>WFKH01011926.1:73238725-73255969 GCA_016163765.1 Magallana hongkongensis
GCCCTTTTATTACGTAATTAGGGATTTTAAGGGGCCAATGTCCTTTAACTTTGACGCAATATATCTAGAAAAGGAGACATATTTTGTTTATCATTGTAGAAGAGAAAATGTCTGCACTGATGATCCTAGTCGATTCCATTAATCAAAACACCAATGTATGTGCCCATTAAGGATCTAGAGGGCTGGCCCCTAAAAGATTCAATCATTTAAATATCAAAAATGAACAACAATTTTAGATAGGTGTAAGAACGAAAAATGTTAGTATTCCTAAGACCTTTTGTATAAAATCTAGAAAAAGGGGCCGGCCCCTTTTTATTAGGGGCCAAGCTACTCGTAAAGTATATTAAAAATAACTTAAAAACAGTAAAGATTTTGTAATGCATTATAAAACCAAAGTTATTGATCGTAACAAAATCTATCAGAAAAAATTATAACCATACCCATTTATTACGTAATTAGAGATTTATAGGGGCCAAAGTCCTTAAACTTTGACGCAATATATCTAGAGAATGAGACATATTTTGTTTAGAATTGTAGAACACAAAATGTCTGCATTGATGATTTCAATCGATTCCACTAATTAAAACACCAATGTCTGTTCCCATTTAGGATCTACAGGGTTGGCCTCTAAACTATTCCATCATTTATATCTAAAGTTTTATCGATTATTCATCGTATCGTTTTAAAAATCGAACGGAAGACCTACTCGTTACTCGTAATGAGATCGAATCTAGTTATTTTTTTTTTTCCACAAATTTTGTGCACATGATTTCTCGAAAACTATTCGACCGATTTCGATCATTTTTTCACAGAAGATTGGACGTGATCTAAACTTTATACATTTTTGAGAATTTTTCTGTCGTCACTTCCGGTACCGATTTATCGGCCATTTTGTACATTTTTACGACCTATTTTGTGCAGAGTTGATCTCAGAAACTATCAGAGATATGACTATGACATTTTCAGGATATGTAGTCTATAGTCTGAAGTTGTGCACTATTATGTTGTTTTACGCCAGTGGCGCCATTCCTTGGAGCTCGCCTAGGCACGAAAATTGGGTACGAATTTTCATTCAAAATTTTCATACGTTTTGATCTGTATCTTTTTATCAGTTGATATTTTGTAAAGAAATATATAACAAAAGTGGTAGGGAATCAACAGTTCTTTTCAACGAAATCAAGAAAAAGGGGCTGGCCCCTTAAATAAGGGGCCAAGACACTCGTAAACTCTATTACAAATAACTTAAAAATGATAAAGATTTTGTAATGCATTATAGAAGCAAACTTGTTGGTCGTAGCAATATGTATCAGGAAAAATCATTGCCACGCCCATTTATTACGTAATTAGGGATTTTTAGGGGCCAAAGTACTTAATCTTTGACGCAATATATCTAGAGAAGGAGACATATTTTGTTAAGCATTGTAGAAGAGAAAATGTTTGTATTAATTATTCTAATCGATTCCACTAATCAAAACACCAATGTCTGTCCCCATTAAGGATCTACAGGACTGGCCGCTAAAATAGTTAATCATTTGTATCTCAAAAATGAACAACAATTTTAGATAGGTGTAAGAACAAAAATTGTTAGTATTCGTGAGACCTTTCGAATGAACTCAAGAAAAAGGGGCTGGCCCCTTAGATTAGGGGCCAAGACACTCGTAAAATCTCATACACATAACTTAAAAACGATCAAGATTTTTTAATTTATTATAGAAGCAAAGTTGTTGATCGTAACAATATCAGTTTGTATAACTCATTACCACACCCATTGATGACGTAATTTGGGATTTCAGGGAATTAAAATCTTAAATTTTTAATGTGTTGTAGGTGAAAAAGCAAAACACTTTGTTAAGCATTGTAAATAATTTTGAAAATCATATCTGAAAGGCAAGGGTTGAGAGGGAAATTTGAAATTTTATTATTATTTAAATCGTATCGTTTAAAAAATTGAACGGAAGACCTACTCGTTACTCGTAACGAGATCGTATCTAGTTCTTTTTTTTTTTCTTCTAGACGTTTTTTAAACTCAAATACCTCGCTTTTTTGTTGTCCTATTACGTTCAAATTTTCAGGGTACATTGCAAATAAAAATTCTCAACATCAACTGAAAATCATTGAAATCATCACTTCCGGTGCCGAGTTTTTCCCCTTTTTCAAAAAAAATATAGGCCTTCCTGTGCACGCAAAGGCTCTGAAACCATCCATGGCATGTGTTTCAAAGTCATAAATCTTGAAAATAGATACTTTGAACGTTGTCCTCCGAGTTTTGTTTTTACGATTTTTCCCATTTAAAGTTTAAAAAAAATTAATTTAAATTTTATGTTTAAAAAAATGCTGATTTTTGGTCGTGTTTTTGTCTCGTAACATTTTAGTTTAAATTTTTTTCTTAACACATACAGAACAAAATATTTGCAAAATATTAAGGGCTTTCACTTGACACCATTGAAAAAGAACTAGCCCCTTAAATTAGAGCCCTGGAGCCCTTAAAGGTTTTCGCTTTATAACTCAAAAATGGTTAATATTTTGATATAGCTGTCGCTAGAAAAGTTGTTTATTATGATGTTAATAATGTCGTTACAAAATTATTTTGTACCGGTATTGCGTAATATGAGTGTAAAAAGCTTGTCTTGTTAACACGTACCTGTTTTCATTTTGCAAGTAAACGAATAGTCTGTGTGCGCCCAAATGACATAAATTTACAACTGAAAGTGTACCAGCTTATACGGGATGCTTTAATTCATTAGAGAAAGTTTTTATTCGAAAAGTATACATGTTTTTCTTACAGCTTTATTTTTAGTCATTTCTGTTTCGGTCTTCTAGTGGAGAATCCTTAAGAAAAACGAGAACGAGAAAATATAAACAATCTTTTTCTTTTCTAGTGACATACATGCACTGGATTTAAAAAAAATAACTTCTATGAAATATATTTTAGTCATTTTACTGCAAGCATTTCAAATCTACCTGGATTCTTAGTTGTGTGTGTCATTACGAAACGCATTCCTCGCCCGCGGCCGAGGAGATCGGTCGCGGCCGGACTACCTAGCGGTCAGCGGTTATATAATACACAAGATCTGCATCTTACTTTTATGGGTTTGTTAAGCCGTAAACACAAAGAATTGTTTGGATTTTGATTTCATATAAAAGTTTATTCATCTTAAATTGATTAAGTGTAATTGATAGAGTGTTTAAGAAATATAAAAGCAATATTATTCTCAATCTGAAACATCGTCAGACATATATCAATTGTGGGTATAAAAAATAATACCTATGTAATGCATTTTAATCAGTCTAGTCGGGACTCCGAAAACGGAGTCTTTGGCTCAATCATGCATTGTGGTAAAATGGCGTTTCTAATGTAAACAACGTGTGAGTTACGCCCCTTAGTTCTAAATAAATCTCTAAAATTGGCCCAAAACACGCCAAAAATTAATTTTAAACTGCCAAAAACATTTCTGAACGTTTATGTGACATATTTATGTCACTTGTTCATAACTGTTTACTTGTATTACGTAAGATTAATTTCAAAAATGAAAAATTCACCCACAACTTCGATCGCGCACAACTATAACTGTTTTGAAATAAATTAAACGCTTGGATATGTTTATTTATCATTGTTTGATAAAAGTAAGTCTTATTCTAATCATTTTCAGGCTAAATTATTCAATTTTCTTGAATAATTATATATTTAACATGGTTTCCTAACATCGGAAACGCCGAGAGCGATTATAATTTTTTTTTATGATAATTATCTGTTCAATTTAAAGATTATTTGTCTAGAGTGACAATTTGTTTAATTTTCTAGGCTTTCAAACAATCAATCCTTTATTTTTCAATACAAAAAAGACGTTTTGAATCATCGCTAGAGCAGCCAGTTTTTGTTAGTAATCGGGGCATTTTTTGTTTACGCACTTATCAATTTGCAAGTGTGGTGATTTTCAATTGTAAAACAATACGTAAAAAGTAAAAATTTAATGCAATTTACCTTTTAATAACCATAAAATTCCATGAAAAACACAAAAATATCACTTTTTGAGCATCGTCCAAACATCCAACTTCGGAGATAAATAACTTTCTTAAGTGCAAATAAACCCCTATTTCGTGCAAATACGATCGATAGTAAATTATATCTTGGGTCTTTTAAAACATGTTAGAAGTCTGCCAACACATGCAGCACTTTGCAAGATGATTTCTTGTGGACCCCATGTTTTCATCGAAAAATCGCCATATTTTGTACAAGTGCGCATGCGAAGACTCCCAAAACGGAGTCCAAAATGCTTGCAGAAATTCACTCCCGTTGACTCCGTTTGGGAGTCCGACTAGACTGTTAATCATTATCAAATCTACATGTACCTGGGTTCTGAGCTGTGTGTGTCATGACGTAACCACCCCTTGCCCGCGGCCGAGGAGATCGGTCGCGGCTGGACTACCTAGCAGCGGTGATCTATAATACTCAAGACTCGCGTCTTGCATACATGGTTTTATTAAACCGCAAACACAAAGAATTGTTTGAATGTCGATTACATATAAACGTTTCTTCATCCTTAAATTGATTTAAACGATAGAGTGTAAATTAAGAATTAGTAAAAGCATTATTATTCCCATTTGAAGCATAGTCAGACATAGATCAGTGGTGGGTTTGTAAGTCTAAAATGTTCTAAAAACTACAGAAATAATGTTTGAGATCAACAAAAAAAATATTAACCTGTTAATGATGAAATCCGTTTTAGCTTCATAATTCAAATATAATAGATATGTTGGTTATGCTCTCTTTATAAAAGGTGTTCTTTGAAATCTTGTCGATGTCATCAAAATAGTTATATTGTTTAAAATAAAACATTTATAAAACTGGAAACATTTTAAACCAAACACGGCCACTGGGATTTGTGTATACATTTACATAATCAATCCCTTGCAAATCCCGCGCGAGTGTACAAGAGATCTGCGGTAGTCTAGCTAATACACACGTCAAGCTTCGTGTGCTTCTACCTTATCACACGTGTGCATGTTTATTGATTAAATTCAATACAACGCCGAAATTTTGACCGGTTCATGTGAAATCGACTAGCGTTTCAACTTAAAGATTAAAATATTTACTCATGATTATCTCCGTTAATTACTGCTGAGACTGTGAAGCATTCACAGGACAGACTTCAACACTTTTAGACGATATTCACACCCTGCCAGATCAACCTGTCTTATGAATTAATATTGGCGAACACAAATTAGTATATAAGTGTATAAAGATTTATAAGTATTCTTATTTATAAGTTGTACGAAAATGAGAGAGAGAGAGGAGAGAGAGATAGAGAGAGCAAAATAGAATTTGAATGCATTAATTGAACAGTATCCAAAATGGAGATTTTTTTTAAAATACTCTCCAAGCGTTTATTGTAAGGCAGTTTATAACCAAAGTTCCGTGTTGCAATGTTACATGTATGTGAGAGGGGCTCGCACGATAAAAAAAATCCTCGCTGATCGATGTCCGGAATTGGAGGATTCAGTGATTATTTTAGGTACATATTCACGTGAATTTTTTAAAAAATTATGTTTAATTCACCGTGTATTGTTAAAGATAGTTTAAAATTCTTTGAATTACAAAACTTTAATGTAACATTTAGATTCAGGCCCTAAAAAAGAAACGGTAAGATGATCGCTTTTGTAGTTTTTCTGTATGGTCGTTTAATTCTTTGTAGAAGCAAACTCATTGCAATTACTGTTTTTATATCTTTCATTTTCGTGGGAACATGTGTGAATTTTATATAAGTTTTGTTGTTGTTTGAAGAGTTATAGTTATGTTAAAAAACAACTGTTTAGATTCGGGCAGTTGTAGAAGATCGAGTAGCGGTCATACGGTTAAAAATGCTACAAATCCGTAGATTGCGGAGATTTTTATTCGTGCGAACTTTACAAGTCGAATTTTTGCGTATGCGGTGCACGCGCACTCGAATTGTTGATTTTTTTTATTTTTTTTTACCAAATCGTTTTGGTGTGTTTGTATGTTGTCTGATCAGCGCTTTTACTTCTACCGCAAAATGAGCGCACGGAGGTCGCGTGATAAATGTACAACACGAGATCAACTACAAGTTTACATTTTTTAAAACTGTTCACTAAACAAAATCACATAGTCATGGAGTCCCGTGATCCTTAAGGATATGGCATGATAAATAAGATGTCATTCGCGGTTCCAGGATTTTCCCCTGACGCTTAAGGAGTGGGGGTCCGTGGGATAATGTTGTTTGCCAGTGGGTGTCCAATGCATACATGTATATATGATTAGTAATTTTACTAGGTCCATTTAATAAGTTTTTTTGAATTTTCCAGTTACCCACCCACCCGCCCCTCTAGATCCGCGCATTGTCGTCAACCGGTACTAAACATCGCAGAAAATTTGAACAGTTATTCAAATATGTTCAGGATCAGTGTACAAGCTACATTTACGTAGATAAATTGTGACCACATATTTTCTAAACAGATTATTACTGGCAATTGATACTTTCCTAATATACAAATGCAGCATTATACATTATGTATGAAATAACAATTCAAAAATACGTTTATCCAAGTCGTTTGTAACTCGGGTACTTGTGGACAAGTCTTCAATAAGGGGCTGATACATACCATCCATTTACTCATTTATAAGCACTAGTATATAACATCATGGCTATTATCGTATCGACAATCCTTTTTCGACACGAAGCTGCAACGGAAGACCTCCTCGTTGCTTTGCAACGAGCTCGGCTCTAGTTATTACTTCATTTCACCGTCCCAGGTTTATAAACAATAATTTACTGCTTATTGCACAGAGGTTGGGGTCGGTATTGAACTTAAAATAACATTTTGAGTGTCAATTTCCTATTTTGGGAATTTCACAGCCTGTTTAACCACGTCACTATAATTACACCATGGCAGCCGGCAAGGACAAGCTCCTACTTGAAAAAATAATCGCCGAAACAATAATCAATTTTGTTTTGAAAGTTTGTTATTAAATTTGAATGCTGCAGAAATGAGCGGAAGATTTTAAAAATCGAACATATTTTTTTCTGGACATAACAGATTAGCAGATATGATTTAAATAATCTATAAATTGAACCAAAACTAATAGTATCGAGACATATTGAGCAGAACTCATGTATATAGACATAACAATGGAAGCATGAATTATATAAATTATATAAATATTACAGAAATTAAAAATTTAAGATTCGTGTACTTTCTCCTACTAGCGTTTTAGCGGGACCGTCTACTTGTCTGCAATTTAAATATTTTTCTGGTAAAATACAGTACCCCTTTTTTCACTGTATTTTATAATTAAAAAATATTTTCCCCTAATCATATGTGTTCCTATTTGTTACTGACTTTATCAACACATGCGTAGTCATAATTCTAAAAGTAATCTATATAATAATGAAAACGAATAAAATTTTAACAAGAGGCCAATAGGCCTTAACGGTCACCTGAGTACCATTGCCCATATACAAACTTGTCGAGGGGTCTCATATATGCATTTAATTAAGTTTTATTCTGGAGTAGAAAAATTATAATATTGTAATGACGACCACCTTCCTGCCTGAAATCTTTATACAAGGACTATGAAACCTATAATTTTAGCGAAAAACTTATAATATAGAGTGCATGACCTGATATTGAAAATTTTAAGGAACAAGGCTCTGATAGAAAATAATTTTCCCACATTTGTTAACTTTCAAGATAGGTTTTATGTGTATATGTTTTCAGAGATAGCTAAAACAAGGTGGCTAGTAGACATGTTTTATTTAAAACAACCTCCTATCCCCCATCCCCAGGGGCAGACAGAAACTCTCCCTGTGGGCATTTGAACCAAAAAAAAAAAAAAAAAAACAAAAAAAAAAAACAGCTTTAAAAATATTCCTGAATTCATTTGTTACTCACTTCTGTTTCAATTTTGAACATTTGTTTTATTTAAAACAACCTCTTATCCCCCATCCCCAAAAGCAGACAGAAACTCTCCCTGTGGGCATTTAAACAAAACAAAAAAAAAAACACCAGCTTTAAAAATATTTCTTCCATGACTTGTTATTCACTTCTGTTTTAATTTTAAACATTAAACTCATAGAGGCCTCAAGCCACTATCTGGTATATATACCAAAAATATTTTACATGTACTGTTTATCAGTGATTTTGGTTAGCCAATATTATTACTTTACAATTAATGTGTCCATTTGTTTAATCAAAGAGTTCAGAGACTGTTTTTGTTTTAAATAAAAAATACTTGCATAGTGTTTTGATCATACAACTTCTTAATAACATTATATTTAATGATTAATAACTCTATTATGAGGAAGCAAGGGAAGATAATCCCATTATGAAGAAGCAAGGGAAGATAACTCAATTAACTTTTACAATATCTTAACTTTGATAGACATATTCATTCTCTCCCTTTTCTAAATATGTGAATTAACCCATTTATTTCACTGAAATTCCTGAGCAGAATAAAATAATAAGACAAATATACACCCCCCCCCCCCTTCACAGCCATAACCCTTGCCTCACATGTAGGTGACATGAAATATTATTAAAGATGACAACTTAATGGTTTTTTTCTAAATATGCAGTCAGTTTTTATTCGGTGTCAGTAGACCTTTATTAAACATTCTACATGTATATACATTAACACTAAATGACCATTTTGGCCACACCCTGCATCAAGAATCCCAACCCTATACACTATATGAGTGTTTTGGCCCTGCCCTAGATTCAAATCCCTACATTGAGAGACATATGAAATTTTAAATTTTGATAGATGGCTTTAATTTCTCTCTTTGTATGCAGTCAGTTTTTATTCAGTATCAGCAGAAGTATAAAAGAAGACATTTTTTTAAAACATTAATTGCATTAACGCTATATGACCATTTTGGCCCCTCCCTAGAGTCAGAACCCTACCTCGGGGGACATGAAATTTATAATTTTGGTAGAGGGCTTCCTGGTCTACAAAATTATGAATTCAGTTTTCCCTAAAGGGGTGTGGGAGTAGAGAAGATAATTTTTAAACATTATATGCATTAACACTATACATCCATTTTAGCCCCGCCCTATAGTCAAAACCCATACTCCAGCGGACATAAAATTTACAATTTTAGTAGAGGACTTCCTTGTTAACATAATTATGAGGTCAGTTTTTCTTGCAGATGTGTGAGAGTAGAAGATTTTTATACATTATATGCATTAACACTATATTGCCATAATGCCCCACCTCCCCTACAGCCTGAACCCCTGACCCAGGGGCCATGAATTTCACAATTTAGGTAGAGAAGTTTGTGGACATCATAACCATGCATTCAGTTTTTTCCCCACATGTGTGGGAGTAAAGAAGAAAATGTTCTAAGATTTAATACATTGTTACTATATAGCCATATTGGCCCCACCCTAGAGCCTGACCCCCTGACCCAGGGGCCATGAATTTCACAATTTTGGTAGAGAACTTCATGGACATCATAACCATGCATTCAGTTTTTTCCTCACATGTGTGGGAGTAGAGAAGAAGATTTTTGAAAATTTGGCTTTTTTTGGCATATTTGGCCCCGCCAGTGGCGCCCCGGGGGTGGTAGAGCCATGCATTTCACAATTTAGATTCCTCTTACCATAGAGATGCTTCACACCAAAAATGGTAACAATTGGCCTTGTAGTTTTCAAAAAGAAGTTAAAAATGTAAAATTGTTAACGCACGACGCACAGACGCACGACGACGGACAAAGACCAATTGCAATAGGTCACCTGAGTGACTCAGGTGACCTAAAAATGTAGAAAATCGTTCTAATGGAGGGAGTGACACTAAGCACAGAGATTATCCCCCCTCCCCTGTTTATCTCGCTGCGACTACCCCCAATATTAAAAAGATTTCTTTACCACCTAAATAATTATTGCTGATATATTTCTGACATGCAACAAAAAACCCAACCCAAAACCCTTTGAATTATTAACAAAAACCCCTTTCTTTCTACCGTTTATTCAATTTCATTCAATTTTGAGATAATGAGTCGAGGGAGGTTAGTTAACATGTACCCTTTTCCCCTCTCCTTCACTGACATTAAGGTGGAATAACACATCACAAAATGGCTGACCTCTGATCGAAACGACATTTCGTTTTATTGAAAGGATTTTATCTACGACAACATGTAATTTAATGTGGATAAAGTGTTGGGCTTGTGATCCGTGCAACCCGAGTTCGAATCCCGCGGGGGATTTGTTGTTACTTACTGAATTGAATTTTTCAGATATTCATTTTTTTTCCCCAAACTGCAAATTTTTCGCTTATTTGATATATGTACATTTTATTTATCATTATACCTTTCATAATTATATAATTTACATTTAATTTGAGTGACTTTTTCTAGGTGTGTTATTCCACTTTAAATTGATCCAAAAATATTGTTTTCAATAATTTATATACTGATTCGAGTTTCAATTTCCATTTTGGTGACGTGCATAGAGAGTGTAAATATATGTATATATTCAAATTACAGGTCATAATCCACAAAGGTACGATTGTACGAATGAAGAGATAAAAGCCTATATTGGACTTCGGATTTTGATGGGTATTAACAAATTACCAAACTATAAGCTTTACTGGAGTGCAAACAAGTTTATGGCTAACGCCAGTTTTCAGCATGCCATGCCAGTAAAACGCTACTAAGAACTCGCACAGTATCTGCACTGTAGCTCAGTCATTGATGACAACGACCAATTTTGCAAGATTCGCGAATTAATGGATGATTTTCCTGAACATATGCAATTCGTACAGTCGCAAGCAGTTCCAAACTATTGACGAAGGAATGATCGCATACAAAGGCCGTCAGACGGTCAGCTTTTTATTTGAAAATTTGTTGAAATTAAATTAAGAGTCATAATTGGAAATCCTGATCAATATTTGTGAAAAAAAAATGTGTTATGAAGCAAGCTATTTCTTTATATTTACATCTACCAAGTATGATTCCCTTTACTTCTTACGAAAACTTGTAGCCAATTCATAGCTCTATAGAAACAGCCAAACTGAAATCTACACGCCCCGTTTATCGATTGGTCGAAACTACAGCGGCTGAAACTGACAGGACTGAAATCGACACGCCCTGTTTATCGATTGGTCGTAACCTACAGCGACCTTAGAAAAATCACGGACTGCACTGAAATCATGATGATGTCAGACTCAAAGTCTCACAGGAGACGATTTGCCTGTTTCTTTTTGCTAACGTACTTCTGTACCTTAACAGTAATTTAGTGAATTTTACTCACTTTTTATAATCAATTTATTAATTAGTTAAAAGAAAGATGTAAATATTAACAATAAAATGCTTTTTTTTATTATTCATGCGAGTTATGAAGGTAGCGATCATTGCAGAAAAAAATTCTGCAATGTCGCCACCTTCATATCCCGAATGATTCACCAAAGAAAGCATTTTATTGTTTAAATAAAAGCATGTAAAATGACATTTTGATTAATCATGACATAATATGTGTTTATAATAGGCAAAACAGAATATATACCATCTAAACCTGTACGCTGGGGCCTAAAAGTATGGTTACGTTGCGACAGTGTCTCTGGTTTTTGTCACCAGTTTGAAGTGTACATGAGATCACGTGGTCAGCAACAAAGCGTTCCATTAGGCCAGGGCGTGGTAGGAAGACTTACAGAGAGTCTGTTTGGCAAGAATTTCCATGTATTTTTTGGCAGCTTTTTCACATCGGTCAACCTTTCTAGAGCTCTTCTAGCTAAAAGAATCTTCTCCTGTGGAACTATTGTAGGTAACAGAACAGGTTTTTCAAGTGAAATAAGGTCACTCTCCCCACTCAATAGACGGGATTTCCTAACAAGATATCAACGTATCTCAATATGCATGTATTTGTTAATTATAAATTTTGAATCGATGTAAAATTATTCCAGCAATTAATTGAAAATGGTATTCGCTCAGGTAAATTCTATCAGAGTTTCAATGACTAATATATATTTATATATCTACAGACAGGATGGAAATTTGACGGCGACTGTCTGGGTGGATCCTAGACATGTGGCTGTTTTAGCCACAAATTTCTCGCCGCTACAGAAAAGTGACCCCGTCTCACGGAGACTCAAGAACGGATGAACTGTGGTAGTTCGCAGACCGCAATCTATTGCAAATTACTAAAGATAGTGTGGGGGGGGGGGGGGGGGGGAGGGGTTTGACCTTTTTGATCAATTACGATCGAAGACAGAGCCGGAAGTGGTGGAAATACCTGCTATACATTTACTCATCAATGTGGCCATCATTGATGCCTTCATTATATTCGAAGAGAGTGGCCAGACAAGGAAAAACCGATACAGTCAACTGGATTTCCGATTGGCATCATAAAAAGGAGCTGTTTGGAAATTTTTTTGGTAGAACGGAACCAAAACCAACCCACAAACTTCAGAGTTTGACAAACGATATATTTCTCAGGTTGGGTAGAAGCAGGTCGTACTGCAAGCGGTGCTTTGTATCAACCCCAAGAAAAAGGAAAGATCTTTGTTATGGGTGTGGCGTCTGTAAGGTTTATCTGTGCAGCAATGCTTGTTACAATGAATATCATGGAATTCATCAGCATCAAGATGAATGAGAGATTGCCGTTATCTCATGTGAACTGGGTTCATTCATTTTGAATTGTCTATCTATACTCACGATGCATTTTTAGATATGTAGCAGGAAATTAGATCGCAGTGTAAATACATTGTAACTGCTGAAAACACGAAAACAAAAACGATTCCGCCAGAATAATTGCATTTAAAAAACATAGTTGATATTGCATTTCGTTAATACGATAGGAGATGTGATTATATGACCTAAACTTGCCTTGTTGAGATTTACGAGTGTGTATCAATTAGTCGTATTACCTTTGAGGTTGAATAACATTTTAATGAACACATAATGATAATACTAACAATGCTTTAAAATAAAAAATGAACCTGCATGTGTAAATGAAAATTTTAAGCGTATCAGTATTTAAAATATTCACAGTGCATCGAAATTGGGTTTTTGTTTTATTTATCAGCCAAAATATAACATACTTCTGCGTATTTACAGATCTGAGAGATGTATATGTATGATAATAAACGAAAGTTTTTTTTTAATTTTTTTTTTTCATTCCGCACATTTTCGAGATACCGCAAAATAAGCCATTTAGTTTTTCGTTTTTTAGTAAAATACAAAAATATGTTTTAATTTTAAATGTTCACTCGCCCCTTTTGAAGTTGTTAATCGATTTAAGGTACTACTCTAAATCTGTTCAGTTGTTTACTCTTCAATAAGGTTACAATTGTGCTAGACATGTGCTTGCGGGGAAAAGATAACGCCATAATTAATGACGTAAACAATAAGCATATATTGCGTCACAGATGAGTAAGTTGTAAAGAGTTAAAAGAATCTGTGAAGGGTTGTAACCCGTTATTTTCAACATCATTAAATGACAGAGGAAATAGAAAACTCATAGTCTGAAATTGGCCCATTTTACAATTATCGGTTTTTTGGTGTCCATATTTCAAAGTGTAAGAGCGTTTGCGTGTTTTCTGCCAGTGCCACGGCGTGTTGTGTGAAAGCGCGATGGTGGGTTGTGTGAAAGCACGATGGCGTGTTGTGCAAGGTTGCGTTAGCGTGACGGCGAGTCGTTAAGGTGTTGTGGGAAATTGTGTAACCGCCATGTCGAGTTGTGCAAAGTTTTGTTAGCGCAAAAGCATGCTGGCAAAGCTGTGTGAGCGCAACCGCGTGTTGTGCGAAATTCAATAATACAACGGCGAGTTGTGTAAAGTTGTCTTAGCGCGCCTTCGTGTTGTGAAAGTTTGTGTAAGCGCAACGGCGTGTTTTGTGACAGCGCGTCGGCGAGTTGAGTGAAGTTGTGTTAAGCCCCTGTCACACTGTCACGATTTATACTACGATTGCCTTCGAATTACTAAAAAATGAAAATCGCCATTAATCGCCAGGTCAGTCTTGCGATAATTCTACAGACGGTGATTTTTTCGAATCTAGTACGACTCGAGAATGTACGATGTTTGTGCGATAACAGGACGAGTTGTGGCATTTATGTACGAATTTTGGCGATTAAGTAACGAACGCTTTGAGATCTTCCTACGAGCAGGTACGATGGAAGACGATTTTTATACGATACTCTTACGAATGAGTACGAAATTGTACGATTGATACACGATATTACCTCGAATAAATACGAGATTTTACGATTATATATCTGGAGTGTTAATCTATATAAAGTGATTATTAAATAATTTAATAATTGCATGTTTGCATAAAATACTTAACTGGAAATATGTTTTAATTTCAAAATCAGAGTAATATTCATATAAAGTATAAAAGATGTATGAAAACACGTACAGGTAGAAGTAAATTTGTGAGTAAAGATTATCAACAAAATACATATTATGACAATGTTTGCAAATGTAAGTAAAATTGTTTCATAATTTGCTGACGGACATTTATTACTGTATTTGTAAACGAACAAGAATATCATGATACTTTTTTAGTTCATGAATTGTTTAAATAATCATGAAAGTGGCAGCAGTAATGTTTGATTTATTCTCTGAATAAGATTATCAATGGAGAACAAAATTCATTTTTTTAGAATGAGGAAATTACAAGTATATGTAAAATTTCTAAAGAAAAGATTCTGTAATAAACGTACATAATTACTAAACGGTGTACTTAGTAATCAAAAAAGAATACTATCGCGAAACACTAACTAGTCTCGTATTTTCGTACTAACTCGTAGTTCACTCGCAAGGTTCTCGTATTGCACTCGTTCCTAATCGCCTGTTTTCGTATTGTATTCGCATCAAATCGAACTACATTCCCATTCACTCGAAGAATATACGGGGTAGATCGTAAGATATTCGTAGCATCGAAATTACTACGAAGTTTTGCGAGTTTCCTACGAATGTAGAAGATTCATTGCGACTATGTGCACAAGTGCAGTGCGAGTGTCGTGCGAAAGTCTACGAATACTTAAGAATCGTACCATGGGCACGATTGTTTTGAACATGCTTAAATCAATCGCCGCGTTAGGCGATTTGCTGAGATGAAGGAAGAGAAGCCTACGACTATATGTACGATGAATCCCGAATAAGTGCGATTATTGAATTCGTTCATCTACCGTAGCTCAAAATCGTGACAGTGTGACAGGGGCTTTAGAGCGATAAAAGTGCGTTAGCGTGATTGTGAATTGTGTAAAATTGTGTAAGGTGATGTCGAATTGTGTGAAGTTGTGTTAGCGCGGTAGCGTGTTGTGCCTTAGCGCAACAGTGAGGTGTGTGACGTTCCATTAGCGCGATTACGAGTGTGAAATTATGTTAGCGCGACGTCGTGTTTTGTGACACCGCAACGGCGTGGTGGCTTATCAAAACGCGCTGTAAAGCTTTTGCAAATGGCCAAATCCGAAAATTATAATTTCCCCTACACGTACACTATTTAAAAATGGTTTTAGAATTATTTCCAACCGAATACACATGGATTCAATCCCGAATGTCTCTAACTTCTTATTATCTTGTGAGATGATGGGACACTTATGTAACATGTGTATTAAATTACAGCGCTGGCATACGCTTTTGATTGTATACATGTGTAGAGTGAGTGTTTATGTCTGAGAGATTAAAATCTTTAACGTGGACAATGGCAAGACTGAACAATAGGGTCTCATGACTAATTAGGGCCCCACACTTTGCAATTCTTTTATTATTCTAGTAAACAGTGTCAAAATTCAAATAGTGACAAAAGTATGTTTACAGCCAAAGGACAGACAAATTTACGGACATGTGGACAGACTAACGGACAGAATGAGACCAGTATATCCCCAAACTTAGTTTTAAGGGTATAAAAATGACAAGGCGTGCACGCCATATCAAAATATGGAAATGTTATTTGTTATACTTCCTGGAGGAGTATCGGATTTAATCAGTGTTAGATAACAAAAAAATAATGGAAATAAGTCAATGTTTTCTATATGCAGCAGGATTACTTGTAACATTTGCATTTGGTATGTTTAGTTTTTATCATAACTTATTAGTCCTTGTCTTTAATGTCCCAAAATATCATTATTGTACATTGACCTGACAAAGCTTTGACCCTCCTAATGCGAATTTTTGTGTTTGTGTTTAATGAATTATACCTAAAAACTACTTCGGCTATAAATTATTTTGCAAATATCTCATAATGAAATATAATGTACTAAGAAAAAATATTTCCGTATTCAAAAAAAATTATGTTAACTATGACATTTACGAATACATAACCTTAATCAGCTGTAGCTTGTATAAACAAAAGATGGAATAAAATTGAATTTAAGGAGTAGAAATTGGTTTGTACTCATATTAGCATTTACAATTTAAAAAAAAAAAAAGAGCAGTTGTTATTTACAGAATATGGAGGGTGAATTAGATCCATTATTTTCTATAATAGAAAAATACTTGAGTTATGATTTTTTTCTTAGCGGGCGGTATCATTTGTGAGCTTGCTCACAGTACTTCTAGTTTTCATATAAGGCCTTTGCATTACAAAATACGCAACCGATTTTAGGTAAAACCGTAAGTGATCGTAAAAAATGAACTATATAGTCAAACACGTCATACTATGATCACGGTAGACAGTATTTGGATGGGTTTTAAGGTAACTCCAGTGTTTTAGAAACATGTGTCAAACCTAACATTTTTTTATTTGAACAGTTAAAACAACTTACTATAGAGGCCAAAATATTTATAGCACCTTTATTTTCCTACAGTGAGCTTCAGCCCACAAGGTCCAAAAATTCAATAGCCAAAACACCATGAAGCATGACCCCATAAGTTATTAAATTATGCACCAAAATACATCATGTTAGGTTATAATTTAAGCAAATCAATTGATTATCATTAAATCATAAAAAATTATTGACTTTCTACATAAAATATAAAAAAATGTCACATTTTTTCTTGCCACGACCTCCAAAAAATATCACAAAACTGCATATTTTTGGAAAATTCTAAAAAATTATTCAGTTTACATATAGTTTTTAAAAAATATTTATTAAGAGTTACATATTGTGTTAACAAAAAAAAAACATAGTTTATCAAAATTGACCATCTATTTTTTGCTTGATAGTCTCTTGAACACGTGTACCCCCATTTTGAAAATGTAAATTTTACAAGTTGTTTTTTGCAAACTTTGGAAAAAAATGAAATGTACCAATAAGACACAATCTAACAGTCACTAAAATTGATATACT
>WFKH01011926.1:73272122-73291266 GCA_016163765.1 Magallana hongkongensis
TTAAATATATTCTTCTCAAACCTGTTGTAACAAGAACGAATTTGAAATATCCAAATGAGATAATCAATGCAATCGCGGATTTAAGGGTGGGAGAATTCCAACTTATTAAAATCACTTAAATTAAACCCAACTCCTTCCTTCGGCAAACACAATTATCCCTAGGATCCCCCCTCCCCCTGGAAAAATTTTCTTGATCCGTGCATATGATGAGAGGTGCCTTATGACTAATGGTGAATATTAGATAATAAATTCCCTCATTGCGATGATTTTTTCTTTGCCTGTGAATATACTGGTATCAGTTTTTGTATACAATGAGAGGGATTTGTTCTAATATATTCAGAATGATATTATTCCTATTCAGTCATGGTTTGACGATGTAAACAAATGTTATATTATGAATCACCCCCCCCCCCCCATCCTTTTACCTGGATCCGCGTCTAGTTAAATAATCTATTATAGACATGTTCACAAATAATATTCAGTTTTCATCTAAGATAGGTCTTTTTCATTTATTATTAATTTTAAGATTTAGGGTTAGTGGAACTTTTCATATTTAGTGTACTTTATTTACAAAAATGATTCTTTATTTCAAAAAAATATTAACAGACTGAGAGAATGGTGATGGGCAATAACAGGTGGTCAGAAAAGCGTACTCAAGCTGGTTATTCAAACAAGGTGATAAATGGAAGAAAAATATATTTTCTTCAATTCTTCAAAATACATGTAAGTACCAAACATGCATCGTAACCCCCCACCCTCCACCACCACCATCCCTGTCTTTGCCCTTAAGAAAAAATATTGGACCTAACTCAAGTAAACATAGAATATGTAATAAAATATAGTCAATATTCTACGGGGTCATTTTTCTACAACCCGGACGGAAAAAAATGACCCTAAGGCCATACTTTCTACAAAGTAATCCATGTATTCTACAAGCAGGAGGGTCAGTTTTATACGTAGAAAAATGACCCCCGGTCAATATGCTACGGGGGTCACTTTTCGTCGTTACACCGGAGCTATGAACCCGAACGTTAACATTACCGCCTATGGAAAATGCATTAGTGGACAATACCCATTTAATTTAGCTGGATCTCTGCTTACAGTAGATATCTATAACACTGTTTTGAATTCTTATTTGTTATTGTGCTGTATATGTATGTCTTATTTGTATTGAACTATCTTATAGATACCATTATGGTATACAGTCTGTAAACATTTATCATTTGAAACGGGTGTTTTCATCATCATTTTTTTTTACTTTAATTTAATTGTTACTGAGCTCAGACACCTGTACTTCAGTTAATATTTGATATTATGGACATCTCCTTGATGTCTAAAAAACAGAAAACAGTCTATCAAAAGAAATTAAATATTTAGTATCAGACAATGAGTAAAGCTAACTCTCTCTCTCTCTCTCCTCTCTCTCTTTTTCTCTCTCCTCTCTGTATGTGTCTCTATCTTTCTCCCCTCTCTCGCATTTGATTATCTTTGCATTGAGGATTTCATCATTCCATTCTGTTTAAAATAAACAAAAAAATAACGAATTGGTAATATTCCTTTGTAGTTTACGTATTGAAAGGTTCAAAAGGATAATGAAATGTGCAGATACGGAATAACCAACATCTAAAGACGTCAATTTTTAAATTTTCCTCGCTTCACAACGTAAGATTATCTGCCCTTGATCCTGATCTTAAGTGCGTTTGAAACACGGCTCGTTTGCATAAAATCATATATACCTGTCTAAAATTGCAAAAGTTCAACAACACCCCGTAAATTTTAGGGACTGTGTGTATTTTTTTTTCATTTTCATTGAATACCAGTGATTGTAAAGAGTGCTAGGAGCAAGTTGTTGCTTAAAAAGAAACAGTTTTTTGACACGTGAATTAACTCAGTTATCGAAATTTTTTTCTAAAACTTGAACGATCAATGCAAAACATAAGCATGCTGCTGGTACTGATTCAGTTGTTCCCAGCACTTTTTAGATTAAACAATTATTTTTTTTTGTTTAAGTGATATAAGCAATATAATTTTTCATTTGTATATTGTTGAAATTTTGCAATCAATTAAGTCATATGTAGCTGTTCTATTAATATTTTCAGTGTATCACGTGATACACAGCTGTTGCGTTTGCTGTTGTTTATTGATAAATGTAAGGGAGATCGATAGTAACATGATATATAAACTTTATTATTGTCATACTGGGATGAGTTTGTATACACTGTCTGAAATTATTTCTGTTTTAGTACATTTATTTCACACGGTAGTACATGGGCGCCCTTAACCTAGCTGCGTAGAGATCACAAAAATCAATCTAGCCGATAAACGCTTTTGAACATTTTGAACATCAACATTAAATTATTTTTACGTCCACTAAGTATGATTCCCTTACGGAAATTGATTGTAATTTGCAGCTATATAGAAACTGACAGTACTAAAATCTACACGATACAGTTCTAACTAGCTTATCTATCGGTCAAAACCTTAAGGAACCTAAGGAAAATCACGGACTAAACGAAAGAATCATGATGATGTCAGACTCAAATTCCTCAAAAATACGAGTTTGCTGTTTTTCTTATCTACCGTACTGATGTACATGAACACTAATTTAGTTATTTTTTTCTTACTTTTTAAGATCAATTTATAAATTTGTTGAAAGAAAGATGTGAACATAAACAATAAAATAATTTCTTGAATGATTTATGTAGGTTATGAAGATAGCGATTATAGCAAACAACAACAAAAAATTGCATAATTCGCTAAAGCGGATTGTATCATGGTTGCGGTATTTTCTCTTTGAAGTTTGGAATTTGATAAATCCAGTTAAAATGAAAGGGGTGGAGCTTAAATGTGCGATAACTTGTTATCGCACATTTCAAAATAAAAACAAAATACAAACACAAAGAACTCGACCCACGAACCATGAAAAACGGCCTAGTCCCCAAAAATTATGATTTTGTTTTTTGTTGTTCTCTGGAATGTCTACTTTCAAGATCTGTTTTTCTTTCTTTCAATGGCGTCAATATTTTTCTTAAATGACGACTTCAAAAGTTGGTGTCGTAATTTTGTACAATCGCCCGTCGTAACGTCATGCCTATATAATTTATATATATATTATACATAATGTGTACGACACAGTTAGACATATATACGTGCACACGTATATATATAGCTACATAGATACAATTTTAATTAATAATATATTAACGTGTATTTGTTAATATAGACAATTATTGAGAAATACGTCACATATTGAGTCTGGTGATGTTTGATTATATATATACTTTCCATTGATTAAGAAAAAAGCGTATTGAAACCAGCTATTTTCATTTCTTGCCGTATACTCTTTTCTCAAAGAATATTCATAAGCCGCGCGTCGAAATCCAAAACGAGGCTAAGGTCGGTTGAGAGCGTAAACAAAAATGGCGACGGATAAGGTGAAACGAGTACTGCTGCATGCTGCGTACCTTTTTGCAACGGATATAGAGGGATAAACTCAGAGCGGTCATTTCACACACTCCCGACCGATCCTGAGAGTAGAAGTAGATGGATTTCAGCCATTCGGAGATACCATGGACCTATTTTTAGCGTTAGTCTTTTTGATTGCTGGGTTGTAAAGTGAATGAATGTCATTGTGTGCAAAGTACTTGCACATGTACTATGATTGGGTATGTACATATATGTTGACTTTAGGCCCCTGGTATGACCAATTGGCAAATGAACTCACTCACTTAATATCAATATTTTTATTTTATTGAGTAAATGACATATAGGAAAACTTTATTTTGTTGTTTTTAAGATGAAATAGTTACTTATTAACTTGTTTATCACAACTGATCATAACTGAATTATTTCTGAAGACTAGCTTTTATATTTACATTTGGGTTGTTTGTTCTCAACATTTCAAGTCTGGAGACTTTTTAAGTGGACAAATTTAAGAAAATCCTTGAAAATATTTGATGTCATTTATTAACAAATTGTCTTGTTGGTAATGCTGTTACTGTTGTAGTTTTCATCTAGAAACACTTGCTTCTGGTAAAAAAAACAAAACAAACCCCATAGTATAATAATAACACAAGTTATCAAACTCTGAATGATGTCGAGTACTCCCTCCCATAATTTTCATTAGTGTTTGCTTTCATGCAAAAGTGTTTTACTAGTACTACTTCAGTTTTTTAAATTCAATTTTTTTATTGACCAATATTAAGGGCCCTCAAGAGGCAACAGGAATTAATATTGTACAATAAACATTCATAATGCACAATAAACACATACATAAGAGCACAAGACTGTCACAACACTTTTTGGTAAAGGGACCGGGTCCCTCCGAATTGGAAAAATTATCAACATATTTTGTCAAATTTGAATACTTCTATTATCAAAAGGACTAGACATCTATATATCATGGCATAATGTTTTGTTTACTTCTAAATATTGAAGTTTTACATGTACAGCTGAAATTTTACATGAACACATTTTTTTTTTACATACACAATGTAAAATTTATGATGTTGGGAATTTGTAGATAAGTATATTGGGAAATTTAGGGGGTTTTCCCAATTAAGAAGGGTATGTTTATTGGACTGAATTCAAAAAGATTGATGGCCCTGAAGAGGGAAAAATTGGATTATTGAAAGAAGACAGCTTAAACATTTATTTAGCACATATGTATATTTCTATACTTAATATGTGTATTTATACATAATAAACACCCATACATAAATATGTCAAAATAATACATACAAATCTGAAATTATTATAGTTTACACATGATGAGACGCTACATGTAATATCTGATTCAGAAATAAAATTAATCAATGTCTTTTGTAAAAACTTAACCAAGTGAGTTGATTTAATTTGTGTCTAATTCTTCACAGTTTAAAATCCCCCCCCCCCAAAAAAAAAAAAAAAAAAAAAAAATTATTTATCTTGCAAACTAGTAAAATGTTTTACTTTAGATGAACCTCCCTTAAACAGTGAATTATCTACACCACCATATACTATGACATGCTTTCTTTTATTGTCTTTAAATGTGTGTAAACTGTAAATGTGAATGTGAATGTTTATTTCTCTCAAACAAAATCAATGGTACATGAGGTACAAAAACAAAAATATTTACAAATGTACAAATGCAGGGTCAAGTTAGGAAGAGTACAGAATTAAATAAATCGAGCTAATATTTTTTAAAACAAATATGGACATTTTTTTTAATGAATCAGTGTCATTGGTGTTCATAAATGTTAACATTTGTTGAATATTTTTCTTCAATTAATTTGTTGCGGAATAAAGAAAATGCCTGACATTACATAACATAATGGTATTCGTCACCCAAAGTGTTTTTATTACATAATGAACAAATTTTATGACATCTTCCAGTTTCAATTGGTAATTTATGATTACAGGTTCTAAATTTTGTAAATCATTTAGAAGTTTCTTAAGATAAATTTTCCGTCCAAAGCTTTTCTTGAAGATTCTGTAATTCAAACATTTGGGTGAATTTTCTACATTTCTGAACCAATCTTGTAAAAACTGATTTATGAGCGTCTCTTTAACAATATATTTTAGCCAGTTGATACTAGAAAAACTTTGATTAATCCAGACATAGGAAAGACCACATGAGTTAAGAATGTCTCTAACATATTTCAACCATGGGTGCATAAACCAACCCTCAGAAAAACATTTATAAAAATAGCGATACATTATATGCGTAAGTTTACAATCATGCGCCACTAAAAGTTTAGCCCAATAAGTTATTATTCGTACCTTGATAAAGATTATCAAAGGATATCGCCCAGTTTCCCCATAAATCATACAATTAGTTAATATGCAGTACAAATTTCAAAAAATTTAAATGATCTTTCTCTAAAATATCTTTGTTTTCGTAGCCCCACACTTCACAACCATAAACTAAGGCTGGACTAATAGCACTATTAAACAGATCAAATTGACAGTCGATTGGTAAATCAAAATATCTTATTTTTCTAAATACTCCATACAAAGCTTTTGAGGCTTGCTCAGTTAATTTTTTTTCGTACTTTTAAATGATCCTCTACGAGACATAATAACACCAAGATATTTAAACTCATTCACAATTTCAACACGACCTTTGGAAAAGATTAATACTTTAGTCTTTTCAATGTTTACCTGAAGTTTCCACAGATCACAATATTCAGAAAAAAAGTTCAGTGATTTTTGTAAATCGTCTGGGTTCTCCCAAAATATTACCGTGTCATCAACGTTAAAAAGGATAGAAAGTTTTAACATGGTATGCATCTCAGTTTCCAATTTCTCGCTGAGGCATTTCATGAGAAAAATATCCCACCTCTGATTTTCACTAAATTTGTTGTAGCCTTCGTTTATTTCTTCTGTGCTAAGACTGGCCGATGACTTTTTTCATCGTTTCTTCTAAAGATCCGAATGTAAGAAAGGACACGACATTCAAATCACAAGTAGAATTTGGCGACGCTTTATATTTTCCGCCATGCTTGCGTTCCTCGATACCGACCTTAGCCTCGTTTTCAGTACGATATGAATATTCATGAATATCTCATTAAGAATGGAGTATTGACTGGCCAATGCGTTGGAATACATGTAACGTTATTTATTCAAAAGCTGCTATTAAAAATCAATGTATAATAGTATACAGTTAAACAAATTATCTAATTATAATATAATAATTCGATCATTAGAAATGACCTCGTCATTATCAGTTCAACATGCGTTCCACAAAATATACTGAATACCTCTGATAGCGATCCAACGTGAAACCGGTTCCGGTAAATATATTTTCGAATTTACTCGATTTTACATGCTGTGATTGTTGATTATGCAGAGGATTATTCAGAATTGATGGTTTGTGTTTTGCTGTCTTCAGAATAGTAAGTAACACTTTTTGGGTGTCAATAATTTAAGTTTAAGAAATGTCAATGGTATTGTTGCATCATCATCTGATACGATTCACCGAATACACTTAAATCAGCTGATTGATCACAAATAACTCCTATATATGAACAGAGACATAAATAACATAATAATGTTATTTATGTCTCTGTTATGAATTTTATATCGTACTATAAATGTTGCATACATCTGTGTAAGTTTTAGTAATGTGCATTTCCATTATGAGTGCTATAATACTTTTTTTTTTTTTTGAGAGAGAGAGAGATAGAGAGAGAGAGAGAGAGAAATACTTACATACATGTACTATATCATGTGTATATAGAGTCAAGTTTGAAGCTCTACATATTTTAGAAGCAATTTTAGAAACTAAATTAATGAATGAATAGAAACTATGATAAACACATTCACAAACATTTAATTGGGTACTTAAGTTTAATTTGCGAATTAATATGTGAAAAATATTCTAAGAATGCAGTCATTGTAATTAACAGGGATTGCAACATGAGGTGATTTTGTCTCACAATACATATAAAATGCATTTAGTACATAAAAATCATTTGTTCAGGCATACTTATATTTCTCTCTCTCTCTCTCTCTCTCTCTCTCTCTCTCTCTCTCTCTCTCTCTCTCTCTCTTCCACCCACTCAGATGTCAGAAATAATACTTTGAATCTAAATACAATGTGTATCAACAATTGACCAGGAATCATCAATCTTACAATCAATGATGTACATATATATTATCAATTGTCATATTATCATTTGACAATCAATGCAGCTTGTTACATGCAGATCGAGACAATTCAGTCTTCACAAACCAGAATGATGTTAAAAACAATTTTAAACTAATACAACACAAGTATTTAAATAGTTTAAACCATGACAGTATATGATGAAAAAAATATTAATGTAATAGTTTAATCTGTGAAATGTATTTACTTTTATAGATTTAAGTAGGAAATTAAAATGACTTAAGTCTGTACAGAATATAAAAAAACATGTAAGAGTTTGGCAGATAACTGTAAATCGAAGTGAATGTTAATTAAAAGAATGATAAAATTGAAAAAAAATATATTCACTTTATATTAACACAATCTTTAATTACGGGATGAAAAAATGGAAAAATCAGAGTTAATTCATTCCTCTGGTTCACTTTCCTCACTGTCACTTGAATTTTCGGAGTCATCGACTAATGAAGCGTCACTGATGTACTCACCCCAGTCTCACACCCAGTTTACCCTCCTTATGGTGACGTGCATAGCCAACATACCACAGAATAGCTGCAACATGGGTATACATTCCTACCACTCGTGCACCAGCTCTGCATTTACAATACCTGCCAAAGATCTCACCTGATTCATATCTGATCCACAATAAGTAGGATTTGGAGGAGACGTGGCGACTCTGTAAACGCACTCGTTACAGACCTAGCTCCTCTTTGTGGACTTGAATGGCGCAGTCACCTTAAATGTGCTCCTGGGCGTAACTTGGCGATTACTGTAACTGGTATGTGCCGCATGTAAGGAATCTGAGTTGCTCCTCATCCAAGCAGGGAAAATCAGTAAGATCCTCTACTTCCTCCCAGCAAACTGTTCGACGATCTAGTTTATTTAGTTCCACATGTTGCTGCAGTGTATTTACCTGCTTGGAGAGGTAAAGCATCTCGGAACCAAGAGCCAGATCTTCTTCCGCATCACCAGCAGAAAGAGGTTTCAAATACCTAAGACAGATTACATTGATGAGCAACTGTAATAATGTAAATAATAATCTAATAAAATTTGGAATTTTAACCAGTTTTGTATTGTCATTGAAATTAATGTAATTTTAAATGTATATTCTTACAGTTAATAAGCTTATAAGAGCATAGATTATATATTCATATTTTAATTACTATCTGTATATAAATACTATTATATGTAGTGATATACAAAAGGTACATGCCTGTTAGATATGGCACACACAATACGGACAAAGTCCCCAATGTGCGGTTTTTTATTTGATGGGAGAATATTTCCTAAATAACGCCACTGTTTAATTCGGGCACTGGCCGATTCAACAACCCACCGGATGTATGAATAGATGAAAAGATATATGTATGATGATAGTTCATGTATAAGCATTGCTATAAAATTGCATGGTTCAGAATATACAAGTTTCTAAATTAATTGTTATAAAAACTGGAACCATTTTTTTAAGACTTCAATGTAATTCATATATTTTATACCTTTGTTACAAGTCGACTGGAGTTTGCATTTTCAGTTGGCATCTGTCTCTCCTTTGTCATGAAGGATGGCATCTGTGCTTGTATTCCCATCTCCTCAAGGAAGTCAAGGATGTCCCTGAATCCTCTGTCAATGACAAAAATGTCTTCCTCTCTGACCCAATTGCAAATGTCCTCAATGTTGGTTTTCATAACATGATTTAATATTGTGGCATCATTGTTCTTGGCGATGTAAGGACCCATAACAGAGATAAAGTACCCAGTCGTTGACACAATAACCATTGGTTTAACTAAGGGTCTGCCTTTATGGAAACTAAACGATTGTCTCTGAAACTTAAAGTTACCAATCTTATTGATGTAGATGTATGTTCCGTCTAGGACTAGTATGGCCTGCTGGGTTGCTGCATCACCAAAAAGAGTCTGGGCCAGTGGTCGAGTATGTTGTTGGATGACCGATTCTCTTGTGATGTGACCAAATCCAAGGTTTTCTTTAACAAACCTGCCATTTATCAAAGCTGTTCTGATTGACTTTATGCTTCTGTGAACACTGGATTTGGAAATATTAAACAATGTAGATGGAATGCGGTTCGAGTCCCCTCCCCGGAGTTTCATCAAGATGATGACCAGGCTTGTATGAACGGATCTTGCGGGGGTTGATCTGACTTTGGTATCCTCAACATATGTTAGCAAATTTTGAAATGAAGCTTTGGATATCCCGAGAAGGTCTATGTATTCTGTGTCAGTAAGACTTTCACTGTTGGCAAACTCCAGTCTTGTTTTTTCGATTCTCAATACTTCAGAACGCAAAAACTTGATTAGCTGAGTACTTGATGTCTTGTTGAAAGTGGTGGTATATGCCATTGGGTTCAGATCATTGATGTTTTGCTGAAGATGGTTCGGACAACAGCGAGATTCAGCTGGAATGATAATCTCCTTAGAAAGAAAGATACGATGCCTTACATCCACTGAAACGACGACTAATTTCGGTCCTGGACGTTTACAAATGCAGCACATAGCGTGTCCACTTGATGTACATGGAAAAGACAGTGTAACAGAAGGTGAGCTTAAAGGAGGTGCTGAGGGTGCTGAAAGCATTTCTGGCCTACCTCGATCTTGTGTTTTGGCATGCTTTGGGTGCCTCTTTTGTTTTAGATGGTAGTAGCACATACATGTTGCATAGAAAATCATTGTCACCTGGTGTTTTTCCAGAAAGCTTTGTTTTGACGGCCCTACATTTCTTTGGAACACTGTGTCTGTCTTTATGTTGCACTCTTCTAGGGCAGTTAAAGCAGCTGTAGAATTTTAATAAGAGAACAATTCAGTTATTTTTTTCTTCAAAAAAGTGTCTGTAATATATATCATTTGACCCCCCCCCCTCCCCCGGGGGAAAAACAATATGGATCAGCGCATGGGCTGTATACTTACATAAATGATAAAAAATATAAGTTGATATAAAAGGATATTATTTAATTAAATATGGATTTTTTAAATATTAAACCATATACGAAAAAAATATATGATACTCTAAAAAAATATGTATTGCATATTTATGTATTGCATTTTTTATTTTTTGACTGTGGCTAAATGTTGATGATTATTATACATGTTTATGTTTCTGTATGTTATCGAAATTTTCCTGATCGTACTACATACAGTTTTTAAAGATGTTGACCATAGTGATAATTTCTTGGTAATTGAAAAGGGGTATTATTTCATGTAAGAGTTGTTGCCTTTTAATACCCGCTTGAAAGGTATTTATATGCCAATTTTGTACTAAAACAATGTTTAATCTTTTATTCTGAAATAACTATATTCATTCTTGTACATATAATAATTGAGTTTATCTGATTGATTATTTCCTAATATCCATTTTTAAAGAAAGAATTGACATTTTTCTTTTAAAAACTATTTTCAATTACAATTGTTAAAATATAAATGTCAAAACATATCCGGTGGAACATTTCTCTATAAATAGCAACAGTAAAAACCCACATATTTTGATAGGAACGCGAAGGCTGGTATTTAACTTTTGACGCTCTCCTTCATATATAGGTCTAGTAAATATACTTTTTTAGATAGAATACAATATATCTATATACATATAGCCTAACGTTGTCTATGTACAATATTGCCGATTAAAAGTTTATACTTGTGTTGATATGTTACGCTTCAATCTGTTTATAAACATGACCAATGATGAAAGAAAGTTATAAAACACTCACCTTTACGATGTTTTTATTCGGAAGTTCGTCAATCTTGAAAGTTACAATCGCTATACATATTTTTGGTGACTTTTTCTCTCAGAAGTTGCGAACAGACACATTTTCACGTGCCGATTATTTATTTTATTTTATTTTTTTCAACATGAGCACACTCGTTACCGAAAAAAATTTTCATTAAAATTGGTTTCTAAGACATTGAAGTTTGTGTTACCTATTTAATTTTTGGCGGTAACGGCTGTGCTCTATCTTCAAATTAAGTTTAATTATGCTATTATTGGCTGTTTTGTTCTGAAAATCTCGAACTACGGCAAGGTTTTGAATCTAGTTTGACAACATCAACATCCGGTTGAACAAAATTGGTACACTTGCGAAACGGGTATGTGCTGTAGACTGATTATTACCTCCGAGATTTGTTCAAAAGCCCCGTTCATTATTTTCATATTTGGTAGGCTAAAAACGTTAGCAAGTGAGTCGAGTTCTTTATTTAAACAAATAGAAAGCAAAGTATCATACATATTTATGTATGTTCAGAAACCAAAATGACCATACAAATCAAGCATGATTTCGTAATTAAAAAATATAAGAAATTTTACAGTTTTCAACTTTAAAACCACGGTTGGTCAAATCTGTCAATAATAAAATTTCTTGACTTTTCCGATGGATTCCAATTTTGTTTCCGGTAGATTTTCAGCACACACAGTTTCTTGGACGTGCGTATTTTCTCCACAGGGCTCTGCGGCTTTCCTTTCGAATACGCTCGGTGCTGGAGGATCCAAAATTTTACTCACTTTTTCAGATACTTCTGGGCAAGATCGTTTGTACTTTCGGACAGCCCGCTCTGACCTATGACCTGTTCTCTCCATTATAACCGGCTTATCCACCCCAGCGCTGTACAACTGACTGGTACAAGTACGCTTGCCACAGTGGTTTATAAAGTTTCCAACGAGACGCCCTTTTTTTTACACATGATCTTCATGAAGCTCTTTATTTTGTTAACGCCAACAACTTGCGCACCATATCGAATATGATTCCTTGCTAACGGATGTTTATAAAACTATCCGTTGTTTCCAAGCGCATCAAAATACTGCTAAAAATAGTCGGCGATGCATCTCTCTCCTTTAAAAAATAATACAAAATTGAATAAAAACCACATTACACGTTGAAAATAAATATAACCATAATTAAACCCTTTAACGTTTATATCGAAACAAATAAAATATACTGTAGTATTTTTTTGCCAAACCTACCTGGTTGAGAGTAGTGCCGAAGCGAAGTTATAATCAAAATCGACTTCCGGTTTCATGTACGCATTCCATTCGATTCTCAGCTGGTCACGTGGTACCTGAAGGGTATATAAGCTGAGAAAATCGACAGGATCGGAGAGTCTGTGTTTGACGGCCAAAGCATCAACACGTTGAAGCCAGAACAGTTCTAAACAAAGGTCAGTAAGATTAACCTGTCTATGGTCTTACGTGCCTGTAATAGGCTTTCGAGACTATAGGTGTATATTTGAATAAATAAATATACAGATTGGCTTGTTGACTGTGGTTAGTACGCTACAGTCCCGGAACGGTGCGTGCGCTCCTGTCTCCGAGCAGCGCATACGCAATCGTCTTTTAAAAGTGCGTGGGCCACAGAGAACCGGGTGATAATACTTGTACATATTTCAAATTTAAAGCTATGATTGAGGAAATAGATTTTTTAATTCACTCTTTGATTTGCTCAGGCAGAGCAGCCGAATCCCATATCGAACTCAGAAACGTTACATAAATTTGGTGGCAGCGAGCGGTGGGATTCGGCAAATAAAAGAGATAATCACATTTAAAATTAATTGTTAAAATAATACATTGTTTGGTTTTCTTTTCTTGATAAATGATGAGCGCAATGGATGAAATGTTGGATGAGGAAATATCTTTCCTTGAACAAAGTTGTATGCGATTGCGCCTTGAAATAGAAACGCAGTCGACACCAGCAGTAAGAAGTAGATCGATGCGCGATTCTGGCATTGCAAATATACCCAAGGAAGTTGTAGTTCGGGAATGCTTACCTGAAGAAGTTGCGGATGATACAGTGGTGTGCTTGAATTTAAAGCGAACGGAAAACTCTCAGGCGGAGGGTAGTTACATTGATTGTGTTACGTTAAGAAAAACAGCACAACGGAATAGGAATACAAATTCTGCTTATGAACAGAATGCACAGACTGAAAGTGCGCAGCAGTATCCAGCGAATGCGCCGGTAGCCGTGACTGATAGGCTATCAAATGTATCAAATGCGCATCTACAAACGGCGGGTGCGCCGCAAGAAAATCGTGTGCATGCGCAACACCATTTACCACTGCAAGTGCATTCGCAGATACCAGTGCAAGCTCAACAACAATTACCTACAGGTGAATTGAGTACAATTACAGATTCTGTAGGCCAGGGACGAAATAATGAAAACTTTGCGCTAAGAAATTTTAATAGTCGTCCGCCTACGCAAAAGTCAATTACCATTGACAAGGATGCAACAAAATGCAATATAAAACCGGCGACTTTTGATGGTAGTCATTCTTGGATTGATTACAAGTCTTATTTCGACGCTTGTGCGGCTATAAATAACTGGTCTGATAGAGAGAAAGGACTCTATTTAGCCGTATCATTGCGAGGTGCTGCGCAAAGGGTGCTTGGGAATGTCTCGTAAGAGACGGGGCAACAGTATGATCTGTTGGTTGAAGCACTGGAAGAGCGATTTGCGCCACCGAATCAAACTGAGCTTTACCGTGCGTAATTGAAAGAGATACGACAGAGAGCATCGGAAACACTGACAGAACTAGGTCAAGCTATAAGGAGACTTACTTGTTTGGCTTATCCTTCAGTACAAACGGAAGTAAGGGAAACGCTGGGAAAAGAGGCTTTTATAGATGCGCTGGTAGATTCCGACATGCGATTGCGCATAAAACAAAGTAGACCTCAAAATTTAAATGAAGCAATACGCTTAGCAGTTGAATTGGACGCATATTATAAAACTGAAAAGAGAAGCCACGTGCACAGTGTGAACTTCACAAAACCAACAAGTGAGAAGGAATCGCAGTCTAAAGATTTATTTGAAATGATGCAAACACTTCAGGGTAAGATAGAGTCGTAAGAGAAGCGCATTGAGGAGAAAGGTAAAAGTCAAAGCGTTCCTGAATGTCACAGATTTGCCAGTACACAAAGAAGCGGGAAAGTGAAATGTTACAAATGCTCAGAAGAAGGACACATCCATAGAAATTGTCCCAAATTAAAGAGAGAGCGCGACAGTAGTAGTCGACGCAGTGAGCAGCCTAAAGAAAGGAATGCGCGTCGAATTCGCGGTAAGCAGAGGCGAAGAAATAAAAAGAGTTCTAAAGGAAATGTTGGCGCAAGCAACTTATGTGAAGAAGCGGGTATTTTTATAGATTCAGAAGTAAACGGACTCAAAACAAAACTTCTTATGGATACTGGTGCATCCCTGACATTGCTGTCTAAGAGAATATATGACAGACTACCAGACAAGCCCATATCCGAGGAGAGTAGACAAGTTATAACGAGTGCCAGTGGCTCAAGACTCTGTCAGTATGGAAAAGCCGATTTCATTATAGAGATAGGAAGGTCAAGGGAAACTGTGAAAATAATGGTAGCAGATATTAGTGTAGACGGGATACTTGGTCTTGATTTTCTTAGAGCATGCAAAGGAGATATAAACTTTGAAAGAAGTTCTCTGAAATTGAATAATGAGGATTGTCGCTTCTCATGGGAAGGTACATTAGGCTGCTACAGGGTAACGGCGGATAATGATGTGTGTCTTCCACCTAGAAGCGAAGTTGTAATTCAGGCTAAGGTACCTGGAGAAAATACATTTGGTTCCGCAGATTATTTGGTAGAGGCCGAGCCAAAGTTTCTGGAGAGTGGACGCGCACTGGATGGCCGAACTTTGGTTAAGGGACATAATATTGTGCCAGTATGACTCATGAATATCACTGAGAGTGCTCAGCAAATTCATGGTGGTACTTTGATTGCAAAAATGACTGCAGTAGAAGAACAAAACGTTTCCGTTGGTGAGGCTGAAAATAATGCGAAGGGATTTCGCAGTGATTTGCGGGAATTGTTTGACAGGTGCAAACTTAATCTGTCTCCTGCGCAGTTGTCAAGGGTAGAAATATTCTTATACGAAAACGAGGATTTGTTCGCAACATCGAATTATGATTGAGGGCGAACACATGTTGTGGAACACAAGATCAATACTGAACAAGGAACCCGTCCTATCAAACAGGCGCCTCGACGAATCCCTCTTCATTTATCGCAAGAGGTTGATAAGCAAGTCAATGAAATGGTTGAAAAAGGGGTGATCGAATCATCTATAAGCCCGTGGGCATCACCCGTTGTCCTAGTTCGTAAGAAGGATGGGACAATGCGCTTCTGCGTTGACTATCGTCGATTGAACGAAGTTACAGTAAAAGATGCATATCCACTCCCAAAGATAGAGGAAGCGTTCGACCATATTTCAGGGCATGCTATGTTTTCTACACTAGATCTCAGCAGTGGATACTGGCAGGTCGGCATGGAAAAAGCAGATAATGAAAAGACTTCCTTTGTTACGCGCAAAGGGTTATATCAGTTTAGGGTCATGCCCTTCGGTTTGTGTTGCGCACCTGCCACTTTCGAACGTCTCATGGAGACAGTGCTTGCAGGCCTTCAATGGGACAAGTGCTTGGTATATCTGGACGATATCATTGTTGTCGGAAAATCGTTTGAAGACATGCTAGAAAATCTTGAAGAAGTGGTTAAGCGTTTGCGACAGGCAGGTCTCAAACTAAAGGCTAAAAAGTGCAACCTTTTTGCAAAGAAGGTTTCGTACCTTGGGCATATTATATCACAGGGTGGTATTGCTACTGATCCGGAAAAGGTAAAAGCAGTTGCTGACTGACCGATTCCATGTAATGTCTCAGAAATTCGATCTTTCCTTGGTCTTTGCAGCTACTACAGGCGCTTCATCCGAGACTTTGCTTCCATAGCTAAGCCACTGCATCGACTCACTGAGAAGGGAAGGAAGTTTCAATGGACGAAAGAGACCCAAGAAGCTTTTGAGGTGTTGCGTGATCGATTGGTTAGTGCGCCAATACTGGCATTGCCTGATGTAACAAAGCAATTTATTCTGGATAAGGATGCAAGTGGAACGGCAATCGTTGCTGTGCTTTCGCAGAAAATAGATGATAAAGAGGCGTGATTGCATATGCAAGCCGAACCTTGTCTAAAGCTGAAAAGCGATGTTGCGTTACAAGGAGAGAATTGTTGGCGGTTGTTCACTTCATAAAACATTTTCGACACTACCTTTATGGATGCCATTTTCTGATCAGGACAGACCACGGATCACTGAGATGGCTGTTACGATTTAAGGATCCGGAAGGTCAAATGGCGAGATGGCTGGAAGTGATCAGTACGTATGATTTTGAGATTGAGCACCGCCCTGGCCGAAAGCATGGTAACGCAGATGCACTCAGCAGAATACCATGTCCTCAGTGTGGTTTCGAACCTGAAACAGAGCAAAAAGTTCGAACTGTGTGCACAAATCTAGACTCGAGCGAGAAAGATGACTTTACTTTGAAAGAGGCGCAGAGTGAAAACAAAGACATTCAGTTAGTTCGTTCTTGGGTTGAAAGTGGGAAAAGACCTTGTAACTCTAAGATAATGCAGCAAGGGTTTGTGGTGAAATCACTCTGGAATCAATTTGATCGCCTGTGCATGAGAGAAGGGCTGTTAATGCGGAAGTGGATACTGCTACCCTCATGCAAGGAAACATTTCAGGCCATTATACCACATCAAGAGCGTCGGAGAGTACTTAGATGTGTCATGACAGCCATACTTCAGGACACTTAGGTGCTACGAAGACTCTGGCCAAAATAAGGCAAAAATATTACTGGCCTGGGCTTCAAAAAGATGTCTATCAGTATATATCCGGTTGCGAAAAATGCACCATGCGCAAGAATCCAAATCCAAAGCTAAGAGCTCCCATGCAAATTGCTGGTTCCGGTACTCCAATGGAAAGAATTGCAACGGATATATTGTTGCCAGAGACGGACAGAGGGAATCGCCATATACTTGTAGGGTCCGATTAATTTACAAAGTGGACAGAGGCTTTCGCTCTACAAAATATGGATGCTGAAACCGTAGCAAGCACAATAATGGAGCAAGTAATAGTCAGATTTGGCGTACCATCGGTTCTGCATTCTGATCAAGGGCGCCAATATGAGAGCAAACTGTTTTCATATTATCTGTATTGTTTAAGTTGTGTAAATAATGAGCAGACAGAATTCAATGTTTTGTTTTGTTATTTTATTTTTGTAGGAAATGGTAAACACTAAGACCACTGCTAGAAAAGAGGGCCACCGATGTCCTATGTGCAATGAGCTCATTATGGAAGAGAATTCCTGGGAGAAACATGTGATAGAGTGTGGAAGGAAGCGTCGTCAGAAAAGATTTGAGTGTAATCAGTGCGATTACGCCACTAACAAGAAAATTGATATGCAAAGACACGAGAGAACACGGCTCGGTGGAAGTTCTGGAACCGTACGAGCGGAAAGCGAGTCTGATCATGAGTGGGAATCATTGGATCCTGGGAGTCTCTCTGACGTGGTAGGTGAATCTAAAATCCTGCGCACCATTCCTGTTACCCCAGAAGTGACAAAGAGGAAACCACTAAACCACCTCCAGTTTACGTTCCTAGAGCAAAGGCCATAGTGAGTCCTGATGCCGTTGTTCCAACTGCCCCCAGTCCTTTTGCTACTCCGATGATAACTCCACGCGAGCGAGCAGCTAAAGACCTCAACATTACTGCTTCTGCATCCAAACCAAGCACCTTAATAAAGGACTTTGCTGTTCAAGCTGGTATACCTACCGTGGACGCATCCACCCAGACCTTGACTTCGACGGGAGTAAATGTTGACACGCAGACAGAAGGAACCAAGAGGAGGCGCTTAGATCGAGTTCAGAAATCGTATCAAGTTGATAGAAAATCCGTGATAGAAATCTATGAGGATGAAGAGTGGTTCTAAGATGACTTTTGATCAATTTCAAGCTAAAGAGCAAAGATATTGCACTCCTGTTACTATTAACGTTTTACAAGTTCATGTCTACGTTTTCTTTCAAATTAGATGCAATGCATCTGTTATTGAAAATATCTGTTACTTTCTTACATGAAAAATAAAAAAAAAAAAATGTGTTGTTTGATTTAGTTTCTTTTGACAATGATTTTATGAGAATGCGGGACGCATTTCTCGGAGGCGTGGGTTGTGAAGCGAAGTTATAATCAAAATCGAAAATATCCATTCGTTTCCCTGTGGTAGTATTGTGCTGACTGACTTCCGGTTTCATGAACGCATCCCATTCGATTCTCAGCTGGTCACGTGGTACCTGAAGGGTATATAAGCTGAGAAAATCGACGGGATCGGAGAGTCTGTGTTTGACGGCCAAAGCATCAACACGTTAAAGCCAGAACAGTTCTAATCAAAGGTTGATAAGATTAACCTGTCTATGGTCTTACGTGCCTGTAATAGGCTTCCGAGACTATAGGTGTGTATTCGAATAAATAAATATACAGATTGGCTTGTTGACTGTCGTTAGTACGCTACAGTCCCGGAACGGTACGTGCGCTCTTGTTTCCTAGCAGCGCATACGCAATCGTCTTTTAAAAGTGCGTGGGCCACAGAGAACTGGGTGATAATACAGCTTTCAAATTTAAATCTGTGATTGAAGAAATAGATTATTTAATTCACTCTTTGATTTGCTCAGGCAGAGCAGCCGAATCCCATA
>WFKH01011926.1:73309221-73319334 GCA_016163765.1 Magallana hongkongensis
ACTGGCTAAGCGCGAGTTTAAACCTTTTCTCAAACCTAGTACCTTTTCCCCGTGTCCTTTCTTGGCAAATGTGCCATTTTTCTTTCGCGAGACGTCTTTCATTGTGAAACCATAACCGGATTTTAATTTTAGCCACTAAAATTAAAGCTGATAACGGTAAAAATATTCCGGAATACTGCTCGTGCGATTGTTGAAAATTGATGACGTCACGCGACAATCGAAAGACCTTAAGCTGTAAATCTAAGCTCATTGTGCAATGTTTTGGTAATTTAAAAGAATGCGATGTAAATCTTTTTTTTCATGCAGCGTTTCGGATAAAGCAATGAAGAGTTGTATCTTGAAACTTCATACAAAATTTTATTAGACCCTTAAATTGTAAAATGATAACACTTAAAATTGTGCCCAATTTCTTGCTGTTTTTTAAAGGAAAACCTCATTGATGTCAAAAACTGCCTCTTTGGGACAAAATAAATTGACATAATCAATAAGAGTCTGACAATCTGTAGCTGCAGGTCTGTAGCTCTCTGTCTGAAAAAAAAAATCGGATTGACGACCTGGGACCTATATCGTCCATCCGAATTTCTTGAATTCTTGAATATTACCATTTCTTTCTTACGCGTACGCAGGTTGGCTGAATATTCACCGAGGCTAACTGGTTCGTATTTTAAGTTTTAACTGCGTTAAAAGGTAATATTGGCAATCCGATAATTTTGAAAATGATTAATTAAATGAAAATGATTAAAATTACCGTAAAAGGGCCTCGGTCCTCCCCGTTCAAGAATCAAAAGGAGGGAGGGGGGGCGGACCCCCCCCCCCCCCCCCCCCCAAAAAAATATCTTTAAATTGCAATAAAAAAATTAAAAAAAAAATGCCGCGGACACCCCTTGGCAAACTCAAATAACCGTCGGACCACCCCCCCCCCCGTTAATATTTTCGGGATCCGCGCATGCTCCCCTTCCCCGGAAAACAAAATTATTCTTCAGAACCCCAAGTAAAGATTTTAGGTATCTCTGCATATAGCTGTATTTCTCAAAAGATTCATTGGTTCTTGCCGCGTTCGATATAAAATGCGCGTAAAGTGTTATGTCTTTTGACCTTCATACCGGGTATACCCACTGTGTAAATATAATCGTAGTCCATATGATTCTGTCTATATTTAGACAATTATGATGATTAGATACGTTTCTCAAAATAAACTGCACATGCAAAAAACAACATGCGGAGAATCAAACTATAGACAACTTATAAAGATCTCTATTTGGTTATATAGTATAGTACAATTAGTAGACATGTTCTTTTCATCAAACGCCTTGGCAATGATGCACAAAAATTAGTACAATGTTGTTCGAAGAAAACTGAGGGGGGGGGGGGGGGCAGAAGTTAGAAATCAGATGTCTATACTATATTATTATAGGAAAAAGACATAACAACAACTGTGATTTAGATCCAATCAAGTGATGCTGCTTTAGAAATAATCGATACGGTACCGATATGTTAACACATTCAATACGATGAACACGATAAATTACATTTCTGAGCATGCACCGTTAAAGAGTTTACAAAATAGTTGCGCGATCAAAAACAATCGATACAAATTTTATATATTAGTTCCAAACAATCCCTGAACAATTGATAAAAAATGATTAACTAAGCCCTAAGAGCCAAAAGTCCTATGACCAAGATATTTTCATCCAATCTAAGACTAAAATTCATTTATTTTAGATACACAAGCCTAATAAGGCTTTATGCATTAGGACTATAATAACACAACATATCGATAGTATATCAATTACCTTTAACGTATATGGCTCGACAGCAATCGTATTTCACAAAAAAAAACATCATGAAACAAACTCTTATGTATATCGAAAGCATTTGTCTCTTTAACTCAGGGTCTATACATCTAACATTGCATCATATGGCCAGATATCAATTTTGTATTACGTCACAAGTATGACGCAACTGCGACGGAAGACCTAGTCGTTGCTTTGCAACGAGCTAGTTTCAGGTTATGTATAGCCTTTTCAAGACGATCAATCTTGAAAACTTTAAAAAATATTGATAATATGTCATATTTAAAAATGCCTATATTTTCAAAACGATTAAGGTATCCGATCCATATTAGGACCTAATTTTTCCAACCTTGAATATCAATCATGTATTTAATACTTTGATATAAATTTAAAGCATTTCAAAGTAGAAAAAGATTTACCGAGAGAATTTTTAAAAAATATTATTAACTAAGCAGTAATTAATTAATGAAAATTGCATTATGGTCTATGGGGACAAGCACATTTTTTTATATAAAAAAGTAAATACTATGAATATCAATAAATGCTTTGGTGGAAAGATGTATTTTATCATTATGAATACAAAAACTATTGAAAATAAATTTTATACCGTATAGATTTTTTTAGAGTTAATTTTTATAGATTAAAAGCAAAGGGGGGTAACTCTTCAAAAAAAGGAAAAGGTCATTAATTAAAATAGGACACATTCCACTCTTACATATAGATACTTAAACATGAAAATTATTTCCAAGTATACTGAGTATTAAGCCCATACATATCTGTTATGCACCCAAATTCATTGAATCTGGGGCTTTCATGGATCGGATACCTTAACTGATTAATCAGTCAAAATGAAGTACATTATACATTATAACCGATTGGCAATTCTGCAATTGATTGACATCCCTTGTACAATTATATATATATATATATATATATATATATATATATATATATATATATATATATTGTTAACAATCAGGATTAAAATGTGCCACTTTTTCATAATGTCACGAGTCATAAATCTTGATAATTCTGTATCCATATAAATACCACATATCTCTTGACAAAAAGAGTAATTTAAGCAAAATAAAGGTACAATCATTAACTCTTTTCTATTACTGATGTGTGATGATGGGGTAGAAGGTTTAATGAAAAAAAAAGCTGCATACCTTCATTCTCACTAGAAATGTATCTAATCCACAAATCCTGGGAATGGGGAAGGATTAAGACCCCGTCCCCTTCCTCCCTATTATAACTCATATAAACATGTGAAGTCTCTATATACACTTATTTAAACAAAATTTAATATAAAATGTCACAGGGTCAGTATGGGGTCAACTCAATAGTGTGTCTGACAAATGAAAAAATAACTTTTAAAATGACAGAAACTATACAAATGCAAAAGGAAAGTTCACGATGATAAGCTTTTTTAAATATTAAAAGATGTTGATACAGTAAGTATGTTGGCAAAGGGAAATCACTTATTTAGAAGGTGAAAGTATACTTATATGTATACCAGTGTCTCATAATATCGCGCTACTATATGTATTATACTTTCCTATATTGGAAAACATCATAATGATAATCCAACTAGAGCACAATATGAATTCTTTTAGCTGATCACCACAAAAGAAACGTTTATGCATCCTAATTAATCCTATTCTGCATATCCAAAACACATATGTACATGTACACCACGTGAAACTAATCTAACCAAAAGAGCTGGGTGAAACTAGTACCCGCTAATGCAACCTGTAGACCTTTGCTGTGTACGTAACTTTTAGCAAAGATCATTTACTTACATGTATACCATGCATGTATTTTAACAATTGTATTCTTTAAAACCCCTTGCGCTATTTTATAAATTAGTTAATTAACCATGTAAAGCTCAAATTTTAGCTTGAATGTGGTATGGAACACCTGTTTACTGTGACGTACTCCCTATCGAAATAAACACTTAAATATAAATATATTTTCCAAGAAAATTATGATACCTAACAGCTTAGCACAAATCGGGTTAGAGCGTTAACTACTTGTCTGTAAGTAAGAGTTCGAATCCTGCTGGGCCATTTTTTAATTTTTACCTTAAGTTTCCAAAAATGTTAAAAAACTTATTTTTGTTGGCCAAAAATTGTAAAATTAAAAAATTCTAAAATAGTGAAAGTATTTTTATTATAACGTACTTTTATTCACATAGGTATCGACATGTGTCCCATAACACCTTAAATAATTATATCTTCTGTCCTGGCAGTCCTGTAGTGAAAAGCATTGCGCAATGTGCCATTTATTTTGCACTGTTTACAGTCTTCTTTGTTGCAACTACATGTACAGGCTTTCGTTTTAATCAAAATATTCTGATGTTTATTTATCTCCTGGGCAGTAGCGGCACATGCACGGATTAATAGCGATTAAGTTTTTTCATGGGGAGTGGGGGGTTGGGGTCAGAGTAATAATTGTGTTTGCAGCAGTAGGGTATGGGGGTTGGGGTCGGAGGTTTATTTTAGTAATTTTACTATATAAATAAATTTTTGAAGGGGAGGGGGGGGGGGTCTGGACACCAACCCCCACCCCTTCTCTGAATCCTGCACACAATGTTGGCACACAAAAGCAAATCTAGCACCGAAAACCGCCGGAAGGGGGGGGGGACATAGTTTAATTTTGTTTGTAATAATTATTTCATCAACTTTTGCATCTGCTCCTAGTCTCATTATGATTTTGGCGGCCTCTCCTCGAACGGATCTACGAATTGCTTGTGTTATTATGACATCTGAGTACTTGTCCTTGCATAAACATTCAACTTCGTACTTCCACAGATCAAAGGTTGCATCTCCTTTTTTATCTCCAGAAAAGTTAGGAAGTCTTGGAGTTTGATATGTATTCGGAGATTTGTCCTGTGTGGATGCGCTAGCAGTTGCCCCATCAGATTTTGCCTTTGCTCCTGTGGAGAAGCCATTTTTGAAATTTTTCTTTAGATTGCAGGTTAGGTTTGACTCCCATCTCTGTAAACCCTTCCGCCATTGTCTTAAGCTCCTCATCCTTGAACTCATCTGTCAGTGGCATTCTTAATTAAGTACAATATTTCTCAATCTAGCCCAAAAAAACAAAATTCACAATCTGACAACAAAAATAATCAAGTTTCAAACATCAAAAACACACCTGAAATCCAGTTTTGAAAAAAAAATTATACAAAATTGATCCTGCAATCAAACAATTGGTTTGCGCTCTTAATTAAAAATAAATTTCAATCAATGAAGAAAAAAAATTAACTTTTTCTGAGTAAAGGAATAAATTAAAAAAAACATTATTAATAACTGAGAAAACAATGGATACGTTTTTTTCAGGAAAAAAATCAAAATAATTTACTGAGTAAATTTAAACTGTGCCTAACAAAATTTAAGTTAACTTATTAAAGGGAGGTAATCCAAATTTTTGCATTGACTCAAGAGTACACAGAAATCAAAAATATTTTTTAAAAAAATTAAAGAAAGGATGATAAACACAAAGCAAAAAAATAATCAACTATCTCTAATTAAACAATACCTTAAAATAATTTGGCCTTAATTAATAAAGAACAAAATTCTGTGTTACAAAAAAAATTGTTTTCAAAATTCAGATCCAATACACACAAGCAGAAAAAAATATTTGACCGGTCAGTATCCCAAAAAAATAATCAATATATATATATATAAATCGTTATCAAATATGACACAAAACTTTCTAATCTACCAAAGTCTTGAAAAAAAAAAAGCTCAAGATGGACAACCCAAGTACCTTTTAGAAATTATAATAGCGCAGCTGGTCTTTACTGTCAAAACGCCGATCACGCGAAGTGCACTCAGTCGGAACCGAAAGTCGGTAACTAGAACGATTTTTTTTTCCCGATGCGAACACGTTATTGATCTGCGTACAGAATGAATTTGCGATTTAAGCAATGCTGATATAGACTACAAGTATGCAAAGTGAATGAAACAATGAAATGATTTAAAACATGCAGTTAGAAGGAAATTGTAAGTTTCGTCACAGGTATACTCTATGTATTGACAACAGACAAACTTTTAATCAGACGTTTCCTATCTGTTCGCTCTGTCGCTATACAAAGGCAGTGTACTTGATATTTTGTAATGTGATCTAAGTGCTATAGGGTGAAATATATTAAGAGAAAGTATAGTATTTTCGCTCTCACCCTCTTTCACTACCTGACAGGTAACAATTATTCGAAATAAAAAATATGCTACGATATCAGCCCAGATGAGAATACAATATATCAGTTAGCTGATTCTCTGTGACTCAAATAAAATGATTACTCTAGCGTAACGATGAATACAATAGTAAACACTGTAAATAAAAATTACAGACCTTACTAGGTGGGACTGTGGAATTTCACATATTCAATAAAACAATGAATCACAAGAATGCGTGCAATATAAGTTGAAGTGTCCGTGTTGAGAGAAAGTCCGGATCGTCACACGTTCGGGCTCTGCTGCTGATCCGAAGAACGAATCCGCCTTGTCCTCCTATTGCGAGGAAAGTCCACCATTCACGGCCTTCACAAGCTAGTAGTGGGTCGAATGGATGGTCCTCATAGTCCGTGGTCAATCACGTTGGGCACCATTTGTAGCCGGTGTTTTAGTGATGAAAAACGAGTCGGTTGTAGGTTATCTCATTTATTTGCCTGACCCCGGACTATAATATATAAGGGATCAGCCCTACAATAATCAATATACATATTATTATACAATATAATAAATAACAATTTTATTTGCACGCTCACATGTATTTGATATATGAATAAAACACACAGTCCCACAGCCTTTAACATTTGTAGTAAAATAATTACGTTTATGTTATTGAACTTGATAATTTAAAATGATATCAGCAACTTTATATATTCAGTTACTCGTTATAATTAGCTATAAAATAGTAATCTAGAATTACATATGATACCAATGTAATAATGTGCATATCTTAGGATATCGTACCGATTTATGGAATCGAGCTGAGTCTACATAAATATCTCTGGGCAATGTAGCTGTCACAATTACCTATATATGGAACAGTGCCGTATTTCAATTAAAAGGAAATATTAAGGGATAGAATACAGCGTTACAAGTAAACTTCAACATTACGTTTTCATTTTTTATAAAGTAAAATTATCAAAATACTAAATTATTATTTAAGTATGGCAGACTATAAAAATATTCATTCATTCACTCATTCAAAAGAGGAAATATTAGTAGGAGATGAAAACTACTTACTGTGCGTGCTGTAAATAACTATTTATGTAAGTGGCTAGAATCATGCTCTGCCTACGCCCTGAGTCGTAACTGGTCTGGTCACTCTCAGAACCTGTTAACTGGTTTTTATAAAATGCACGACCCGCCAAAGTGGCTAGGCCAATCAAATACGTTGATATTTTTACAACTGTCTCGTCGGTCAGGTCGTTGAATTATTAATAGTAACATGCAATTGAAGAATATGAATATAGAATGAAATGATGATTTGATGAAAACAACATGAACACATATTTTATTTTATTTAATCACATATACTGATCTTTTTATTTATACAAACACACGCAAAATCAACACTACCACATATAGGCCATACTTTTTATGACATGAAATGTTAAGATTATTGATAAATTTAAAATTCACATGCAAACAGTTCAACTCCAAATTGTATATAAAGGGCCGCTCATGTGTATTATGGACTGGGATCCCATCCTTCATGAAAATTATAATTTTTAAAAAGTACCAGAAATTGAATCTGGCCTTCTTTTTGACTAAAAATGGTACAAGAGATTGTTATCTAGGGGCAAAAACTTGGTGCGGGTATTGCTCTCTAATGACAACATCTAGTTATAAATTATAACCGCTTGCCTGAAACCTTCAATCAAATTACCATTACCATAACAAAAATTTTAAAATGTAATTAATTAAATTACTTTGTAGGTGTATTTTATTATATTACAAATTACATTTAGGAAAATACATTTATTGAATTAAAGCAATAAGAACATTGTTATACACATTTGCCATGAAATTTACTAAACCAATAATTTTGTTAGAACAAGTACAGATGTTTACAGTTGCATTGAATGCTCATTTAAATGTTCAAAAATCCCCTTACCTACACCTATCATGTCTAAATGTTTTTCAAGGGAAACTGACACAGAAAACTCTCTATACAGGTTAAATTCAGGTAGAGAGAATACTCTAATTGTTATCAAAACACAATTCGCACCCATTGTTCTGTACCTAATTATCAGACATGTGCAACATGGTAACTCTATGTGAACAGATTTGGCAACGCAAAATTTAAACCCTTTTAAAGCCATAGTTCTTGGTATTTTAAACTGTCACAAAAAAGCATGACCTAATAGTTTATACATTTTGAATAATATTCATGTTACGTTTTTTGAAAAATAAACATACACATTTTTTTTATCAAATTCAATGATAATTTGATAAACTGGTTATTCCATTAAGTTTTTAGGAAAAAGAGATCAAGCAAATCATCAATACTATTTGGTCCGCAACAAAGTAACAATAATAAATCAAGATAGTGGATCAAAAGGAAATTAAATAAATGCTTTTTAACCAGTCCAACTTTTTAACTATATATATATATATATATATATATATATACCATTTCAAGTTTGCACGGTACAGTCTCTGAAACGTTCTACTTTTCCATTTTTCCGTTCACTTGCGCTCTCCGCTCCGCTCCCTTTGCGCTCACCCTTCACAAAACGCTCACCGTGCGCTCAACGTGCATTCACAAAGCGTTCACCGTTCGTTTAGCGTTTACTTATCGTTCAGTCAGATAATATATTTAGGCTGATAACAATACATAAATGTAGTTCTTTTTTTTTTCTGGTTACCAACGAAACACAATGTAAGGATAACTCTCGAGGCACTCCGAATGAATCGTTTATCTTACGTTCACATATCGTTCACCGTGCGTTCATCATTCACTTGGCGCTCGCGTTTGCGCTCCGTTTGCGCTCTACTTCCTCACCGTTCACCGTTCATTAGCGGTCACCAAATTCCGCTCAGCGTGCTCTCACCGTCCGCTTAGCGTGCGCTCGCCGTTCACTTAACGTTCAAGTGGGAAAGTAGAACGTTTCAGAGACTGATCTAAAATAAATGTTTTGAAATTAATTCCACATATATATTAAACACTGTCCCCCATGTTTGCTATTTCATGTTACAAGCACAGAGAGAGAGAGAGGAGAGAGAGAGAGAGAGAGAGAGAGAGAGAGAGAGAGGACAAACAAGAAGCCCATGGGCCACACCGCTCACCTGAGGAACAATAGGTATGATAAAATCAGCGTAATGGAGTCATAATACAAACTATCTGGACAATGTAGTATAATACATTTAGATCCTGTATAAATAAAAATCCATATTCCCCCTGGATAGTCTTATGTTTATAATCAAGTCCCTTTTCAAACCGGATGATTTTATAGTCATATCACATATTGAGCATTGCAGTTATCCAAAAGATCCTAAGCAATTGTTTATATATGGAATATAAACCTACATCAAACTCTGAACTCCTTGTGAGGCCTAGAAATCGTCCAGGTCTAAACAATTTTAAAGAACAAGCAATATGTCAAAATGCTTGCATGTAAGTAAAACCATATATTACAACATTTCAGTTTTTGTGAATGTAAATTCTTTTCAAAAAATCGATTGTGGTCCCACCCTACCCTCGGGGGTCATGATTTTCACAACTTTCAATCTACACTACCTAAGAATGCTTCGAACTAAGTTTCAGCTTTCCTGAAGGTTTAGTTTCTGTGAAGAAGATTTTTAAAGATTTACTCTATGTATTCCTATGTAAAAAATCGACCTGGCTGATTAGTTTCTGAGAAGAAGGTTTTTTAAAGATTTACTCTATATGTTCCTATGTAAAAATTTGACACCCCCCCCCCCTTGTGGCCCCACCCTATCCCTGGAGGTCATGATTTTCACAACTTTGAATTTACACTACCTGAGGATACCTTCACCCAAATTTCAGTTTTCTTGGCTGATTAGTTTCGGAGAAGAAGATTTTTAAATATTTACTATATATTCCTATTTCAAATCGACCTCCCATTGTGGCCCCACCTACCCCGGGGGTCATGATTTTCACAACTCTGATTCTACCATACCTGAGGATGCTTTCACATAAGTTTCAGCTTTTCTGGCTGATTAGTTTTTGAGAAGAAAGATTTTTAAAGATTTACTCTATATATTCCTTTGCAAAAATTTGACCCCCCCCCCCCCTTGTGGCCCCACCCTATCCCCGGGGGTCATGATTTTCACAACTTTGA
>WFKH01011926.1:73323773-73359603 GCA_016163765.1 Magallana hongkongensis
ACGACACATTCTAAAAACAAAGGTGACAGTCAGAAAAGTCTCGAGTTAGGGTTAAGAGTCCAAAATGATAGCTTAAAATGCAAATATGATACTCAATGACAAGCCCATCTACGGGCTTTGGCACTCAGGTGGCCGTCAAGGCCTGTGGGCCTCTTGTTTTCATGTTCAGTCAGCCCGCGCCCGCGGGCTGACTAATTAAGTTAGGATGAAACTTCAAATGCGCTTGCGTAAATTAAAATTCTGGGAAGGAATTAGACAGTCCGTGTTTGAGAAATTCGAGTAAGTTATGAAACTGATCAGTTTCTACGTCACACTGCGCACATCTGTGTTGGAATTCTGGCCACGGATATCGTTTGCAACCACGGTCCGCGGACCACAATTTAATAAAACAGCATGCACAGTTGCTGTAGATTTAACAAAAAAGCTACACCGTTAAACGCTTGTCTTCTTATCTACAGTCAAAAAATAACTATGCAAACTACATGTTATTGAACACTCGCATGTAATGATTTTTCTGCAGACTATGTCCATATATATTGTATTCTAATAGCTTAATATGCATTCACTTTGACCTAAAAAGTTGATATCCCGCTGGCTGACTTTTAATGCTTTTTAAAAAGCTAACCTTGTTGTATTTAATTATAGCATGTTTCCAGTCTTATGGAGAAAACTGTCGGTACCCTTGCAGTCCACACTGTAACAACCAAACTTGTGACAGATTTAATGGACGATGCCTTTATTGTTGTACAGACGGGTTCTATGGTGAACTGTGTGATAAAGGTAAATCGTAATGATTTTCTTTTTAAATCAGTTGATATCAATAAAATAATACCAAATCTATTGACAGTTTTTTTCAAAAAAATGTTTAAGTAGCCTTAAGTACATGAAAACAATTTTACTAACATTCAAAAAGAATATTACGCAAATTGACAACATAGTGTTCCATTTTACAGCACCTGTAATGTTGAATCAAAATGAATCGAGTATGAACTGCTGGAGCGTTGGATTATTAGTTTCGCTTGTTATCAACTTTGTTCTGATCAGTGGGGCCTGCTTATTATTCAGGTAGTATTATAATGTAATTTAGTTTAAAACAAAACAGGTTTCATTACGCCAACATCTTCAATTTCTTAATTTTTATACGATGGTTGTTCCAAAATAGCGTAGACAGAACACATAACTTAAAATCTGTTCACTGCAATTTCATTAGACTTCTGTTTTTTCAATGACCCTCTGACAAACAATACTGACAAATTCCAATCTATACTTTATTATTTTCTTGAGAAAATAAATAATTAGTAACAACAAGTTTTGCCAGGCTGCGCAATATTTGACGTCGAAAATGTCCAGTCTTTACGTTGTTGCTAAACCCTCTACATCACAATCGGTAACATATACGTTTTATTTCCGAAAATGTCTTGGAAAAAATATTTTCTTTAAACATGTACTCTGAGTGCATTTTCAATATACATTTCTAGTTTTGGTTTATAAAATATTTTCTCAGTACAAACAATCTGCCGTCTCCAAACATGCCCTGTATTACTAGTTGTCTAGCGTCCGTCTTACTGAAATGTGTCCATCAGCATTTTGATGTCCATTTCTATCGGCCGGAGTTTTATTTTTTTTCTTATTGTCATCATACTCGTCCGACATTTTCAATGTTGTTAGACTACTAATCCACATATTGCATTTTTAAGCTATTTTGTTAATTTTATTTACTTATTTTTTATTTATTAAAAAGCCGCTTAGGATTTATTCAAGGTCTTTACAAAATTTTAACAGATACCGCTGCGCCGTCGTTATTTATTACGAGACATTACTTTAAGTTGTTACAACACGTGTTATAACATCTTTAAAAGTTTTATTATAGTCAAAACATTTTCTTGGTAAAAAATATAATTATTAAAAAATTTAAATGTATTTTATTATTGATTATTTTTCATTAGAAAAGTACTTTTTCTCGCAATTTTTGTTTCATTATGTTGATTTTAACTTTTCGTTTTTGACATTGCGCCGCATGTCGAGTTTATGATATAGTATGCTTTCATCGAACTTTTTAAATCTCGAACAGTGTTTGATTTCAAAATATAATTTGAATGCAAATTCTTGAACCCTTTGTGGCACAAGTTCCATCTTCCTGTGTTTTCGATTTACTGAACAACGCCACTTGTCTACGCTGTTTTTTTTAACACCCTTGTTTTTACATATTAATAAGTTTTTTCCATTTTAAAAAGAGCATGTTATCTAATTTATTTTCTGAAATGTAATTACCTTCTTTTTTATCATATAGTTTTACTTTATCTTTACTTCATAGACTTAAATTATTTTTTAGGGGGATTTATACGAAGAAGGTGTCCATATCTCGAGATTTCTTGTCGTGGTCAAAGAAGTCTATATACTACACAGATACTGTTGTTAAAATCGGTGAAGATTCAACTTATCAAGAACTTGACGTATCAGGAGATGCAATTACATATCAGAATACAACAATAAGATGATTCTTACATCGCAAAAATAAATAACATGTGCCTAAATATCATCTTTCAATATTGAATTTAACGAGGCCGAGTACAGTTTGAGTACGCACGCTTTCGCGCAGCGTTTCATTTGCATTGTGACGTCATCTTTTTGCTTGGATGACGCCATGGCGTTATGGTTTTAACTGCAGATATTCAGCAAAATGTGTCGAAAATAGCTCCTTTTAGGCGTGAAATTAATATTATATTGTAGAATACACATAACTGTCTTGAAGTATAAGGTATATTTGGGCTCGAGTCGAAAACGTGAAGAGGGTTCAGCAAGCCTAGCCCTCTGTCAGGTGTTCTTACCCCGCCTTAATATAGCTTAATACATGTATTCAAAACAGTAACCATGTATTTTATATAAATGACCCTTAATATGTGATGTTCTACATTTATTTATTACTTAAATATGTCTGATTGTTTTGATAATACTATAAAGTTCACCATTTCCGCCTCTGTCAAATAAAAAATAGCCATTATCTGACAAATCTGGGAAATTGAGCATACAATAAAAAAAACAATTTGATAAGACCCCAGGAACACACCAGGAGGTAAAAAGGTTTGTTTTTTTTTTTATAATTTTTTTTTTTATTTATATCAATATCAAAGCACATATGAACATAGAAAAAGTACATAATTTCTGCTTTCACTATTTTGCTTTAAGCACATTATATAGTAGAGAAAAATTACATAAACTGAAATTGTGCCTATCAAAGACTATACAATACATACATGTATATCGCACAATACAAACATAACCCTGTAAAACATTATTGTATATAAATGTGCAATGAGATTGGGTTTTGTGGAGAGGATAGATATAGAAAGGGGGATGAGTAAATTGTGGTAGGGGAGGGGAAGGGGTATATGGTTTTATGTTTATACTAATAAAAATGTTTTAAGAAATAAAATTTTTGAAATATGATCAATTTATAATGACAAACACTTAAAGTTGATTACAGATATCTTGCCAGTATCTTTCATATTCATTATATTCACAATTTCTTAGTAGTAAATATTTTTCTATATGAAACCTATCTATTATCATTTTCTCTAGACAACCAAAGTACAGGGATGGAACTGTCGTTTGCTTGTATTTAGATACAAAAATGTACTGTTTGACAGCAAGAATAAGTAAATTTTGCAGTCTATAAATGTTTCTATTTTTATATTTTCCAAACAAGACAGATATTTTATCAAAGCAAACTGAGATATTAAATTTATTCAGCATCCATTCTTCTGTCTTAAACCAAAGCTCTTTTACGTGTATACAATCATAAAAAAGGTGTTCAATTGTTTCTATATTGTTTTTGCAAAAAGTACATGATGAAGAATTCAAAATATTTAACTTGAAAAGATATTCATTTGTTGGAACTATTCTATGGAGTGTTTGGAATTGAAGCCACCGAAGTTTTGTTTCTTGTGTAACTTTAAAAGGAAGTTCAAATTTGCTACTCCATGTTTTTTCTGAAAAAATATTTCCATTAGCTTGCCATTTTGTCACTGCTGTAATTGTTGTTTTACTGTTATATACCAGTAATTGATACATATCTTTGCATCCTTTTTCATTTTTAAGAAATATTCTTATAGAAGAGGGGATATGTGGCCCAAGTGCTTTATCAAAAAGTGCTAAATGTTTTGTTCTCGAGGTCACTGCCTTCTTAATTCCACAATATTCAATAAAGTTTGTGTTAATATTCATTTCTAAAAATTGCTCGTAACTTAAAAATTTTCCATCAGGGTTATATAAATCACACAATAAGAAGATGCCTGCATTAAAGTAGTGTTTAAGAAAAATAGGTTTATTTTCTATTTGAATCTTTGGATTGTCCCATATTTGTTCATACCAAATGTTCATTTTTGTTTTACTAATATATTCTTCAACCTGAGCCCAGCATAAGAAAACCTCTTTCCAGAAAGGATTTGTAATAGTCTTACATATACCAGAAACAAACGAACATCCTCTTTTCCACAGATTATCAGTCTTACAATTGATTATTGACTCGAGTAGTGAAACCCATTTACTATTTGAATGCAGTATTCTTCTAATCCATGTGGATTTTAGTGCAGTTATAAATTTCCTATAGTCGATCATTTTCAACCCCCAATATCCATAATCTTGACAAACAGTGTCTTTTTTAATTTTATGTATTTTACTGTTCCATAGAAATTCAAACATTTCGCTCTCAAGATCTTTAAAAAAATTATCATTAGGCATTGGCAATGCAAGAATTAAGTGGTTTAATTTTGGTATAATTAGCGTCTTAAGAACAGTAAGTCTGCCTATCGGGGTCATCCTTCTTACTTTCCATTGTTTAAAAAATTTTCTAATCTCGATCTACTTTGGTATATAGTTTAAGTCAACCATGTCTGACAAATTTACTGAGAATTTTATTCCAAGCATATCAAAAGTATTATTTTTCCAGTCAAGTTTCCATCTTGAATGATGGAAAACTTCATTTGAAAATTTTTTACTTCCTATCCAAATCATTTTGGTTTTTGAGAAATTAATTCTTAAACCTGATATGTTTGCAAAATAATCTAGGTCTTGGAGAATGCCGTCCATAGATGTTGGTGAACCGTCCAATATTAGAGATGTGTCATCTGCATATTGAGAAAGTTTATATTCTTCGCCATCAATTACTATACCCTTAATATTTTGGTTATTTCTTATAATTATTCCTAAGATTTCAGCACACAGCAGAAACAGATATGGAGATATTGGATCACCTTGTCTACAACCCCTTTCTGGAAATATATACTCTGAGATGTGTCCATTTTGAATGACACACATTTTAATGCCATTATAAAAAGTTTTTATCCACCTATTTATTGATGGTCCAAAGTTAAAGAATTCTAAAGCTGTGAATATAAAGTTCCAAGAGACTGAGTCAAAAGCTTTCTCAAAGTCAATTAACATCAAGAGGCCAGGTATATTATTGTATTCAGTAAAGTGCATAATATCATAGACTAGTCTGATGTTTTCACCTATAAATCTGCCTTTTAGAAATCCTGTCTGGTCTCTGTTTATTAATTTATCAAGGACAGTTTTTATTCTTTCAGCAATGCAACCTGAAGCTAGTTTATATATTATATTTAATAGACTGATAGGACGCCAGTTTTTTAAAAATTGTTTAGGTTTTCCTGCTTTTGGTATACAAGTTATTATGCTTAATTTGTTTGAGCTTGAGAATTGTAGTTGTTTATATGAATCTTTGATTGCTCGTGTAACAAAAATTCCAATATCCTTCCAAAAAAACTTAAAAAATTCACAACTAAAACCATCCGGCCCTGGACTACTGTCATTTTTCATTTTTTTAAAGAAAATTGAGTAGTTCAGCACTAGTTATCTCCCCTTCTAAAGAGCTTGACTCTTCATTGCTTAATTTTGGAACATCATATGTATTTAAATTTTCTTGAATAGTAATAGATTCAAAAGATTCTCTACATTTGTACAATTTTTCATAAAAAGTCTATTAATTGTATGACTTCCTGTCTAGCTTTTTTATTGTTAAGGTTTTTATAATTTTTTGAATCTAGCTCCATGTTCATTATAAGGTTGAAGTCACCTCCAAGTATAATATGCTGGTCATCATGTTATTGTTCAAGTTTTAGTGATAGATTACTATAAAAATCAGGTGTATCAAGATTTGGGCCATATATATTAATCAGTAAAATATTTATCTCCTGAACGATGATGTCCAGAATTAATAAATTACCAGAGCTGTCCTTATATATCTTGTTTATTTTAAATTCAAAATTGTTATTAAACAGTATGGCAACGCCTCTTGAATTAGATTTAAATGAATTAAAACAAGCCTTACATCCCCATTGTGTTTGTATAAAATTTTCGTCTTTTTCTAAAAAATGAGTATCTTGAAGGAAATAAATATGATCATTTTTGTTTTTAAGGAGTTTGAAAACATCTCTTCTTTTGTTTATGTCACCTAATCCCTGGCAATTAACTGTTAATATTCTCAGACAATTTTCATTATTTAATTCACCCATAAAACTTTGGCTTACATAATAACTGCATGGTACCCCGAAGATAGAAAAGTTGCAGAGTGGAAAAAAATACTAGCATATAGACTGCAAAGGTAAATGAAGAGTGGTGCATTTTTAGGGAATGAGATTTATGATTTATTCAATCCCTACCCTATTAGGCCTAACCTTAATATTGAAAGGTTATCTTTATATATGATAGTTAATAACATACAATGTATGAATGAAAATATATGATGGCATTTACGATAAGTAAAAAATTGCATATAGTCCTATCCGACTAAACTTAACTTTATAGTAATGGTGGCTTTCTACATATTGTCATCGGTAAGAGACAAATACCATGTATCAATGGAAAAACAAAGAGTACGAAACATCTTTCAGCTTAATAATATATATCATGTAAGACATAGAAACCACCATTCAATCTTATGTGTTGGATATGTTGAATGAAAAAGCACCAATATTGAAAATAAATAAATAGACTATGCATTTCTACTCACCCACTTGCTCGTGAGTTTGATGCTATTATGCTAACCGGATATTTACTATCACAGATTAGTAACAGAAACCATAATGATAAAGAATGAGGTTTCCGGAAAAAAAATATTGGAGGAATAGTTTTTTCCGGAAAAACGTTTTTCAATATATATTAAATGATGAGAATATGCTATATCTCAATAATGATACCATACAAAAAAGTAAATATTAATCAAGAACCAAACATACATGGCTAAATACAAAAGTTACTTTCCTGATGGTTTGTAACGGGGGAAAAGTCTGTCTGTCTTATTTTTTTTTTTAAGACTGTTCGGATGTAGCGGACGCGAGTAAGCCTTTTACCGCAGATATTCCCGAGTTCTTAATGTGCGAAAATCTGCGAGCGCCGATTTTGCTCCCGAACCATCTTGCCACAACCACAACAGTATTTTGAATGTCGTTTTCCGTAAGGGTTCGCAACAGTGCACGCCCCGCGCCAACTTCACCGTCGTCCTCGGACCCCTCATGTGTAATGCCATCATTGCTCTTAAATCGGTATGCAAAGATAATGTGGGAGGCACTGGATACGCCCTGTTGTCTCATGATGTTAATAATGGACATCTTCACTTGTTTGAAAGAATCCGCGGAGGAGGCGTACGAAGCAAAGCGATTCCCGTTGTCTTCAATAGTATTCCCTGTGCTGATGCTCATTTTCACGGGTTCGTTGGAAATCACTTCGTCTGCAGCTGGTAATGGTCCGACTTTATCCCGGTAAATATTCCCACTCTTGGTAAATATCAGTTTATCACCTTTTAGCTTTGTCTCGATGTTCCTATCGGTGTATTTTTGTTGAAGTTCCTGTAGCTGCTTTCTCTTTTCTCTTGTTTCTTCCGGCAGTTGGTTTGACAATCTTAAGAAAGACCGTTTTTGCTTCAGAATATGCACTCTCCTCATCACCATATCCTTATGCACCTTACTTGAGAATTGCACACATATTGGTCTCGGAAACTTTCTTTGGATTTTCTTGTCTCCCATCCTGTATAGAGCAGCTATCTGTAAATTGTCGACCTCTTCCTCGCGCATCTCCAGTTCTGTCAAGAACGCGGCTTTGAGAGTCTTGGCTAGGGTCTCTGTATTTGAGCCTTCAATTCCTTTTTCCTCAATACCGTTGATAACAACGTTGTTCTCCATTGAACGTGTTTTCAGGTCTAGAATTTGATGTTCCTGTGTCTTAACTTTGAATTCTAGTTTGATCACATAATCTTTTAGGATGCTGATCTCTCTTGCCATTTTATCATGTGATGCTTTGAGTTCTGTCACAGAATAGATTGTGTCGTTTGCTTGTTCGGAAACCTCTTCTAGTCTAACTTGTATTCCATTTCTACCTCTGATTTCTTTTGTCAGTTCTTCCATATGGTTTCCTTGTGTATCCAATCGAATCATAAAGTTCGCAAGGGTATGCTGAATATTTGATATTCCATGCAGTATTTCTCTCATGTTTGCAGTTTGCGATAAGTTGCCACGTTCTGGATCTTCTATTGAGGACGTCGAGGAAGTCGATTCCAGCATTCTTTTTCTGGATGGCTGCGTGTCTGTCTCGGTCATTATAACGGTATGGGGTAACTAATGGAGCGGAAAAATGTCCAGTGCGTATTTCCCTAGTACAGTGTGCGGGTACCGTTAAGTTACCGTGAGTATATATCACACGGAAATCACACAATGGAAGCTTCACAAAAACACAGTTCCGATATAATTTCAAGAAAAAAAACTTTACGAGCATTTAGTATGTTCCCTTACAATGTTCTAGGCAAAAAATCAGTTTAAAGACAATACAAAAACTCACATAATTAGGCTTAATAGGTCAGGTATTGGGAAGTGGACAAAAATCCCACCTTACATCTTAAGCATGCGCAGTTCACACTTCTTTTTTTATTTTGACCATTTGATACCTTTTAACAATAACTTTCATATGTAGAACAGAAAAAGTAATCCCTAGGGCAGAAGTTTAAAGAGGTTCGCTCCTTAGGTTTTGGGTAGCCATTTTGGGTCACCTCTAGTCTGAAAATTCTGCATCACATATTAATTCTAGTAGTATATTTATATTTTACAATGCCAAATAAACTATATTGAATAAAATTGTTTTTAAAAAAATTACATTTTTACAGAGTTTAGTAAGGGACTATATTTTGTGGCGGAAGGTTTTCAAGAAGGAAATGAACAATTTTCATAACTCACTAGTTTTAGAGTACTGTTACTTTAGCTTCCTAATTTTCAGCGCAGAACAAACTTCTAGATAGTTTGTGTATTACGATATATTCATGATATTCTAAAAAATATATTTAAACAATATTTTGATATTTCTATCGATATATTTTGGCATATTTAGCTTATATTTCATAGAAGTTAAGAAAAAAATAACTCCAATTTTGGCCTAAAATTAGCTTAATATTTCATTCTATATCTCAAATTTTTGGAATGTGACCCCTACTTATTTTACTTTTAAATGAGATATTAAATGTATGTCTATTTGTATGCAAAGTTTTGGAAAGATGACATTAGTATAATTTTTTTTATTTGCGTTATAATTTGATTACTCCAAAATTGTGTAACATCTGTTGTTGTGTTCATTGTGTACTGGCCTTTGAAGCCACCAGTAAAGCAAGAATTTTTAAACTTTGATTTAGATTTTACTTTTATAGTCACTACATGTGTTCAACTTCATACTGTATTAAAATCATAATTATATAATTGTTCAAACTATAAATATTTGTTTGATTTCTTCAAATTATCAATTTCTGTCAAATTTTAGCAAAAATTTCAGGAAAATTATCATTTCTGTTTGAGGCTCTATATTTCCAAAAAATGGCATGTGACATGGGTCACAAATAAAATAAATGAACATTTTAGGTCCCCATCTTTATATCTAAGTGGTTTTCAGATGATTGACATTACTATTATTTCAGGAGCCAACCTCCTTTAAAAAAGTAATAAATGTGCAAAATTGATACATTTCAAGCAAAATCCCATAGGGTCCTACGTTAAAAATTAATAACTTTAAGATGACCCCCAAAACAAACGACGTGGTAAATGTCTGATTTTTTCATCTTAAAATAATAAATATTTCAAGAGAAATTCATGTAAAAAAAATCATGAAAACATCTAGGGCAGAACATATTAGACCCGGCCTCGTTAAATCAATTAAAGTTATGCTAAACACTTCTACATTAGAGCATACTGAATCTACCTAGAGATACAATTTTCAAAAGTTGTTTTACTTGCTATCTATTTACAAACGAAAATTAATGCTTTTTACCATTACAGACGTCTGTTAGTTATTAATATATATTAGAAGTGAAAAAATCGTACTTTTGTTCTGTTTTGAAAGTTAAAGTGAAGACACAGGTTGGATGCCATTTAACATCAATATCGCATATTCTGACCTTTTACTATCGCGTAGATACCCTATGTAATTTCTAATTTAATCCGTGAATGTTTAAGAGCCTCTTTAGAGCTATCAGTCGACTTCCACTTCCGCACAAGTTTTGCAGCACGATTTTGTAATAACTGCAACCTCTGGATGGTATATTTTGGCAATCCATACAGAACAATATTGGCATAGTCTTGCTATATTCTGTCTCAAGATATTATCGATTTACATTTTGCTTATTTACTCGATAATCATAAATTCCTAGGATTTCAAACGATGTTCATTCAAAAGGAACAACAATTTCCAAGATTTTTCATTTAAACGCCACCTCTAGCTTTTTAGGTTTCAATACATTGCTTAGAAATAAAAAGTCTACACGGATTTTGCATTGCAACAGACCCGGATGATAACGTTGAACAAGGTATTCCAAATTACTTCCGGATAGAAAAAACATGTCATTATTTTCCAATCTAAATCTCCATAAACATTATGTTACTGTTACTGTGAATTTTACCGAGTGGAAAATGATTATAAGCCAATGGGGTTATCATAAATATTTACCTTTAGTCTATTTCTCATGCTCTTCTATCTCAGGTCTGTGTATGTTTTGTTTAAAACCGTCCAAAAGTGCTGCAAAAATATTTTTGGACAGACTTTACTAATTATGGACTGTGCTGTTTGCATGCACCTGTCATCGGTTAGGTAGTAACATCTGCTGACTTCCACATAGTCAAAAGTAAAAGGGAAATAATTTAAGGAGGAATGGGAATTTAAATCAATTAAAATACATAACGACAATATCGCGCGATTCATGAATAAACTAGCGAGATATTAATGATCAAAGTTGGCGTCTAAAAGAAAAGAAAAAGACAACAGACAATTTTTTTTTCAGATAATAGTAATAGTAGATATTCATCGGAATATCTTAATAAATATTTTAAAAATATGCTCTTTAACAAATACTTAGAGTGGGTAAAAAAGGCAATAGCTTTTGTTTTGCATTGATGTATGGAAGTTTTATATTGTTTACTTTGAAAAGTATTGTATTTATTTTATGAGTGATTTATTGTAATACTATTCGGTGGTGGTAAAATTTTATAGTCTTGTGGATATATTTCGCTTACATCCATGATTTGTTATGCTAATCAACTTAATTTGTAACAATCAAATTAAATCCCAACCATAACTATTTTAATAAATGTAAATATTTAGTGTGTAACATAAATGCACATGTGTGATTATAACATTTTTTATTTTCTTAATAGTAAAAAATGTTTTATATGTATGAAAAAAAAATCTTTATGAAGTATTGCCTTTCTCTTTCTCCTTCATATCATTAATTTCTAGCAAGAGTGTAGTATTTCAGGAAAACACTATTTCTAATTAACGGACAACCATTGAACAAAAACGTTTTAAAAATGTGTCATTAATATTGCATACTATTAACTGTAACTAAGTTCCACCTTTTATGAATAAGTAAACATCTGTTCACTAGAAAATGTAGTTTATCTCCCCCCCCTTTTTGTGAACTGGCAAATTACCTCTCTTTTACACTTATTATTAAAATATTATTGGAGCTTATACACCATAAGTGCTCCTATAATGCTGACATATACACTTAATTTTGAATACAGTAAATACATATATTCATATTAAGTTAAATAACATGAAATCATTATAGAGAAACATTCTTCAGACTGCCGCTTCCCAACCAAATGAAGAGTGAAGTGATGGATTTGAACATGTTCCGGATATTATAGGAAGTTCTCTGAGTTTTTTACCCAATCATTTGCAGTGAAGGGCTCAACTTGCAAAGAAAGCTACCATAAAAACCTAAAACTGTGCAGTGTGCAAGTGATATTGTGCGTTTTGTCAAATTAATGTGCCTTGATGTTAATTATTGATATCCTTTATAAAGTATGTTTGTTTGAATGTTTTATAAACTGTCTTATACTCTCTTTTTTGTCTTTTTTCATTAATGAACCAACAACAAACGAGTTAAGATGAACATGTTCATACATTTAAAAAAATTCTCACAGATAATTTGCATTCAATTGTGGCTAAAAGTACCAGCAAACATGAAACACTTTCTATTTCAAACTATTTTGTCTATTAAGCCATTTGATTGACTATAATTCTTAGCAGATAAAGTGTTCGTTGTGAAATTTGCAAAATAACAATTTAACATAACAAAAACAAGATTAATATAAGTGGAAAACAATATTCAATTACAGTTGATAGCTTAAAGAATTATTACAGATTTTTCCAATATAAAATGTCTAATCTTTAATCTCTCAACTAGTCTAAACTTAAAGTAACAAAATTTATGAATGTTAAGCAAAAGGTTAAAAAGCATCACATTAAATGAAGAGTATCACTTTGGCATAACAAATATTTTTTAAAAGTTTAACTAAAAAGATCACATCAGTTCTGATTTCAGAGAAATTTTATTCCAGACCTATAAATGTTCATAGTCTTCAATAAAAACCGATTTTTGAGGACAAGTCTTCTTTAACGTTGCCGAACATCATTGGGAACAGGTTGTAGTACCACATCCACTTGAAACAGTCTTGTCATCCCGAGATTTGTTATTCGCATGCATGATAAAAAACATATTGATTGTTTGCATTTCGAATGATGTACAGTTATTCTACATAAAATATCTTTATATCTCAGAAAATGAGTACCTAAAGAATGATAGGTGAGACGATGCTCCACCAGAAAAAAAAACTAAATTGATCTGTCGATATTCTCTTCCCGTGTATTTTATACGGGTTCCAACATTCTAATTGTTAGTAAGAAAATAAGCGACATAAATCAACCAGACATGAGAGGAATTAATTAGGATTTAGGATTTGTTTTTTTATTTTTTTCCAGGATCCAGTTAACAATACACATTATTATTCTTGGAAATTCCCCAATTTTGCAATTAATACCACAACTTCAATCCATCAATTCAGTTAAATGTACATTATAACCCACAAAACAACAGTGGAATCTTTTTTTTTATTCCTTAATGTATTACTAATAAACTTGTTAAATACAAATATAGCATCAACCGTGATTACACCCGCTATAAATCCAAACTTTACATCAGTAATGATATTATATTATATTTTGTGACAAATCATAGTAATTTGTTATTCATAATTCATATAAACAATATTGGTTACCTTTTGACTACAGATGAAGAAAATGTGAAAAGTTTACGACCACGATGCCGATGCAACGACAACGACAACGACGACATACAGCGGACAAATTTTGATCAGAAAGCTCACTTGAGCCCTCGGCGCAGGTGATCTATAAAGAGAAAAAAAATTAAAAAAAACCCTTTAAAATCCTTTGAATTAAGACTTACAAGTTGAAACATAGGAAAAAAGTGACCAATTTTTTTTTTAGCTTTTTGACCTTGACCTATTTTGTATATTTAGGTCAAGCATCAAATGTAAAATATTTTCTAGGCCATAACGCGAAATTTCTTTATCAAACAACCTTAAAAATTATTCCAAAGACATATAACAATTTGCTTAAACTTACCAACAATTTTTGACCTTGACTTATTGTCTTTTAAGGTCGAGCGTTTTTCTAAAAATATTATCAAGGCCATAACGTGAAATTCCTTTATTTTACAAACTCTGAACTTGTACTACATATATATGGTGAATACCCAAGCTAAACTCAACAAAACTTGTTGACCTTGACCTGCTATTCTATTTCAAGGTTAAATTAGATAAAACATTTTCAGTCATTTCATGAACATACATTGAGATGACGACTTTAAACTTAAAACAATAACAATAATAATACATTTCGATGTAATGCTGTTAAATTTGAGACCATGAACTTTTTCTTATCTCAAGGTCAAATTAAGAATAAGTCTAAAAATTGTTCAGACGATAACTCTAAAGCTCTTTGACCAAAACACTTCAAACTTAAAACATGGATAGATAATATAAAGAAGAATTAAGTCTAACAATTCTTTGACCTTAAACCATTGACCTTGTCTGATTTTGAATCTCAAGGTCATTTCTAAACTTGAAATATTATCCAAGTCATAACACAAGAATTTCTTATATTAAGGACTTTTACCATATATGGATGATATAATACATTGCTGAACTCTACGCAAAATATTTGAACCTTGTGTTTTCCGGATTTTCACGGTTAATAATAATTGGTTTCACCGGAATACACTGATATGAGATTTAGACTCGCTTACATCAAACTTTTTTACTTATGAAATTTGCCCCATATTACAAACCAAGGAGAGACATGTGGGTTTTTTTTTCGTAAAATAACAATGCCCGCTAGTTTTATAAATGATTTCTCCATTTCTAATTTTGTAGTACATGTTTCTATTTCCTTTCAACATGGCAGTGTATATGAATCTTGAAATGCAGTTATATCACTTCCTTTTTTTCTTGTTTTTGAATAATGTATAAATTATCTAGTATTGTAATATATATTATGAAGCGTTTTATTCGTATTATTCATGGTTACTTTAAAACGTTAATGATATTTTATCGATCCTATTTTCATCACAAATTGTATTTTGGTTTTCATTTGAATCAATACAGAGCACCTTTATACGGCGGCGTGGAAGGGCCAGATAAAAAAAAATCTTATTTGTTCGGACCAATTACGATTTGTTTGGACGAATTAGCTATTTGTTCGGACGAATAATGATTCGTTCGGACTAATTACGATTTGTTCGGACGAAAAGGTTATTTGTTCGGACATATTACGATTTGTTCGGACGAATAAGTTATTTGAGCCGCGATGATAACGGTGATTTATGTTCAATGGAGCGGCGAAGTGTTAAATTAATTGTTTACGTAGTCAAAAGTGGGGTATATATAAATGTTTCTGGCGTGTTTTTTCAATCAACAGTGCATTAATTAAATATGTTTGACATTTAAGAGTTTTCATTTTTCAGCTTTGATGATCAATTATAAATTGAAAGTTAGTTCTAACAGCTAATCTTATATATTTTGTGAGTTATAAAAATGTATATAATATGTTAGCACACGCTTCAAGGAAATCCATTTAGGGATTATTAAACGTCTTTGAAGTTCAAGAAAGACTGATAAGCTGAATCAAATTTATGTACACATAATTGGTGCTTATACATGCACATGTGGGGGTGGGGGGGGGGGGGGCCAAGGAATATATATGTCTGCCGGAAGGGGGAAGGGGTGAGAGTCTAGGACTATTTTAGTAACTTTACTATGTAAATTTAAGCAATTTTAATTTTCTAAGGGGTAGGGGGTTCGGCTTTCAGCTGACCATCTCCCTCTAGATCCACACATGATGCACATAAACACAATCTTGTTTAAAATAAATGTGAGTTGCGTTTTCTTGATACACATTTTATGTCGTCAAAGGTAAAAAAAAATAAAGATTAAGTACAACTTTGCTTGGTTTCTTATATCGTGCCATCAAATATGCGACAATATAATTCATCAAATTCAAAAATAATTTGACACACTGTAAGAACAACAACTTAAATCTGGTTCATCCCCCCCACCCCCGCTTAACTTATCGATCAATTTCGCCGCCCCAATATGAAATATCTTTCGACGCCCCTGTATTTATACAATATCTGACATATTTTGCTGCCAGAATATAAGCTCTCTCTCTCTCTCTCTCTCTCTCTCTCTCTCTCTCTCTCTCTGTCTCTCTCTCTCCTCTCTCTCTCTCTCTGTCTCTCTGTTATACTAACCAACTTATTGAGACCAAATACCTTATTCGCCCGTACAAAGAACTTTTTGTCCGAATAACTAGCTAATTCTTTAGACAACAATCAACAACTTCAAGTATATTAAGCATTTCGTACTTGAGACAAATTTGAAACCTTCTTCCCATCTAAATACTATTAGCCTTGTATTTTGGTGCTGGTTTATTGTACTCTTTGAAACACATCTTGTTTTCTTTAGGATACCAAAAAAAAAAAAAAAAAAAAAAATCAGTGCATATACACTTTGATCCAATGGGACATCGGGGCATTGGATATCTGTATCAATTTTCTATCAACACAATTTGCAGGAATAACTGTCTCACTAAAAATAAATGTTACTTAGCAATTTATCATTCAATAGATAGGTTAATACATAGGGAAAGCCAAACAAACTATTTTACTTGTAATGATAATGCCATTAAAACAAATCAAAAGAGATAACATATAACGCTTCATACAATGAGTAGTAAGGTTTAATACCAAAATACATTTAATGACGGAAATGACACACCATATAAAGGTTTTATAAAGTCCTCATTGAAGTTTCCCGTATTTATTGTCTGGAGTATAGTGGTAATGAGTATTACAGCACAAACATGCACCTTGTTAAATGTATTTTATATGCAGCAGGATTATATCTGACGTTTTCATTTGGTATGTTAAGATTCTAATAACTTATAAGTCTATGTTTTGTTGCACCCTCAACTTTAAAAAGCTATATTCTTTATGAATTTGTTTTAGTTTGTGCTCTAACCGCTGCATGATTCAAATCAAAACAAAAAGGGTATCCAGTTTTCAGTTGAAGCAGCAGATCTAAATGTTGTATCACATTTTGACTTCAATTTTTTTCCCCCAGGCTTTTGTTTATTGAAATTTGTTTTATAAAATCCAACATCAAACTTAAAATTATTTATCATAGTATGTAATATAGTATATGATAACTCATTCTATAAAATTAAATGCATTGTTGTTCTCAAAATTGACATAATTTTAAAATTTTAATATCGATACACTTGTTCAAAACAAAATTTTTCAAGTTTTTAACGTGCTATGGTAGCTTGCAGGTTTGTTTAGGTCAAAATAGGAATCAAATAGAAAGTTGACCGGCTTAGTATTCATTTTGAGATATTAATAATCGTCAGCAACATACAATGACATTTTATAAAAAAGCTCGAATAAAGTTTATACAAATATTTAATTATAATTTAAACTGTGAACTATGTATTCTCAACTACTGATCTGAAGATCAGTATTTAGATTTTCTAATATGTGATAAGCTAATCAACTAACTTTCATTTTTTTCTGTTCTCAGACGTAAGATAACATTATTCTAAATTATATTTTCTGTTATTATGAAGAATAAAATCAAACTTGTTTGATTTGTTTAAAAGTTAGGAACAAACCGACTGTAATGGGTATGCTGCTATATATTTCATTCATATAAGTTGCATGATTAGATTAAAAAATGTTTAAGTTTTCTCCTAAGTAAAAATGATAGGTTAATTTCGGTATACATGTTATTTAAGTTGAAAAAAAAAAAGAGAAAGAAAAAGTGTTAACGAATGTATGAATTAAGATTTTAAACGAAACTTGTATACATCTGGCATTCTAAAGTAGCAAAAATATTGTTGAACTTAATGTTACAAATTAAAGGTATTCAATATATTCAATTTACATTGATTTTGTTTTTTATATTTGATTCTCTTTCCCACAATTTTTTAATGAGTTTAAGACAGTCTTTCTTTGACTATTTCCCAACTTAATTTACGTAAGAAACATAATATCATAGTGTAGAATGAGCACGCACCGTTTAGTTTAACTTTAGCTTATGGTCTAAGTAAGCAGGTGGAGCCTACTGTGTGAGTTTCACTTTGTATATTTTCAAAAACCAAACTATACTGTTTCTGCTCAGACCCCCCCCCCCCCCCAAAAAAAAAAAAAAAAAAAAAAAAAATATAAATAAATAAATAAATAAATAAATAAATATATAAAATAAATAAATTAACATAAAAAATACTTAATTTAGGTAGAATATTACTTTCAATACTTTATTTGATTTTTAAACTTTTTTCACCTTAAATGTAGTCTTTTCAATGATAAGTAACATAAATCATTAATTAATGTATGAATGTATATCTATTTGCAGATGATCTTTCTTTCAAAGCAGTCGCATCACAATCAAAGATACTCATAGATCCGTCAAACTTGTATGCAGCAAATTACGCAGTTGATAGAAATGCAACTACGTGTATGAGGACAGTTGCCATAGGAAACACCGGACCGGACAAATCCACGTGGTGGAAAGTAGATCTAGGAGAAACGTTGAATATTTACAGCATAAACATCTTTTTTAAAAACTACGATAATTTTGGTATGTACCATTTTTACAGTATACATGTCGAGAGCTTCTATTGTACACAAGTCGAGAGGTAGTGTTCGGATTAGTTTATGAACAGTTCTGTGCGGTTTAAAAATGGAAGGCTTTTGTGTGATTTTACTTAAAACACAGTTAGAATTCTGTAAGATGAATCCATATTTATGAGGAAGTTGTACAACACAAAGGTTGATCTATAACTAAATCCCCTTTCAGAATTGGTGCACGAGCACTTTACAACACTTTGCGATCGAAATTTTTGAGCTCCGTACGAGCTATTGCATACGTTGCACGAGCTTTCACATTCGTTGCATGCGTTTTTGTGGTCTCATCATGTCTCCTATAATTGTTGGACATGCACACTATTCAGACGCAACCGAATGCGATCCAAATTATTGCAATGCAACGCATGTACATTAAACCCCCTTCACAATTGGCGCACGAGCAGAAGCGACAAAATATTCAGAACCGACCAAAAAAATAGATACGGTTCGTAAACTGTTGCCAAAATAATCGCATATGAAAAATTACTCGTACGAAACTCGCACGATTCAGAGAGACCGATTAATCTTGCGTCTGGATGCGACTGCTGTACAATGAAAGGGAGTGTTGTAAGATTATGCGATAGGATCCCACTAATGACTAGATGATCGGACGATTGAACGCGCGCCAATGCGATAGGACGTGCTGCGCTTGTCCGATCATGCGTTTCATCGTATTAATGCTCCTGCGAGTCAGAGGGGGTATATATACAAGTCCCGCCCGTTTCCGACGATCTTCAGTAGAAATAGTTGATAAGAAGATACCGCCCAAGAAGATAACAAAAGCATCAGCCAAAATCAAGGTTAATTGTGTAATATGTTTAATACTTTAAGGAACTTATTACTTATGCGCATTTAAAAGACGGTGCAGAGTGTGAATTTTTGGACGATTGCCAATCCAGACGATCGCTAGAAGGCTGCCGAGCATTAGCTCGACGCCTTAAAAATTAAAATTCCAAAAATAAGGTTACTGTAGTGAAATTAAAATGTGAATAAATTATATATAAACCAAAAAAATGTCTCGTTTTATCGGTAATATATAGAAAAATATGTCTAATGTGAAAATTGGCAAAAATGTTTTGATTTTAAGCAATTACTATGGGATACAAGTATGGCGCCTTAAATGTCAATTCAATACAGACTAACCTATTAATGTTAGTTAATTAAAAATTTCCGGAGAGCTGTACAGCTTTACACCCACCCTTGAACATGTACTGTTTACCGTAAAGCAGCTACTCTACCAGTTCATATACGATCAAATTTGTCTGACCCACTCATTCCTTAATTTCAGACATCAAATTTTCGAAGAAAAACATAATTATAAAAACATAAACAAACTAGTATTCCCTTATGTTTTCTTCAAAACATTTGATTTTTTGACAAAATTTTGTGCTTTGATTAATAATTATAAAACTTTTTTATAACAGTTTCAGATTGTTTTATTATTTACCATGCACTTGCACAACAAAATCATTTTGATATTCAAAAAGATACATACCGGTATATAGCTACATACATTTTTTTTTCCGCGAAATTCAGGAAAAAAATTCTCTCTCAAAATACTTACAATTCAGAAGCAATGGAGCTACATGGGGCCTCACGGCGGTCTCCAAACCCCCACGACGCTCAAAATATACTCACCCCTAGGACATTTCTTGATCCGTCTCATTTCTAGAAAAGAGTACGCATTCAACCCATATTTTCCAGTTTAGATTACATGTCAAATATTTTAGAGATATAAGATATTATGCATTTCGTTTTGTAGTATAGTTTAACCCTTATCCTATAATATGGGAATTGAATTACAGAAACAGCGCAACGTTTTTTTACATACATGAACCTCTTCTTGTTTGGTCCAGTTTCTATAATGCCTCAACAATTTTTCTAAAAATAATATTTTGATCCGAAGAAATAGTACCGTTCATTGAAAGCTTAATATAACAATTTAAATAAATATTATGTTTATATTGGTCCACTCCGGCGATTACGGCATGACTTTTCCTGAAACAAGCATTTGCCATATAAGGTCATGTCAAAATTCGACAAACTTGTATACTTTAAATTTGTCGATTTGTTACATGTCAGATGTGCTATTTCCGAGCATGAAGATACAAATGCAGAATCTACGGATTTAAAATGTGCAAAGTTGAAGGTTATATTAACTAACAAAAAAACAACAACAAAAAAAACAAAAACAAAAAAAAACAAAAATACAATTGAGCACCAAAATGTGCATAATACGAGGGATATGAGTCAAATCTTAAAGCGTTTATCCCCCACAGGGCGAAAAACCATCTTTAAGCAAGTCCTTAAAGGTGGCTCAAAGGTGGCGTAAAGGCGGATTAAAGGATATCGATCTTTAAGCCACCTTTAAGTCACCTTTAAGCTAGTGCTTATAGGTCCTTAATGTCCAAACTTCTTTAAGCCACCTTTAAGCCATCTTTAAGCCAACTTTAAGCCACCTTTAAGGATCTTTAAGTGGCATTTACGCTCCCTTTAAGTTGTCTTAACACCATCTTTAAGTTCCCTTTAAGTCAACTTTGATCAAGCGGAACAGTTTCATATTAAATACATATTAAATGAAATGCAGAAACTTCTTTGTAGGGGAGGGAGGGGGTAATTCAAATGATGATAAAGTTTTCAATTAAGGAGGGGGGGGGGTGTTCCAGGCGGTTTTAACTGTCAACACACACACCATGCAGAAACAGGTATCAAGGTTTCCAAGTAGCGTAGTGGACAATGCACTCGCTTATCACCGCTGCGACCCGAGTTCGATCCCCGTGATCGACAGTGGTTGTATGTGATAGGGTATGGCGGTCGCCCGCTTGGACACGTGGGTTCTCTCCGGGTACTCCGGCTTCTACCCACACAAATGACCCCCTCGCGCTAACATCCGTGCCAACGAGAGATATTAATATAAGTTGTAGAACTTGTTTATCAATCGTTGTAAAATAAATAAAGTTCAGTTACAGGTATCTACATCCAAGTTTTGCTTGTGTTAACACCACACGCAAGTCGTTCTATTGAACACAGATCGCTATTATATCAACACCACTCCAATGAACACAGATCGCCGTTATAAGATTTTATGTTTTTGATTCAAAATTATTGTAGCAGTTAGCGCAGTTCTTGTCTCTAAATCCGCGCATGAAATTACATTAAAGTATGTTTGTTTCCTATTATAAACTAATTGGTGAAAGCTCTCTCTCTCTCTCTCTCTCTCTCTCTCTCTCTCTCTTTCTCTCTCTCTCCTCTCTCTCATTAATAATATTATTTAATATTTGACTAAATAATACTTAGCCGAAAACCATCAATTGTTTGACTGTTTGCACATGATGTTAAATTCATAATTTTCATAGCGTTCACACTAAGTACGATAACGGGTTTCTTTCTTTTCTTGTTGTTAAACAATATAAAAAAATAAATGAAAAAAAACCCATGATTTACTTTAATAATCAGTTTAAGATATGTATTTTTTAAAATCAATTTTAACTATTTGTAGGTCTAATTCTAGATCTGCTAGATACATGTTAAAGATGAAAACTCTCAACTGCCTTTTTTTATATCGGGCGGGATATTGCTGCTTTGGTTGTCTAGACATGGTTTTATTCGTTTGTGTATATCTAATTAAAGTCTATTGTTTGTTCAACTTGAGAAAACCCCTGGAATTAACACAGAATATACAAGATATACACAACAGGTGCGTCTTGTGCCCAGGTGCAGACCAGGGTTCCTAGAGGTGTTGAAATCTTAGTATATCTGTGTATACGATAAGTACATCGAATGAAAATTTTATTTACATTTGTAATTCATTCTCAAAATATCATTTCATCAACCTGGGTTTAAAAATATTTTAAAAATATTTTTAAAATATTACGTCTACATATCAAAGATACATGCATGTAAGAGTAAAATCTTGAGGCTAATTAATTGCAGTACTGGTGATAATGAATTTGAGTTCATTATTTAAATATATTTATAAGGAGTGATATAATATGTCACATACCAGGACGGTACATTATAGGTACAAATTCATGTATGTATGTATACATCATTTGCAATTGCCACATCATCGGCAGTACAAAATGTAAATACGTCACTGGTAATTAGTGATATTGTTTGTTATAGAATTGATAGTTTAAAAAATGTAAACAATTAAATATTCAAACATATATCATTTAATTTGTTATTCTAGATCTGTTCTAAATGTATAATAATCAGTATTATTTAAATTATTACATGCCGAAACGGCGCCGTGATAATGAAAACCGGTAAATTGCGTAGAACTATTACCCTAATAATTTTAATGCATTTAAACATTTATTTTCATCTTCGTCCTTGCGTTTTATAGTTATGAATTCTGTGAACGTATATTTAACATTTTTTTTTTTTTTAGATATAATTGATTGTTACAAACTGAATGGAAGAAGTCAAAATCTTTTTAAGTAAAAAATACACACATTATAACGTTTTATAGGATATGAAAACCCTATCATATATGAGTTGCCGTAGCGTAGTGGAAACGAGTTGATGCTAGCAAATCAAGAGTCCCGGGATCGATACCCCTCTTGGGCGTTTTAATATTTTTTTTTTATTTAATTTTTTTTTTTTTTTTTTTTAGCAAAAAAACGTTTTTAATACTTCTTTATGTCTAGGAATCATTGAAATTAGCAACATAATATACATTATTTACTTAACTGCCATACATGTTCATGTGGAATCAATCTTTTTGTTAAAATCGCTCCGTTGTGTGTCTAGACATGCTTTCATTTCTTTGTGTATATCTAATTAAAATCTATTGTTTGTTAAACCTAAAAAAAAAACCATGGAACTAACACAGAATATACAGGATATACACAACAGGTGTGTTTTTGTCCAGACGCTCGGATATGCTTTTTAAAAATAAATTCTTCGCATATAGGTTGAATATATTTGTCTATTGATCACAATTGATTAAATTGTTATAAAGTTACTACAATTTGTTGGTAAATTAGGCACAATATTAAATAAAGACTGTTATGATTTTTTTAAATGGCTTAAAGGTGGCTTAAAGAAGTTTGGACATTAAGGACCTATAAGTTGTCCTTAAAGGTGGCTTAAAGATAGTCTTTAAGCTGCCTTTAAGCACCTTTAGGCCATCTTTACGCTTTCTGTAAGCCCCCTTTAAGCCACCTTTAAGCAGCACATATAGCTTAAAGGTGGCTTAAAGATCGTCTTTAAGCTACCTTTAAGTACCTTTAAGCTACCTTTAAGGAGAACTTAAAGATGGTCATTCATCCTGTGCCCGAGCTTTATAGGTTACACGATCAGAATTACACACATTTATACTCAGACTCACACACCAACCCGATTGCGTATTCGGATTAACAACTTTACAGGTCTGGGTTTTAGAACACGATTAACCTCCATAGTATTTAACTCACGGCATTCCATTTACTATACTTTTATCCACATAAAGCAATTCTTTTTTTCTTTAAACCACAAAGATGTCCGTCGATCGTTAATCGTCTCTCAACCAGAAATTTTACAGAGAACACGATCGCAGCTCTTAACTACAAATTGTAGGTTGACTCTATTGCCACCGTTAATTATACGTTATTTTTTAAAGTAGGCAAGTAAATAAAAACAAATGCTTGACAATCCTTAACTTTAGCTTAATATTTGCCCTGCAGCTCGATTTTTTTTTCTGCCGTGACGTAAAAATGTGACGTACAGTATGATGCAATATATATTCGTACAAAATGGCGGCGTGTTAACACTCGCGCTTCACCTCACAAATTTAACGTCGAATAAAAGGGTTTTTAAATAGCATCGGAATTTCGTTAGTTATTTATAACAATTTTTGGTCACGTGACATTTCATATGTCACATGTTTTTATGTAAACAAATCTGAATCAACGGAAACAAGATGGGGCGCAAAGCGAACGAATTGAGTAATGAGGTAAACGAAATGGTATGGAAAATGTTACAAGATGGTAAAACGATTACCTACGTGTCAGAAACCTTCGGAATACCCAGATCTACAATTTCAAGTTTTAAGAAGCGTGTAGAACGACGAGGTTCCATAGAAAACATCCCCAAACGAGGCAGGTAATCTACTGTGACATCCCGAGATTATCGGACACTGGAAAGGCTTATGAAACCCACAGAAGAGAGAGTTTGAAAGATATTACGGACCAAAAAGCGCTTGTCTTGGTGCAGAGAAAAGAGAAAACTGTCTGTTGAGAACTACTGGAGAAAAGTTATTTTCTCAGACGAGTCAAAAATTGTTGTAGGACAGAATTCTGGTGTCTATATTTGGAGAAAACGGGGCGAGGGCTGGAGACCGGACTTAGTTCGGCGGGCGAAGCCATCATACGAAGTTATGATCTGGGGATGCATTTCGTGGCACGGTGTAGGTACTATTACAACTGTTAATGGCAACATCAATGCAGAGAAATACCAGCAAGTACTGAATGACAATTTGTGGCCGGTTATAGCCCGACATTTTCTCAATGAACAGTACATCTTCCAGGTTGACAATGCGCCGTGCCCGTTCAACGCACGATTTAATACATAGAAATGGAATAAGAACCATGAGCTGGCCTGCACAAAGTCCCGATTTAAATATAATTGAAAATTTATGGTTGTTACTGAAAAGAAAGCTGCAGTCACGTGTTGGTCGTATTGAAAACAAGGACGACCTATTCCGAGAGATACAGCGGGTATGGACATCTATCACGCCTAAGTACGCACAGAGCCTCTATAACACAATCCCCCGACGATTACAAAGTGTAATTCGGCTAAAAGGTCATCTTACAAAGTATTAGGTAAGTTTTAGTTATTAAGAATATTTTTTAAAGATGAAAACTAGAGTTTGAAGTTTGACCTAATTCTGTCGCGAATGTAAACACGCCGCCATTTTGTACGAATATATATTGCATCATACTGTATATTTGTGAACTACAAAATTAAAGTAGATTCCGGCTTAAATCCGGATTGGTTATCAAATCAATTTTTAAAGAGGGTTTACAAAATACATGGCTTCAGTTAATTTATTTATGCATTTATTCATTAATATTAACATTATTATAGAAAACATTAACATATGTACAGATTAAGCCAATTACAGACAGGTATATTACAGACCCTGAAACGTGCTATTACATCTCTAAAACGAACCGTACCGTTCACAAAACGAAACGTACCATTCACAAAGCCAACCCTACCGTTCACAAAACGAACTGTATCGTTCACAAAACGACCCGTGCCGTTCACAAAGCGAACCCTACCGTTCACAAAACGAACCGTACTGTTCACAAAACGAACCGTACCGTTCACAAAGCGAACCCTACCGTTCACAAAACGAACTGTATCGTTCACAAAGCGAACCCTACCGTTAACGAAACGAACCGTACCGTTCACAAAACGAAGTGTACATTGGCCCCATGTTGGCCCAACAATATTTTCCCAACTAACATTGACACTCAAGAAAGATGTGTCACGTGTACATTGGCCCCATGTTGGCCCAACGTTGTTCAGCCAACACCAACCTTACAACCCACAGCCAATGTTGGCACAACAAAGTCATGCTATCTAGGAAGATCCCGTTTAAGAGTTATCTTTCTATATTTATATTTTCAACTGTCTTTGTCTGTTATAACATTACGAATCAATTTTAAACACCAAAACCCAATAACTTCATAAAAAATGAGTGACACAAAATGGGCGTGTCTTATAGTATAACCGAAAAACGGTATTGGCTGCGCTGCGTAGTAATACATAGCATGTGCTGCATAAAAAAATAGTGGTTTTCAAATAATGTTGCTTTAAAGTGTACCAATTTGAAATAATATAAATGTAAGTAATAAGGAATCATTCTTTGAATATTATGAGGTGATAATTTCGGTCGGGGCATGATCAAATCTATCCTAAAGCCCTTTGGGCTTTATTGGATTGATTTGGATTGGATTGATTGTTACTTATGTCCTGATACATGTACTAGTAAGTATATGTACAAAAACACAGATTTTAAAATGCTATTTAGAAAAGTGTCTCAAGTAACAAACAAATATTTTACAAAACAGAAAAAAAAATTAAACAGTTACGATTATAATTAATGATTCACAATATGTACTAAAATAAATTTATGCAAAAAAAATCAATACAAACTCTTGAACAGCGACATTTTTCATCTTCTTCCCTGCCTAAATACCCCTTATGTTAGGTAATATGATCTCAATCTCGCAGAGTTGTCGTTCTTTTTCTTTTGCAGAACGATGATTCGATTATAGAGTTTGATCAAATAATTTTTAAATGGTTTCCAAAAATTTTGTTGATGAAATATTTATATCAAAGAGACGATACACCTCATTTTGCAAAAAAATCCCCATAACTTAAGGAGATTGGCACCTGAAATGATAGTAATGTCAATCATCCGAAATCATCTTGGATATACAGATTTGGACCTAAGATGTCCATTTAACTGTTTCTGACGTATGTCACATGCTATTTTTTTTAAATATGGGGCCCCAAACAGAAATGATAATTTTTCATGAAATTATTGCGAAAATTTGGCATGAAAATTGATTATTTGAAGAAATCAAACAAATATTTATAGTTTTACTATTATGTAGTTATTATTTCAATACAGTATGAATTTGAACACATGTAGTGACTATAAAAAAATATATAAGTCAAAGTTTCAAAAACCTTGCTTTATTAATGGCTTCAAATGCCAGTACATAATGAATACAACAAGAAATTTAAAAATTGTTACAAAATTTTGGAGTAATCAAATTATAAAGCAAGTAAAAATATAATAGTAAAGTCATCTTTCAAAAACTTTGCATACAAATAGACATACATTTAATGTTTCATATAAAAGTAAAAAAAGTAGGGGTCACATCCCAAAAAATTGATATATGACATGAAATAAGCTAATTTTTAGCGAAAATTGGACTTACTTTTTTCCTAACTTTTATGAAATATAAGCTAAATATGCCAAAATATATCGATAGAAACATCAAATTATTGTTCAAATATGTTTTTCAGAACAATATGAATATATCGTTATACACAAACTATCTGGAAGTTTAGTCTGCGCTGAAAATTAGGAGGCTAAAGTAACAGAACTCTAAAACTATTGAGTTATGAAAAATATTCATTTTCTTCTTGAAAATCTTCCGCCACAAAATATAGTCCCTTACTAAACTCTGTAAATATATAATATTCTTTTACAATATTATTCAACATGGTTTGTTTGCCATTGTAAAATATGAATCTACAAATAGAATTGATATATGATGCAGAATATTTAGACAAAGAGGTGACATAAAATAGTTACCCAAAATCAGAGGAGCGAACCTCTTTAAATGAAATTTCCTGAAAAGTTAAAAGTATGAACTTTGCCAAAATAATGCTTTGTAAAATTTTAAAAAAATTCTCAATTTACCGTTAAAATTATTTAATTTAAGACAATTCATAAAGTAAATATTACTAGCTTTACTTTTGTATCAACAACATACTGCATCGATTGTAAAAATGAAGTCTTCAAATGTAGACTTTAGCGATATTTTTGTCGTGATTATACTTAATAATTAATAAAATTATTTACAGCTTTTTAAAGGTTTTTAGATTAAAGACACGCAGAAAACATTTCCTTTTATTTCTTTCGAATGGCTATAAACTAATCAGTTTTAAAATATCAAGTTCAATGGGACGGTGTAAGTGAAGATTAAAAAAAAATATGAAACATAAACAGTCGAGGTGAACACTAACTAGTATAACCAGTTACTTACAGGTGGGTGACTGGTAACATTTAAAACAAGAAGAGGGTAACTAAAATAGGCTGAGTTGTAGTTTTTCTCATTTCCCCCATTGTGTCCTATTTTTACATAACATATTGTGTGCCAAGTTTCTAGAATTATTAAGGAATGTTTTTGCCAAGATTCAGTAAAGATTTAGAACAAATTATCTGGCCAAAAGCCGAATCATTACATAAATACATAAACACTAACTCCAATTCATCATGTTTTCAAGCATACTCCAAGGAAATGTAATCAATTCCTAATTCAGTTTTTCAGTACTTTGATTTCTTAATTCATTTATTTTCTTCTAAAAGTAACAACTCGGACACTTTTAACTGTGAAAAAACGAAGTAAAATGAAAAAAAAAATCTTGTAAAATTGATTGAGATGTACGAGTAGAATTCGCGATGAAAACTCGTTACACGGACTATTCACCCGTGTCGTATCCGAGCATTCTGTGTGCAGAGGCGTAAACTAACTTCCTGCCAGTGCAGTGGTTTTACACTTTTAAGTAAAACTATTGGGACTAATGTCAATTACGGTTTACTTGTAAGATAAACAGTCATAGAGCGCGCGGAACTAATATCTGATGCGAGATTAAAAAAATGTCATGCATAAATCGTTATCAAATACGGTTAAATACGGGATTGCCTTTACTGCAAGTTGTGATTATAATTAGGTCTGAAGCTGGCATATAATATTTTTAAAAAATGTATAATACAAATATTAAACTTAAAAAAAAAATGTTTTGTTTCACAAATATTAATTATATAAATTTACTTGAGCAATATAACACATACATACGTGTGTATGGTCGTCTGCAGTAGATGACATAAAAAGCAAAGTGTTAATAGCAAGGAAATAGTATATAAATTCGCGCTTTTTGTACAAAACATGTGACAACCATGATCACTATTAGTCAAAAGTTTGATTTACAACAATAATATGAGGTATTTTTAAACCTTTTAGTGACTTCAATCTTATCTAAAGGTTTATAAGATTTCCAAGTAACAAACATGGGGCGATTTGTTGAAAATAATTATTCAACAAATGATGTTTGATATTTTTTTTAAATGTTTGTTAGATATATGATTTAAAAACATGTCATTTCATTTTTTTATATCGCATCCTATATCGACTTTCTATCACTGTATGTCAGCTCTCGAGCTCATATTCAGCGATATATAAATGCATTGCTCAACATCTATAAGCATCTTTACAAAGTATACATACATTTTTTTTGTATAGAAATCCGTCAACGAGGGCGACTTGCTGGATTCTCCCTGTATGTATCAAACACTGGCGAAATACAAGGTTCCACTCTGTGCTACAAGGACGGACCACAGTTACCGCCCCTGAACTTTACAACAGAATGCATAGGATCGGGACGCTATGTGATATTTTATAACGAGAGATTGGATGAAGTCTCCTACCCTACGGGATATGAACCGGCCAATGTAATCATTGAGCTGTGTGAAGTCATTGTTACAGGTAAATTTAATTTATAGCATGTTATTTGAGTGAATTTAGTTCTTTCCATTTTGAAGAAACCAGACCCTGTCATTTTTTTTTACAAAGAGCTAGAGCAACAAAGCATCAAATTGTGCCTTAAAATTTTAACAAAATTCAAATTAAAACAATACAAGTTCTAATATCTTATAATGTAGGGCACAAAATCCTGCTTCTATACATATATATTTGTCTTCACCTTGATCCCGCCGTTTAGCACATGCGCAACATTAAACATACAACGGCTGTTAAAAATAGCTAAAAATTGTAGATTTTACAATAGTGTTTCCCAAAATTGAATGCGGCTACACTTGAATACCTCTTTGAAACTTTTAAAACTGAGAGATATTGCATTTAGGCACCTTCCTACAAAATTACTTAGAGGTACTCACGATTTGCCAATATGTAATTTACAAATTTTGAAAATTAATTTCAGAAATAAAATAGAACACTCTATTGTAGGTATCATTATCTGCTTGATTTTATTGAAATAGCACAACTATTTAAGAGTTATAAAGAATTGTTCGTGATAATTTACAAAATCATTATTTTATTGAATATTTATAGTATTAAACTGACCTCTTACTAGTTTTATCTATTAATTTTATTCTGTGTGTTCATGCTTACAACGAACATCATCGATGACGTCATAATTTGCATTTGCGACGTCATTGAATCTTGAGTTTTTTCAGTATTTTGCGATAAAACTTACTTAAGAAATTAATTTAATAATTTTCATATTGATCGACGTAAAGAAAAGATTGACCGGAAAACTAATTTTTCACTTCATTTCTTATCATTTAATAAAACATTTCCAAATCATAAAACGTGAAGCGTCATTGATCAAAAATGTAAAAACTGTCACTGAAGCAGCGCGTATGAATACAAAACAATAACAGCAACAATATTCAAAATGGGTCAGCCTTCAGCAGATGCAGAGCGGTTGAGCTGAATTTAATGGCTTAAATGGATTAGAAAGTTGAAATCCAAACCGGCTTAATTAAAAACGAAAGGAAACTCATCGTTAGTAAATTTAATTTAGTAAACAGCAGTGTTGCCGTGAAAGTGTACACGAATAGGCCTATATGTTCAGTGTAATATTCCTTGAATTGGAACATCCAGCCTCGCCGTAAATGTTGTTCGTTGATCTCAAGCAGACGAAATCGTAAGAAGACGCTTAATTATCTATTTAGTGAATTAAAGAATGTGTATTGTTTATTTTTCAAGGCTAAACTTTTTTTATGTTTATAAAGTTGTATTTTGTTTGCTTACAATTAAACACACACAAATTTAATTTTGTTGACAGTGTTTATTATGGAAATTCCCGTTGTTTAAATAGTGTTAAACCAAAACAGAAGAGAAAAGTAGATCCGGCAATTTTTTTTTTGGATGCAGGTATCAAATAAATTGTTCGACCAATCGGGAGCGCCAATATCTCGTCAAACTAATAAATATTAAATGATAAGTAAATTCTAGAATTTTCTTTAAAGGTTTATTTCTTTGCACTCCGATATTATTAAATTGCAGTGGAATATGAAACAATGAACATTGTCAAGGAACAGAAACATTGGCAAAGTTAACATTGTACGTGGAAGGGCGAAGTAAATATTCCTAATGTATACGTTTGTGTAGAATAAGCGATAGTATGTATATTTAGCTAAGCATCTAGCTGTGTGTTTTAGCTCACCTGAGCTAAAAGCTCAAGTGAGCTTTTAGCTCAAGTGAGCTTTTCTGATCACATATTGTTTGTCGTCTGTCTGTCCGTCTCTCCGTCCGTCTCTCTGTCTGGCTGTCTGTCCGTAAGCTTTTCACATTTTCGACATTTTCTCAAGAATAACTGTGCCATTTTCAACCAAACTTGGCATAAAGCACCTTTAAGCAAAAAGGGATTCAAAGTTGTGAAAACTAAAGACCACGCCCTTTTTCAAGGGGAGTTAATTAGGAATTAATGAAAACTTTTGTGAAATTTTCCAAAACATCTTCTCAAGAACCATTTGGCCAGGAAAGCTGAAACTTGTGTGGAAGCATTCTCAGGTAGTGTATATATAAAGTTGTGAAAATCATGACCCCCAGGTGTAGGATGGGGCCACAATGAAGGATCGAATTTTTTACATAGGAATATATAAAGTAACTCTTGAAAAATCTTCTCAGTAACTTATTAGCCAGGAAATCTGAAACTTGTGAAGCATGCTAAGTGTAGATCCAAAGTTGTGAAAATCATGACCCCCAGTGTTAGGGTGGGGCCACAATGAGGGGTCAAATTTTTACATAGGAATATATAGAGTAAATCTTTAAAACTCTTCTCAGAAACTAATTAGCAAGGAAAGCTGAAACTTGTGTGGAAGCATTTTCAGGTAGTGTAGATTCAAAGTTGTGAAAATCATGACCCTCAGGTGTAGGATGGGGCCACAATGGAGGGGGGGGGGGGTCGAAATTTCACATAGGATTATACAGAGTAAATCTTTAAAAATCTTCTCAGAAACTTATCAGCTGGGTGATTCTTTTAAATTGGGTAGACTTTGGCCCCTGGTCAATTATTGGGCGACACAAGGGTTTCAGAATTTGATATAGGTATATATCCCATACATAAACAATTGTTTAGGATCTTTTTGAGAACTCCAATGATCAACATGTGTTATGACTATAAAATTATCCTGTTTGAAAAGGGACTAATGATAATAAAAATAAGAATATCCAAGGGGAAAACTGGATTTTTATTTATACAGGATCTACATGTATTATACAACACTGTCCAGATAGTTTGTATTATGATTCCATTACCGGTAAGCTGATTTTATCATACCTATTTTTCCTCAGGTAAGCGATGTGGCCCATGGGCCTTTTGTTTTCTTCAAATAGTGAAATGGATAAAACGAAAGGAAAGATGCAAGCGATTTGTCTAAACTTTAAACAAGTGTTATAAATACCACAGGAAAAAGATAGTTGATACCACGTGTAATACATTATACAATATACATGTAAATGTAACTTATTCCGTAATGTTTTATCATTTCATCTTCCTTTCCTGTTTTTACATACATATAATTATGTGATTTTGTTTTCAATTTCTACATCATGTGGAAAAGCAACACGTTAACTTAAAGAAGATAGACGCAAAACACCACCTGTTTTTTAACATGACTTTGAAATCAAAGTAATGTTGTTGATAACTTTTGTGTAAAAAAAAGTTAAATGAACGTACTCCTGGATAGGTCAAGATAACTTTTTACAATTATTTAGTGGTAGATTGTTGTAAAATACTGAACACTAAAGAATTCTGAATTCTAACCATCATCAATTCTGAAGAAAACCTTATATTTATAAAATAAAACTATTTAAGACTTTTGATTTATAGATGTTATTCTTTGTGGTTCTAGCTCTTTGAATCGCCTTTATCCTAAAAATTTAAATATTTTAGCTATATCAATTTTATGAGAAATCTATTTTCTAATATTTCTACAGAAACAACGTTCAGCAATTGACTGATATCATTAAAACTAAATGTATGCAACATATTTGATATGAAATACCGAACATACTCAGATATAACTAATATATATGTGGTAATAGAATAAAGTGACGTCTATGAGACCAAATTGATTTTTGACTTCCACCAAGTCTTATTTCCTTAAACTTTCTGTCATACATAAAATATTCGTTAGATTCTTTTCCTCATACATTCACTCTGCGGGGCGGGAAGAGGTTAAGTTAAGCGTTAGCAAAGTCGTTGCTTCGTAAACTATTTAGATACTTACATTTAGCGAAATAGACAACAAACCATATGTTTACTCGGTGTTAGAAGCAATTTAAGCGATCTCCAAAAAGGCTTAACGCTATATGTCATGCAAAACACGGAACATTCGCGGAAGCGACACTTATGGTTTGTCAAAGTATTGAGAGTACTAAAAGCTGGGTCAGTTTTATGTTTGCCGAATTTTGAACAAGAATCACAAATATTCTCTATTTTAAAATAATTTTACATTTTAATGAAGCAAGCATTTTAATGAGCTTATAGTTAAAGAACTAATAAATCATGACGCTGATGTAAATGTTTTCTTTAAACACCAGACCCCAGTATTTTCTGCATTAAGTAAGGGGCATTTCAGTATTGTTCAAGAGTTGATCGAAGATAAACAAAAAATCGATTTCAACTATAATGCAGCATTTACACTAGTGTGTGAAAAAGGTAGGATATGTTCATTTGGTAGATAAACGTGCAGAATAGTAAATAACAAAAAAAAAATACCCCCCCCCCCTAAAAAGAAAAAAAAATCATGACGCTTTTTGACACGTACATGTTCTTCTCATAATGTTTATTTTTCTGTGTTGTTATCGAAAAATACAATAAACCAATCCACACTTTACAAAATATATGTCCCTTGGCCGCCATCTTTGGGGAAAAACCCATATATTTCTCACAGTAGCCTTTGTAGTTTAGAGGGTTGTTACTTCGTCATTTTACATTAGAAAACCGTTACCGCTATAAATTTTGATTGCCCCAAGTTGGGCCAACCCACACAATAATAAATTAAATTCCAAGAGATTTCTTCACAGGTCGCCCAAATATTTGGTTTCATAATAAAGGGAAAAGTTTTTTTTCCCTTTTGACCCCGCAAAGGGGAACAACTTTTGCAAAGTGTGGATTGGACTATTCTAGGGAAAAGTTTAAGACCTGAAAGAGTATGGTTGGGCAAAGTGTCCTGAAAAACGTTTAGAGTTTAAGACTATGTTTTTTTAGCTTACTATGCTTGAATTCCGTACTATAGTGGTCATGAGTGTGTGGTGTTGGTGTTAGAGTTTGTAGGCAAAATTACATCGGACTGTCTGTGCTGGAACTTCTGCATGTAATTAAGTTGTTGTCTCAGAAATCCGAGACTCGCATTCTAATACCATATCCCGTTTTTCCAACTAAAATACAATTTGTTTAACTTTTTTTAAGCGTTTACATGAGCAAGTGTAACGAATTGAGCTTTTTCATATACTAACTTTATAAATTATAAAAATCTTTACTTTACAATTTACAATATAAATCAAAAAGAACGTTCGAGAATGTTGAAAAGTATTCCGGTAGAACGCAGACGTGCATCCTACTGGACTAACTGCAACTTAAACGGAAAAAAAATCGAGCTTGAACTTTAAAAGTGAAACTGGTAGTAAGACTCTATAAGGCCTTAAAGTTAAATATTAAATATACATGGTGACGTATAAAAATATGATTTACCTAATTCATTTACTAAACTTTTACACACATTCTATATATCATATAATAGATTACGGTGTCTAAAAGTAAATAAAATCAAATTAACAAAAGGATATAATAGAAATAATCGTTGGGCTACCATATAAATATTAAGTTTCCTTACAGCTTTAAAGTCACGCAAACGCAAGAGAATGTCGATACAGTAGCGTGGCATATTATTATAAACAAGCGGCCGCTCGGTTAGATCTGGTGTCTATAAGGACTTATTAAGGTCTTCCGTTTCCAACGGAAGACCTTATTGTTTTCGTTCGGTTTCTTTTTCCCTATTATTATTATTAAGGTCTTCCGTTTCCAACGGAAGACCTTATTGTTTTCGTACTGTTTCTTATTATTATTATTATTATTATTATTATTTTTTTCCAGATTTTGTGCACGCGATTTCTCGAAAACTATTCGACCGATTTCGACCATTTTTTCACAGATGATGGGACGTGACCTGAATTTTATATGTTTTTGAAATTTTTGACGTTGTCACTTCCGGTACCGATTTATCGACCATTTTGTAATTTTTTCGACCTTTTTTGTGCAGAGTTGATCTCAGAAACTATCAAAGATATGACTATGAAACTTTCAGGATATGTAGACTATAGCTTGAAGTTGAGCCCTATTAAGTTTTATGCCAGTGGCGCCATTTCTTGGAGCTCAACGAGGCACGAAATTTGGGTGCACATTTTGTTTTGTTTTTTT
>WFKH01011926.1:73375691-73422160 GCA_016163765.1 Magallana hongkongensis
ATAATAGTACATCGCGTAATATTTGTCTTCTTTAAATTTGTGGCATATTTTCAACTCATCATATGCCAAAAATAATACTTTAAAATATTACTAATTTTCAAGTACAGGTATATGCATGATTTGCGTAATACATTGCTATGTTTGGGGCTCTTGTACAATATTAACAAAATACATGTAGCAATAGTTTTCTAGAAGTTTTTGTTAAAAACAATTCAAAGAAAATAATGAACTTTTCTTCCAATATTATCTATATCTAAATTCTAACAATAATTAAAACACGACCTTTTTTCTTCTTCTCGATTTAATCCCTGATACAAAACACACAACTGTTACGGTGTCTTACACCATCGCGGTAAAATCGTGGCCCCGCGATCACCGCGATGACAATATCTCGACGGTATATCGCGGAAAGGATTAAAACACCATCACGGTGTCGCGGGAAAATACGGGATCCGCGTTGGCCGTAGTGCATATGGAACTTGTTTAAAAATATCTTTTTAATGAACTACAAAGCTACAATTTGCGATATTACCATTCAGTCATCCACAAATAGTATAATCAAAATTTAAAAACCGCAACCCTCATACTCACACCGTGATACCAAGAGGTATCAACGTTCAACATAAAAATTTGTAGAGAAATGTTTATTACTTTTCTTCTAAAGATATACTATGGTAGAGTTTGTAAAATAATATGCAATCATCCTCAGATAGTGTGAATTCTAAATTGTTACATCCATGCCTTTCATACTTGTACGGACAGGAGGTCATATATAAATAAAGGAAAACAATCTCAACAACTACAAAGATGTATGCAAGTTTCATATCTGAAAATAGCTCTTTTTTATTACGATCACCTTATTATATTGGTGGTTTGATATTTAAAATAATATCATAATGCTTTAGAATGCTTTATTTGTTAATGTATACTTTCTTGACATCAATAGCTCTCCATTATATTGCTATGAAAATGTTAAGTGTTGCTTATCAATATTGTAATTTTTGAAATCATTCTTAATGCAAACGTTAAAGAACGGTTATTTTTGGTTGATATTCTGAAGGGCCTGTTATCTCGAAAGCCCAAGTCCAACTATCAAATAAGTCATTTCTAAGCCAACATAAGGGCGGATCAAGGAACCCTTAAAACATATTTAAACTAAATTTATGACAAACAGAATGATAGAAACAGCCTCTGTTCATTATAAATGTATAGCAAATAGCTAATAAACGAAGAAAGGTGAAATGTTTATTTGGTAAAACGGATAATTTTTTTTTTCCTTTCGTCAGTGTATTTTTAACTTCATATTAATATAATCTAGTATGTTACAGAGTGTGATAACGGGACCTATGGTTATGATTGTAACAAGAACTGTAGTGGTCACTGTCGTAATGATTTTCCCTGTAACAAGCTGTCTGGCAAGTGTGACGGGAGATGTGATCCTGGATACACAGACGCTTACTGCAATAATAGTATAAAAAACACATATAAGACATTTATATCGTTTTATGATATCACATTCAATGCATTAAACAGTTAATGAAAGAAATGATTATTGTATTCCGTAATGAGTAGTTTATCGGTATTAATGATTTATGTTGCTTTATTGAATTTAGAATGTAAACCCAGTTATTATGGACTGGATTGTAAAGAACGTTGTAGTAGCCATTGCAAAAACAATGGACGATGTAACCATGTCAGTGGAGAATGTCCTGGTGGATGTCAGGATGGGTATATGGACGAATATTGTAATAGCTGTAAGAAATATACATTTTCATTATAGAATGATATTTTACACATTGAATTGCTTATTTTTACAAAATATACATTTTTTTGTGAATAATAGCTTGCACAGCCGGATGGTATGGGGAAAACTGTTCTTATCAATGTTCTCTTAATTGCAATGGGACATGTAAACCTGTAGATGGGTCATGTGAGGATTGTAAAGATGGTTCTAAAAATTATTGCATCAAAGGTAATTATCGATAACCTTCGAGAGATCTCTTTGTGTACATATTTATTTATAGGAATGTAAGTGCATGGTTTTATCCTATTGACAACCGTACTCTTAATTTAACATTTTTTTTCTCTAAAACAAAGGTGTTCTTCGGTGTTATATTTCTTTTTCAAGCTGTTTTTTTATCACGTGTAAAGCTCTTTTTAAAATAATAACTTACTTAAATTGAAGTAATGTTCCGTTGAAGGTATCCCACTCATCAATGTTCTTGTATCAACAATTTCTTGAGAAGTATATCATTGAAATCTGTAGACAAAACAAACTTTAAAAAATACAAAGATAATGGGAGGTCAGTGTTCATCCCTATTTAATTTGACCTTTTTGCACCTAAAATGCGATTTCAGCCTGATTAGGATTTGTTGTCAGTATTTTTGATTAATCAAATTTATTTCTTAAAATATTATTTTTAATTATGCACAATGGTCACAATAAATAGAGGGATAACGAAAAAAATGTGTAGCTTCATAATTTTTGTGACCTTTTTGCACTTAAAATAGACAATTTCTATAATAGTTACCATTTGATTTGAAATAGAAACATTTTGAATATCAAAAATGTTACAAGATTAATCCAGTTTGCCTAGATATGTATGCGGTATCATATTGACATAATAAAACATGGGGGTCAGTGATGTCAAATTTTAGATATATGGCTTCAAAGGTAAAATTCTCGCAAAATTTGGCTTAAAAAACTCAGACACATTTTATAAATTTGCATTATTTTATGCTAAACGTGTATCACTCTCTCAAAATTTAATTTTGTACATTTCACACAGAACCTATAGAACATGTCACAAACTTATCAAATGTTAAAAATGTGTATAATGAATAAAGTATAATAAAAAGGAAAGTATATTGAAAATTCATAAAATTGCTTGTTTCTGTCATTTTCTTCTAAAAACCTTCTGCATGAGAAAAGAGTTCCCCCAAAAACGTGTTTGTTTCTTGAATTCAAATGGATTTTCTTTATGAATGTTGTGTAATTATGGAATAATAATCTTTCTTTGATGATCAAGTAAATAAAATCATATTCATTTTAAATATAATGATCATCCGCGCAAAAAAATCAAAACGTGAGGAGTGAGATACCTTAATTGAATTTAATATGGTTTTTATAGCTGTGAATTTGAATTTAAATGCCGAAACAATAATTAAGATCACAAGAAAATAGCATGCATACGTACAATCTAACAATTAAAAATCGGGGGAAAAATACTTGAAAATATTGATATAATTATTATAAATGATAGTTGTGGTATACATGCTTTAAATTGATATCTATGTTCTTATATAAAACATTGTTGTTAATAACGTTGCTAACGTATGCATATTGCATGATATTTGGTCACATGAAATACTGGTTTTTTGTGTAATCTAATCTTGTCCGACAATACAATGTACTGTTGTCAAGTACGCGTATTAATATTTAATTTTTAAAAAATCATTTAAGACAAAAAACGATCACCTAAATTATTTCGTCTAATGTTAAGTATCAAGAAGTGTGATTTGTTTTCTTCTAAAGAGGGTTTATCAGTATCATTGACAAGTAAGAATATGTTCTAGGTGTTATAAGTATGAAAACTTAACTAGCATACGTTGAAAAAGTATTGGATATCGGTCAAACATGTATTGCTATATATTAAGTACAGGAAAAACATTAACTCTACAGTTTCATGAACTTATAATGTACTTGTTTACGTTTATACAATGCAATAAAATGATCAAGTGAAATGATAAGTTATCTTAACATAATGCAAGTAATGTCAAATACTTTTTTATTGATTGTTACAGTGCCAATCGGTTCATCTCAAAAGTTGTCGAAGAATCTACCTTTAACTGTTGGAGGGATAGTTAGCGCATTTGTGGTTTTAATAGTCGGAGTTATTTTCTTTTTTATTTTACGGTATATCAGCACATAATGTTTTTACAATGACATTCACATTTTTATTTTTAAACTTAATTTGCTTTATGTTCAATAATCAGTTGATTGAATACTTATCAAAGCCAAAAAAAACAAAAACAAAAAACAATAACAGGAAATTAGTGTTCGTTCTGAAAGTTTGTTACATTAATCATGTAATAATTATAGTCTCAAAAGAAAAACAACAATAATGAACAAAAGAGAATCAATAAGAATGGAAATAAAGCCTCATATAGCAAATAAAAATCGTCAAACAATTGGTATGTATAAATATTATACTGATCCATAACTTATTTTTTAAATGTCTAAATCTATCCATCGGTCTCTATCTCTCTCTCTCTCTCTCTCTCTCTCTCTCTCTCTCTCTCTCTCTCTCTCTCTCTCTTATAAGCATTTCTATCTGCATATTTTTTGTATATGTGTGGTTTGATTTACAACGATTTTTTGCAGAAGAGGAGTTTGATATTGATATTCTAGTAGACGAACTATCTCACTTTTTTCTCAACTTCATTATACAACAGATCATAAATTGCATGATGACAAAGCAAATGACGATGCTAACTCCACATACGCTTTGCCTGAAAAAACCAAGAGGGGTCCTCCAACCAATAGGAACATTTCTGTCAGGAATATTATGGCACAAATTTCAAACATGTCTGCAAACGAAAATGTTGGCTTTAAAAATGAATACCATGTACGATTTATTTTTTTAACAGTGTAATGTTATTTATTTTTATTGTGGATTTTTTTAATGAAAAAGGAAAAATGCGCACAAGTTAATCAATTATACATTCAACTAAATATATTATTGATAGGATATTCCTCGGGGGGAGCTTCATCCATGCACAGAGGCGAAGAAACCTGAAAATAAAGCTAAAAATAGATACACTACTATTTATCCGTGTATGTATTATACCAGAACTCACAAACATAGCAATGCATAAATATTTTAGAGTAATATTAAAGCAATATGACATTGGTTTTAATAAGCTATATTTGTAGATGACCACTCGCGTATTATCATTCTTAAACCAATGGCTTCAGATGGTAGTGGTTATATTAATGGAAACTACATTGAAGCAAGTATTCATTTATTCTATGACATATGATAAATTGCATTTTTCTCAAATAAAAATCAATAGTTATTCTTTCTTAATATATTCAAAGGATACACGAGGAAGGCGACTTTACATTGCGACACAGGGTAAACGTTACGTTTACTTATGTTTAATCATTTTCATTAAATTTCATTATTGTGTTATTCTTAGTGGTTTTTGTTGGCATTTTCATCATTAGGCCCAAAGCCGAAAACAATTGCAGATTTCTGGACGATGATTTGGCAAGAGGAAGTGTGTAGTATCGTTTGTCTGACGAACCTTACGGAAGGAACAAAGGTTGGGGTGTATTTAAGGGACATGAATATTCTATTATCTCTATTATAAACACACTTTACTATAGTATTAAGAAACTTCGATAATACATTTTATTGAAATGAAATATAATGATGGAAATAAAATAAACCTGTTTCCAAAACTTACATAAAAAGTGATTTTTATGACTATTATCACCCTCTACTTGTTATGTGAAGTATAATCATAATTATTTAAAGAATAAGTGTGCCCAGTACTGGCCAGATATCAACGACAAACTACAGGGAGGGACGCTGACAGTCAGACATCTGGAGGAAAAAACATACGCTGAGTACATCATCAGACGATTTAAGATACACAACAAAACAGTAAATATTATCCTAAAACAACAAAGCCATATTTACATATCGTGTGTGGTTTAGTTCGTTTTGTATTAGCAAAACTATTTTATTTACTTCTTTAAACATCCTAATATTTCTAATAAAATTTAATTGTTGCAAAGTTAAAAAAAAATGTTACAAAGAATAATATCAGCTTGTCTAATGAATATATATCACCATGAATTACAAATTTATCAGATAAATATTGTATAAACTGACTTACTTTCTTTAAGCTTGTTACTAGTTTCTTAAACACGACGATACTCCTGACGAAAACAATGTTTCTCAACTAATTATGTATTTAGGACAACATTCTTTAAAATCTGCCACAATATTCATATATTCGATGGAAGTATGTCATTTGAAGTTGTTTATTGTATTCTAGCTAACGTTTATATGATCGATATAAATCTTAGGCCAATCCCCCATGGTTTGTTCATACACAATCTAAATCGGGATACTAAGTAAACTGACGTAATTTTTTTTCAAATCCAAACCGCCCATTGCATCTGAAGTCCGCCAATCGTATTAAAATGTGTTTAAAATAAGGGTTCTCGTATTTTTAGTCTTTGCTCAAATATTTTGAATATATCTAAAAGCAAAAAATAATAAGCCCTATAACTAATACGTATTAAACGAAACTTAATGTGAATCTCATGTCATAGTTACAATTAGAAAATATCACTGTTGATTTATGTGCATGTCTTATAACCCTTAGAAACCGAAGTATATGATATTTCAAACAATAATATTATCTATGAATATATTACAGACAATTTAAATAATCTATACGTATGAATTTCAAATGCCATATCCCTTAGCTAAAACTGTATATGCGAGCAAGAGTGATTGTACTCCATTTAAGCATTAGTAAGAAACGCATAATCAGATAACTGTTCTTGTTTTAAACGAATAATAACAATTCGCATCAAACTAAGAAGCATTATATTGCGTTTTTTTTGTTTGATAATGGCGCTTAAAACGATGTTCCATGCACAGACCCTTATAAAGAGTGTCGTGTATGCGTAACAACCAAAGCCCTTTTTAATACATTGCTATTTGGAAAATAATGAAATTACCTGTAAAATGAAATAAAAAATGTTGTATTGTCTAATTTTTAACATATTCATTTAAATTATTATTTTAGATGCTAAATTACTTTTTTTTCTTGTTGATTTAGTAATGATAAACAAATTAGAAGTCAACGTAACAGAATAACTGGGTAGAGTGATTTACAAATCAGCACAAATTTTTAATTTGAGTCCAGATGATCCACCGTACATATTCTGCTATTCGAAAAAAATAACTGAATTACATAACTATGGCATTCATTTCACTTTCCATATATTTCAGTTAGCATTCCGTTGACTAAATGGCAGGTTCATAATTTGCCTGCTACAATGTACATCAACATAACAGCAATTGTCAACGTGGTCTTTATGATAAAAGCATGATTTCCCACAAAATCGTATGGTTTTTTAAGCTTTAACTATTATGGGTTGTATTTATTATGACTGTAGACAAGATCAGATCGTCAGGTGACGATGTTCCATTACACCACGTGGTCAGACCATGGAGTGGCCGATCCCCTCAGTCTGGTCGTGTTCCATCGTCACGTGATCAGAGCCACCGCTAACTCTGCTGGGAAATACACCGTTGTACACTGCAGGTATACGACTGTGTGACAATTTCATAAGAATCAAAGACATGCGATGTCTGAGATGCAACATACTAAACAATTGAATACAATTTAAACTACATGAACATGAATTAATTTAACAGAATGGAACAAAATGTATTGAATTTAAAAAAAACATACAAACAAACACACAAAAAAACTTTTTGTAGTATTTTATTTGCAAAAATTGAAAAGAAACAATGAATTTAATATTACTTTAAAACATGGAAACACATATTTGTAACATTTCTAATACAAATTTAGTTTACAATTTCAAATATCAAATTGCGGTAATTTGATTTTTAGTGCGGGAGTTGGTAGAACAGGAACCTACATTGCTTTAGACGCCCTCTACCGGGAAGGAGAGAGAACTGGTAAAATCAACGTACCTATGTACGTCAGGACCATGAGGAAGGACCGGATGAACATGATTCAAGGAGATGTAGGGTTTTGTTTTGATTTAAATGTTCCCAAACATGTTGCATTTTCACCTTTTTAGCTCACCTGAGCTGAAAGCTCAGGTGAGCTTTTCTGATCAAAATTTGTCCGTTGGCTGTCGTCGTTGGCGTTGGCGTCGGCGTTGGCGTTGTAAACTTTTCACATTTTCATCTTCTTCTCCAGAACCACTGGGCAGATTTCAACCAAACTTAGCACAAAGCATCACTGGGTAAAGGGGATTCAAGTTTGTTCAAATGAAGGGCCACACCCTCTTTAAAGGGGAGATAATTTAGAATTATTTAAAATTTGTAGGTATTTTTCAAAAATCTTCTTCTCAAAAACTATTAGGCCAGAAATTCTGTAACTTGTATGGAAGCATCCTCAGGTAGTGTAGATTCAAGTTTGTTCAAATCATGGTCCCCGGGGGTAGGGTGGGGCCACAATGGGGGGATGAATTTTTACAAAGGAATATATAGAGAAAATCTTTAAAAATCTTCTTCTCAAAAACTATTAGGCCAGAAAAGCTCAAATTGGAGTGGAAGCATCCTCAGATAGTGTAGATTCAAGTTTGTTTAAATCATGGTCCCCGGAGCTAGGGTGGGGCCACCATGGGGGATGAATTTTTACAAAGGAATATATAGAGAAAATCTTTAAAATCATTGATATATTGTTTATTAATGATGAACTTTAAACTAATATCTAGAAAATTTCTTTGAATTACTATATATTTATAGTAGGTTAGGAAAACATTTAAACTGTAATTGATAGACGAAGTGGAGAGGACTGGTAAAGTCAACGTACAGGACAGGTCAGGATAAGAATGTTTAAGGAGATGTAGAATTATGTATAGCTACACCTACTTCAAAAAGTCAAAAAACTCTTTCGCATTCTAGATGCATCTGATTGCATTGTCGTAAATTTTTCGAAATATATGATCTGTATTTTTTATGATAGTCAATGTTTAATGATTATGAATGCTACTCGAAACATAAAAAGTAAACACATCTATGTTTTTTTCTTAATCATGATGTTTAAATATATTCCCATAATCGCCTTTGTTATTTATAACTGTATTTTATTTTTAAAAATAATACATTCTTATAGCGATAATTTTATAGGTTTTCAATCTTTTTCACATTTCAATTGAAAAGATAACAAAACAGATTCAAATATAAAGAAATGATATATTTTTTATATATAGTGCAATAGTACTTATTTTCCTTCAACTTAAGGTCTGATATTTTATTGGTACACATGTAACTAAGCTATGAAGGAAAATAATAGTCAGAAGTTGGGAATAATTTTTTCCTCTTAGTTTTCTACTCAATAGTCTTAATCAAAATAAGTTTTAAGCGCAGTTTTAACGTGTTTATTTTGCGCTACCAGCGGAAGAAAACGAGGCTTTGTTACATAACATTTCCGTGGAAAATATGTCCTTATTAAAAAGATACTGATCAGTCGTTTTCAGATTGTACAAAATACTTCCTATCATTAATAATACAAATGCACGTTATGTAAAACGCATGTTGCTCTAGCCCTTTTAATTGGATGATGAAACAAATGTAATAAAACTTGTTTGAAATCACGGAAATGACCTATGGCTTTAAGAAAACAAATCTTTATTATCAAAAGCTTCATATTGCCTTTGTTTATTTAAGATTAAAATAACTTCCTCTAGTGCCCTATCGATTTAATCGCCTTTTAAACAGTTTTCACAATACATTCTTATAGCGAATAACAAAATGTTAGTCGCCATTTTTAATCATGTGAATAATTTTATGAACATGTAGATGTAATGAGCAAATATTCACACAATAAAATGTCAAATTAAATTAATTTGATTGAATCGATTTTGTTCTCGTTAATTATAGCAAATGTTTTTTTTATAATCTTTTGTTATTTACTGATTTTTATTTATTTTTAAATGAATAAATTATGTTGAGTGGACCAAAGCATTCTGTTAGGACCTGAGCAAATTTACCTTGCATTAAAGGATGCATTTTACGGGAAAAATAAGTGATCTTTCCGAGATTGTATTGCTTTAAAAGCCGTTTTTCATATGACCAATATATCTTGAAGAGCGTATAACGAAGTGTTAGTCGCCATCCTATAAATAATGTGATTTATTCTTGTCTCTAGATCAAATGAGCAAATTTTTCTTTTACGATATATTATCAAGTTTAATTAATTTGATTGATACGATTTTGTTATGGTTATTGATAACAGTATTAATTTATGATTGATTATTTTGCTGATTTTTTTTTACTACGTTTTAACAGATACATTATGTTTCTCAAACCAAATTATCCTTTCAGGACCAGTACAAATTGCTATACCTTGCACTGAAGGATGCCTTTTACGGCCAAAACAAATGTTTGGAAACAGAGAAGTTTCTGGGCGAATACCAAAAACAGACTTGTTATACGAATTGTGGAGATCTTTCGCAAAAGAAATCATTATCTTCTGACCTTGAGGTTATCTAAATTGTGATTTATATTGACAGCATATAAAGCTCTCCAAAAATATAACTATGAAATTTGATAAACAATTCTCATTTGAAACAAATTTGTTATGATTGCAATTACTGATTTGGATCTAATGCAATGCGTTTTTTTCTTTAATTCTTTTCTCCTCTGTTATTATTAACAAATATTGTAGGAGTTACTGTCCTTGAGAAAGGAGTATACACAACAAGATTACATTTCTGGCCGGGCTCAGATATCAGCTAACTACACAGAAAGCGTGCTTCCTGGTAACATAATATTTTTATATATACGTTTATTAACGTTGTATTTATTTCATTGAAGAGTGTATACTGAACGATTGCTTTCAATCTGATACACTGAATCGTTAATGACAATTGAAAAAAAAGAAAATTATATAACAACATTTTAATATATATTTGATGATATTAACTTTCCCATTTTAATTTCAGTTGAGGAGTTCATGTGTCATCTTTACTATATGAAGGGCTATAACACCTACTACAATGCTGTGCTTATTAAGGTTTTAAAAAACACACAAATACATTGACTCTGTGTATCTTACCCTCTGTTCATGTGTTAGGATATTTGTGGTTTACAGCAGTCGCATGGAGACCATGTATATTCCATACTCAGTACAAAATATACCTACCATTAAACTTATTTTAAACATTATTGTGGCGTCCGATTTTGCATCTAAATTACAACTTGAAGTACTACTATAAAAAGTTGAATCTGTATTATCGTATTTATTATTTATCAAAAGCAAAGGCAGTAAGCTAAATTCAATACATGGTTTGTGATTCACCTAATATGGTTTATATTTGGCAACAAAATTCCAACTGGGACTAGTGCTCAATCGATCAATGAATTATATTTTGTATTATTGTGAACTGATAAGTTAGTTCAATGAAAAATTAAAAGTTCCTGCATCAAAATTTTAGGAGCATTCTATTGACATTTTCTTTAATCGTCTTCTTTAAAGGACCATCTCTTAAAATATTTGAATACAGAACCAAACAATGAACATCATTTTTGTTTTTCTGTGATCGTTCTTGAAAAAAAAATGTCTGTTTAGCGCCAAGACCCTTAACCAGACTTCTTTTTCACATACACTATTTTTTCCTATTTGTGTTTTATACAGTCGTACCTGGAGAAGGACTCCCTGATCAGCGCCCAGTACCCTCTACCAGACAACACCGAGGACTTCCTCAGACTGATCAAGGATTTTGACGCCCGTGTTGTGGTCTTCTTGTGCCAATTAGACGACATTGAATCGGTATGGACGAAATATTTTCAAGAAAATCCATCCATATATCTATCTGCCTGTCTGTCTAGTGGTATGTTTTTTTCGTTCAAATTATGTATTCTGGTTATATTCATTTTTTTATATTTTTTTACAGACATCCAAATGGTTTCCACCGGAAAATCAACACAAATTCAACGGGATTTTTTACGTCAAAAATATGTCATCAACAAGGAGCAAAAACGTCAAAATGACCAGACTCAATATACAACCAACGGTTTCTTTTTTTTACCTTTAAATTACATTAGAAGCAGATTTAAGATAATAGAAAAACTAAATTTCTATTGTTTTTATTAATACGCATTAACAATATTTAAATGCAATATTTGGGTGGTGGATCGTCACAATTTTTTAATCCGTAAAATTAAAATTCCTTTTGTTTAAACTGCAACTTATTCTTAAATTTTACCTCTTAGCTATATTGATCAAGAAATCGTATATCTCTGTTCATTACATATGCGCCGTGAGATATCCAAAGAAATAAAGATATTACCAGAAAACTCTTGATTGTCTAATTGAAGTTAAAGGACGTATTTGTGTAATATCTGTAGGGTTTCAACGAAATGGACATAACTCTTCTGGAATGCCCAACTTGGGGAGAAAAACAGAAAAGAGGGGACAAAAGAGTACTTTTGGATGTAATTAAGGCAGTAAAGACCGAGAAGTCTGACCAAAAGGGTCGGGTCCTTGTTCTGTCAAGGTAACTATGGCATTGTAAAGTATCACATCAGTACATTATTAGTGAATCATATGCATATTCCCTAATTTTGTAAACGCTTGTATTTAATGGGTATTTTGCAAAAAAAAAATTATTAGGAAACTGTTTGTATCCTAGACAATCCTTAAAAAATGGATTGAGGTATGTTTCACAATAACAATTGTAACAAAAATACGCTTGAATAGCTTTGGTTCCCTTAAAGCAGTAGTATCTCGCTTATACTATCTCCTTGAGGGAGTCCTAACTATTCAGCGATGTTTTTTCAAGCAGTTGTTATTGTGAAAATTTGATTTTGAACAAACCATGAAAACTAAGGAAACTTGTACCCGCAATATTTTAAACACCTATAGTAAATAGATATATATTTTGTTTTACATAAAATAAGAATATACAATAAAATAGCATGTTCAATCAATCAATTATTAGAGAGAAAATCATTACACTATGTTTTTAAACAAATAATGTTTAAATGAAAATTAACAGGAATAAAAAAAGATCATATATAGAGATGAACAGAATGGATTCAAATCATCAAACGAGAAATATATGGAAACTTATTAGATGTGTTTATACTTATTAGAGACGGAGCTACACGCTGTGGTGCATTCTTTGTTGTATACAACGTTTTGGAACAGATTTCTGTGGATAGAGAGGTGGACATCTTTACAGCTGTACGTCAGATCCAGATACGGAGACCAGAGTGTGTGTCCACTGTGGTAGGTATTACAGTTATATTGATATTAAAAATAGTTATTATTTCGTTGATATAATTTTAAAATCAACGATTTTGATATTTACATTTAGAATCGTAGTTTTGTGATCATGAAACAATTTCATAATACTTTTTTAATTCTACTTTTGCAATATGTGTACAGTGTACTGCAGTTTACCATGTTTGTATTATCTTTTTCATTATATAATATCATACCATTATTTGTTTTATCTTAGGATGAGTATAAGCTTTGTCATGATGCCGTGGCCGAATATCTCCTTAATGACTGTGTTTATGGAAATTGTTAAGGAGACATAAAAACCTACAACAAATGCTTTTTGAACACTTGATGTTCATATTGAGTGCGCTTTTAACTATAACGAACTTGTTCGAATTTGTTGTTTATGTTGTTTAGCGCTGATATAAAGATCATTTTTAATTTGAATTTGTTTGCATTGGACTGTTATAAGAACTGACTTATATTAGACTGTTACCTCTATAAATTTGTGGATTAATGAATCACTAAGCTTTTTATTGATACTTATTAAATTGACTGTGTTTGTGTTGATTTACAACCCGTTTAAGTATTTTATTGCTCTACCAATGTATTGTTTTGTTGCGGGACACCAATATTAAAACAATTGCTTTACGTGAACAAATGAATTCCAAGAAGGTTAAATTTTTTTTATGTTTTTATAAAAACCGTCACTTGATTTTTAATTTGTTTAATTTGCACAAATATATATTTTGTAGCTCTATATTTTCTTTCGTTTGTTATAGCTATAAATTGTTTTCAGATTCAATAACAACGTTTTCTTTTTTATTTTTACTTTAATTGGATTTTGATTTTATGGTGTTAGTGAACAGTGGTTTTGGCATGTATATTTTTTCAATACCTTTGCGTTTAATCGTCCTTGTACTAAAATACATTTGATCTTTGACCTTATGATTTATTTTGTGTGGTGAATAGAATTAATTTCAGAAGTGACATATCTTCACCCAATATAATATTTTTATAATAATGTTTGTTATTGTGTGGTGTATATTGAGTTATATTGACGTTATTAAAATTAACCAGTTTAAGCATGCCATTTTTGCAATAAATTATGCTTATGATAAGTTTGTTGTTGTTCTTTTCAGATATGCTCTCAGTTTTTCATTAGCTTACCAGATACGTTTTAAAAAAAATATATAATTTCTGTCATTAGAATATTAGATTTTAAAAAGTACCATACTGGGTAAACACTACTTTCCCTAAAAAATTGTTCTATAATATGCACCTGCTTTAAGGGTATATTTCGCATGCTATGAACAATGCAAAATAAGATAAACACATCTCAGAACGTCTATTTCTCTGTAAACAAATGACAAAATCCCAATAAAGCTCAAAATTCAAGCCGAATTAAATATTCCATGTATCCTTAATGAATTATATCTGAGATTCATCTGATTATTACTGAATAAACGAACATAGATGGCATATTTTCATGATCCATTGGTTCTGTTTCTTTTCGTAAACAAATTAAAGAACGTATTTCTAAGATTTATGAGATGAACATTGTGTTCTTTTGTCTGTGTATGGTATGTTTTCCTCAAAAATGTGCTTTGTAAACCTGTTCTTAATTGCTTCGTGACTTTAAATTCAACGGTAGTAAAAAAAATATTTTTTTTTTTCAAATAACCAGTCAGTTATGTTTTTTGTTTCACATTATGATATCAAAGAGTGTGTTTTTTTGTTGTTGTCAAAATTAGTGTTGCATTAATTTGTTTCGAAAAATAAATACCTGGATCTGATCTACAGTAGCTAACAACAGTCTCTATACTTTTGTCAATATATATTTACTTGTTTACCAAGAAATAATTCAGGTATTAAATTGATATGTATGTTTGCATCTGCATACACTGTTTGAATTTTAATACTTGATAGTGTAAGTGATAAAGCATAATAACAAAGGTCTACTCTGCTTGAAATAACAAGGCAAGTTCAATGAAACACTGGTCTCTGGCTATCTTATTGTTGAAATCGTATGGCCTGCATTGCTACAAAGAACAATTCTTAAGTGTAATGTAATACTGATTTGCCTGTGTTTATATATATGGTTTTTTCTTATAGTCTCGACTTTTTAGAATTGTTGATAGATAGATATTTAACGTTTAGATAAAAAATGTTGAGTGAGTTTTCTTGTTTAATTATTATTGTGTCTGAAAAGGTCTTTTTGTAAAATTCGGGTTGTCTCTCCTTTCATAGACAGGACTCATCCAATTACCAAAGATACATCCGGAAAATCAATGCAGTTAATAGTGACGCATTATTGTACATTTTTGTATGCATCTATGTAATTCACAGAGTGAATAAAAGAGAAAGGGTCACTCTTTATAATGCCCTTTTGCGACCAACGATGCAATCATTTAAAACTTGATTTTATGTTGCTTTTATCATTTATTGCATGATTTTGGTAATATGTTTAAACATCAATCACATAAGTCATGTGATATGAAAAATGAAATATGGCGGTCTATTACGCAATGTTGTTTTTTTTATTTATATCGCATTGATTTCACTGAAAAGACAAATACCAGAACACAGCAGGAATATAAGCACAGGAGCCTTATATCCGAGCTTCTGACATACCTCTCCTACTTTTTGAGATCTGGATGTTATCGAAGCTTATGCTGCAATCAATTATATGTGTTGGATCCTTAATACCACTAAATGTGGTTTTCGTAACATACAAGCAAAATACAACGCTTTAATGCCGTCCTATTTATATTGAGAGAATTTAAGTGTACCTCTTCTGGTTTAGGCGGAAATTTAGAAAATTATATTTGAATAACACCCACCCACCCCCTCCACACATACACAACAACAACAAATAGAAAGAATAAGTGCACTGCCCTTTGCCTCTTTGGATTAAGAACATGTTTAAGGATAAAATTTTCCAAATTCTCATTGTTTGGCTAAATACTCCAATTATAATGTAACTTAATATTGCCTTAGTTGGAATAAAATTCTTGGTGTTGATTAAATGTGGTTATACTGGATCTCTGGCTTATTAACCAGATGCTAGGGGAGTCCATTCACAATGTACATTAGAAGTTACAGAAATATGCAATACTATAGACACGATAGAAGCTCTCTTCTCATATATTACATCCTTTGTGACCTCATATCATGGCAGATACTGTTTCAACATTAACCAAACACCGCTATTAATAAATTGGATCATTGTCACATTATTACAAAGTGGTTAAAGACAAATCATGTGACAAAAGTTTGAAAATTTTTGAAAATTTTGACTTTGCACCGTGGAATATCTAAAACATCTGTATACATATGTTCCATAACGAGTGAGCTAAGTTCAAGAGGCTCGCGTGTACATCACAACATAGAAGTGTGTATTGTAATTACAAATAAATAAATAAATAAATAAATAAATAAATAAATAAATAAATACATATTTCCTGCGATTAGATACATATCTTTATTTATTAATGCAAACAATGGAGTACAAAAATACGTTTGATTATCGGAAAATGTTTTCAATAAAAAAAAAGATAGGAATGCTACACAGAAAGCCAACTGAATTGTGTGTTGTCAGTAAATCTGACCCACGATTCACGATAAATTCCAAATAAGGTCCTCATGATAAGTAGCATAAATGGAATAACTGAGTTTTTTTGGTATCAGCATAAGCGCTACCCATCTAAATAAGTGTATATAATTATATCTGTTCTACTTGTTGTATTTATAGTATAGAGATGCAATGATTTAATTCTCTGATTAAGATGGGGGCGCCTTTAAGCTTTAAATTGACAGCAAAGGAAGTCCCTACAATTCATCTCTTTCGAAGTATTGTACTTTTAGACTTTCTCCAAGTATTCCATAGTGAACTACTGCCAAAAACAAAGTTTTAAAGAATGAAAAGTGATCAAGTTTCCACTTCTAAGTAATGAAGGGTATATGTGTGGTGTTGGGGGAGGGGATTCAACACCTGATATGCATGATGATAAAAATATGTTTCCTGAGAAAAAAAAATCTGTTACATATGTTACATTAGTTTGAATACAACTCTAAAAGCTATAAACAGAGGAAAACATCTTCGCGTTGCAAACTGCATCAAAATATCATCATTCAGAGATATAACTTTTAAAAGTTCTAAACAGCTCTTACCAAATCAACTATCCTAAAAGTTAAGCTTGTTTTGGTCACGGTAAGAAAAAAAACCCATTCTAATTGTATGCAAATATTTGTGAAACATTATTTTATCTTTTTTCTTACGTTATCATTTTATAATGATCGGATTGAGAGAAAAAAACCAAACAAACATCAATTACAAATATGCAATTGCAACGGAGAAAACACGAAATTACTGATTTCGAGGTTTTTGTCTGATCAATTTCTTATTCTAAAATATTCATATTTTTTAAAAAAAATTACATTTAATACACATGATACATTTTAGAGGATTTGTTCAATAGGCTAGTGACTGCTATCGAATTAATTTAAAAACATGTAAATCTGGGTTTATATTTAATAAACATGATATTTGTAGTTTTAACACTAAATCAACATCATGAAGTGTGATAAAATGCATTATACTTTCAAAATGAAAATACTTCACGATTTAGTGTTATCTCTCTCTCTCTCTCTCTCTCTCTCTCTCTCTCTCTCTCTCTCTCTAATTATTATATATCAAATTAAATACCCCAATTACTTTACTTTCCGCTTTTTCTGTCACTATTGCGGGTATATTTCTTTTTAGTTTCATTCTTTTATTCATATATAATTATGTCCTGGTTTTATATCTTTAATTTTACTTTTTTTTAAATTATCGTTACTAATTCCCGTTTCTTTTGAGCGAGAAATTTGATTTGACCTTTGAGTTCAGATACTTGGCTGAATATATTTGTCCCGGAATATTTTTCTCAAGGAAATTTTCGTTTGTTTTATTTCACGTGAAGCTTTGATCATAAATACTTGAACTGTTAAACACCACTTCCCGGGACTCTGATTGTTAAATTTGTCCATTTCCTTGTCTTGTTCGGATTTTCATTACGATAAATCAAAATAATTTTCATTTTTTTATTAAAAGCGTATACATCGATCATTGATAATTAATCAAACTTAAATAATATCGTAAAAGCAGCAAATAAAATTTAAGGGAGCTAGATGGTCAACAAATTGATCATCAGATTTTCCTAAAATTTCAAAATACTTTTTTAGCCATAAACTATTAGTTTTAATTTTGAGTATTTTCTATATTATGATATAGATCTCTTTTTCTAAACGAAATCATTACAGTCTTAAAATGGCCACGACCATCAAGCCCTCTTAATTGAATCAATATTGAAACAATAATTCGTGTTAATCAATCTTAATTGATTAATGTTCACTCATTTTAAAATAAATTATTCATAAAATGAATGAAAAAAAAACCGCATTTATTTTAACTATTGTGCTTATTGACCAACATTAAGAAGGTTTACATTACCTTTTCTAAACGACGACAATTTTGATTATACGTTGCATTTCAATGTATTCATACTGAAGGCATGCATTTCATATTTTTTTTCCAGAGATATGGTTCCAAAAGAGAACACGCATTTGAATAAGTTTCCTTGTATTTCTTATAAAACTTATTAACTTGCAAATAAGCTTCCTTAATTTCAAAAATGAGCTGGCATAAAGTAATAACTTGCTTATTAACAGTTATTATTGCCAGTGCTTTTGGTAAGTAGTATGATCAGTTAATAAGCATTTTAAACCGTTACTATTGTTTGAGAATTATAAACAAGTCTGTTATCTCTTCCATATTCAAATCAACATGCCTTGCTGCATGTCTTTTTGTTTTTGGAAATGAAATTCAATCAAATAAGTGGCTATAAAAGTTGGATACAACTGTATTAACTTGAATAAACAGCCTTTAAAAATTGGCAATACGATTCACTATCATTTTTTGTCCATTGCTTTTATGTTTTTTTTAAACATAAAGAGGATTTGTCATACAAAAAAGTTGCAACTCAATCGCCATTATATCCCGGAACCGCTTATGACGCAAGTAATGCAGTTGACAGAAATGTCGAAACATGCATGAGGACAGAAGAAGTAGGACTTAAATCTCTATATCACAGCACGTGGTGGAAAATTGATCTTGGCGGAATATACAATATCTACAGCATCAGCATCCTTTTTAGAAACTATGCAGGCTATGGTATATGCTTGAACATTTCACTAATTTCATTTTTTTTTTTGGCTTCATAAATAAGGATTAAATTAAAACAGTTACTATGATCCATTTAAGTCTATCAATATTGTTTGATTGAAATGAAAACATCAGGATTAAGTATGAAAGAAGAAGGTACGCCGTCTTTCAATATATGCCCTAAAAGTTAAAAGTTGTTTAAAACTCATGAAAAAACTTGTATTGAATCTTGAACATTTTACTGATTTTTCTTTTACTAATATTTCTTTTTTTGCTTTGTAAATAAGAATTAAATTATAACATTACTACGATCCATCTAAGTCTATCAATATTGTTTGATTGACATGAAAACGTCAGGACTAAGAATGAAAGAAAAAGGTATGGCGTCTTTCAATGTATGCTCTAAAATTCAAAAGTTGTTTAAAACTTATGAAAATACTAATACATGTATTGAATCTTCAACAAGTGTGTAAAAAAAACTACTTTCGTATTAACTTTTATTCTTTTTTTTAGAGGAAAACTGACTTCAACAAAATGTTATATTCTTAAGATGTACTAAAAATAATGAAAAATAGCACAATTTCCTTATTGTTTTCCGAATAGGCAGCCATCGACAAGATATATGCGGACATTTTCCTATATAACAAACTACTAAAAAAAATTGGTGTCTTCTGCATTTTTTTTTTAATTTAAATTTATTCCTGTGAAAATCTAATGATTTTATTGTTTTGAAATTCTTAATGTTTTGGTATTATAGTGAACATTAGTGTTACATTTTCACTTTTCAAGATATTCTATGAAAATCACTAATAAACAGGATAAAATGTGACTAAAACTGTACCTTCTTCTCGATAAGTTTGAAAAAGCATCAATATTATGTGACATTGAAAAAAACAGGTAAGGTTAATAAATCATCAAAGTACAGAGTAGTCATAAAGGAAATATTTCTATAGTTAGCTATCTTTCATAATATTTACATTATAAAATAAATGTAGATGTAAAAAGATATTGAAAAATAACAAGTTTAATGGCAATATATTGTGTATAATATTCAATATCTCTTGAAAGTTTGTGAATCAATATCGTAATGTTTGTAATAATAAGTAAATAATTGAAACACACTCATTTGTAGAAACCCGACAAAGAGGACGATTTGCGGAATTTTCCCTGTATATATCAAACACTAGTGTTATAGAGGGTTCTACTTTGTGTTACAAGGACGTGACTCAGTTACCTCCCCTGAACTTTACTATAGTATGTCCAGATTTTGGACGTTATTTGATATTTTACAACGAGAGACCGGCTGAATCTTCCTACCCAAAAGGATATCAACTTCAAAATGTATTTACCGAACTGTGTGAAGTTATTGTTGAAGGTAATTTATTTTGTAATGAAAAGGCAAGACAAGATAAATTGTTTAATAACACATAATGTAGGTTATATTCTTATTTCGTAATCTACATGTAACAAATTAAACAATAAAGTTTATAATTCTTTCTCATCCACTAGTTTGATCTCTAAATTGTTATACAATCATTATTGTTTCACCCAAATTGTTTCATGTTACAGAAATAAGTAAACGTTATTACCCGGTATATGTTTTAAGGATGGCATTTAAAAAAAAAATAACATCTAAGAATCACGCAAAAGCTCATGAATTTAAATTTTATCTGGTTTTCTTGTTATCAATGGAAAATAAGGATGTACAAAGCGCGGCGTATATGGCTCTGGATGTGATACGGCATGCCCAGTCAACTTTCGAGATAACGATTGCCATATACGAAATGGAACTTGTTTTGCATGCAAACCAGGATGGAAAGAGTAAACTTGTGAAAGAGGTATGTTTTTTTATCATCTGAACTGCAGGATCATGTAAACTTCTCTAATTACCTGTCTTCAATCTTTTATCAGTTTGCCTATCTGTCAATTTGTTAGCCGTCTTTCAGTTTGTCTTTTCTTAACATTTGATATAAGTTCAAGGAAACGATTTCAGAGAGTCTTTTTGGTGCTAGATTTATTATGACGTCATCATTGATTTGATATATCTTTTCATCTTACTTTATGGCTGTAAGGGAACTTGTGTAAAAATAAATCATTTTCTTGGCATTCCATTTGAAATCTTACAAAAAAGAATCAAAATACCTACGTTAAATTTAATATCATTTTTAAGAAGATGTATAAAACATCCATTCGGGAGAATTATTAACACAAGTCACGTGCCTATAAATTCAAGGGACCACACTACATGTATTACAGAGTGGGATTTTCTATGCTGTTTCATTTACTATCAAAGAACCATGTGCAGGACATAGTGTTTATGCCCCAAAATTGAAAATTACGAATAAACCTTTAGAAATTTAAACAAATAAGGAATAAAACATATTAGTTAAGTTTAAAAGATAAATTGTCTGATCGACGTAATGATAGAGATATGACATATAACTGATGATCTAATTCCACAAAAAAGTACATATTTGAGCAAAAATGGTACTTCCTATCAGTTTTTTTGAACATGAATCATCAAGCCTATGCTTGCTCCAACACCATTTGTTTGTGATATGCAAAATAACATGAACAATAATATAGATGAAAGTAGTTTCGGAGCAACGCTGCGCTCTACATTTCCTACTGATTAACATGAAGAAAAACTGATGAAATTTTCGTGTATTTGAGAAATGGCGGAAATAGGCCATTTACGTGACGTTATAGAGGCACGAGGAATGAACCATGCTGTACATTATTGACAAATATCAGAAGTGACAAAATTGAGGCAGCAAAAAGGATATAAACATTAAAAAAAATCAGAGGTACCCTACAGGAAAATGTATGCATGAATTAAGCTATTGATTGTGACAATGACATAACAAAGGATTTCCTTAGCAATATAAATGATGTAATGTCATAAATTACCTGCGCCGATATGATTTACTTAGATCATTAGCAATGTTAGACTATTCTCGTCGCGTGAATATGAAGTATATATGACGTCATTAAAATGCATTAACAAATAAAGTTTAACATCGTCGTCAATATATTTAATACATTTTTAAAGAAACACTCGCAGTCAAAGTATTTTTTCTTGATTCAAATGGTATTGATTTCTAGACGTATTTCCGTAGCTCCTGGTCGCCTTAACATTGCAGGAGAGAAACCATGCATATGGTAATTTTTTTTTATTTCTATGACTTAGATTTTTATGCAAATCTATGCATAATTAAATGGTGTTTAGTCTGAACAATATCTTGCCTTTGACAAAAATTCATATCAAAATGGTCGACAGCCAAATTTTATCATTCTTTTTTCTAAAGTCTTAACAATTGAGAATACGAACGATTATAAATCGTTTCAGCCTATTAATTTATAATATCTAAGGTTTGCTGAGTCCAACAAATAACGCTGATATCTTTAAAAGATGGCGGTACATAAAATAAAATGATGGCCAGTCAGATTTCATCTTTCCCTCTTACAGCATCTTCAATTGAAAATAATACAATACAAAATCATAAACTGGTCTAGCAAACTTTTTTTATCATAATTCAATTGTGTAAAGCTTGAATTAGTTAAAATGTATACTATTAATAAAAATGGCGTTTATTTCGTAAACATGGCAACTGTATGCTGTAGTTTCATTAATATTCGTGGCTATCAATTTTAGTGGATTCAATAAAAATAACAGTTTTAGGGATGCGTAAATTCGTGGCCCAAGATCCTGTCAATACAAAATGTAAGTTGAAATTGTACGTCATTGAACATTTAATTTCGTGGATCATCTTAACAACGAAATCAACGAAAATTGGTATTCAACGAAAATTAATGAAACCACAGTAGCCAAATTCTATTAACCTCTCTAATGGCCTCTTAAACGGGAAAAAATGTTTAGCGATCAGGATTTCAATACTAATAATGCAACTGATAATCAAATGTGAACACTTTTATCAACAGTAAAAATTAAAAATCCACCAGCTATTAATTTTAAAAAAGTGCATTTTTTCTGTTTTCTCTAATTAAACTCTTTTATACATGTTATATATACAATCATTTTTTTAAATGATGAATTTTCAAATGTCGAAACACTGCAAGTTAGCACGTTTACATTCACATTTAAAGGTTGTATAACCTTCGGGGCACTTACAAACTATCAAATCAAAGAAAGCTTAAGGTATAAAATCGTAGGTCATTAGTTCCAGCAGCAAACAGACATTACTTTTTTCATATCATTTCGGATGGACATGGCAATATAGAGATGCTTATAATTTGGAAACATTAGATTTCGTAGCTCAATTTACGTGGGTACTTCTCATCCACAAGTAAACATACTGAACGAATTCATAAATAAGGGTTATAAAATCATATTTCTTTTTGTAGGTATAAGAGGAAATACGAAATTATGAACCTGCAACATTTATACAATCGATGAAAATTGCCCCCTCTCCAACGAAAGTTAATGATTCCACAGTATATGCCTGTCTCCCTGCCATTACATTTGTGTGTGTTTGTTTCGTAAGCAACGTAAGGCATATCTTAAGTTGAGGCATATTCTCGGGCTCTTTGAATTTATGAATAAAACAACTTGAACCATGTCAGTGGGCAATGTGTCTTGTTTATACATACAACTGAAGAACTTCTCGAATTTAATCCTTTCGAGTAATGTCAAAAAGACGTATATTTTTGAAATAAGAAATTATTTATAAAGATATAAAAAAAATATTTTGTTCATAGTTTTCAAACCTACAGAAAACATACTTTAACGTTTCTTATAAAGAAGTAATATAAGACAATCATTTAAAAAAAGGAATTGAATCAATTTGGCGAAATTTTAGAAATAATATTGATTCTCCAAATTTCTTCGATATCGATTAAAAACAAACTGATCCCGATATAAATTGCCAAAAAAAATAGAAAAGACAATAATAAACAAATTTCTTCATTTGCAGCCGCGAAATCAATTAAATTTAATGGTACACCTAATTTATAAAACATGTAACGACCACACATCTTAGTTATAAAGGCATTAAAGAAACGTACAAACATACACTAGTTCTTAATTTCCTACAATGTTCCCAAGTATCCGATTGTATTTCTGTCATATAAGTTCATAATATTGATGTCCTTTAAGCCTAAAACCACCAATTTTGTTGCTTTTAAACATCCATCGATTTGCTGTATTAAATGATTGACCTTAATAAATGAGTTTTGTATATATTTCTATAGAATTGATAGGTTTGACTAGATATTATTAGCTCCCCTTAAACTTACACGAATTATTAAAAGTGTTGCAGAGAGGCGGAAGTGTTCCTTAATTGAGAGAATGACATCTAAATACCCGTAAAGCTTATGGATAACTAAATGGTGATTGAAACGCATGATTTGCTATTCAGTTGTTGATTATTGTGAAGAAGAAAAAAAAAACAACAAAATTTGAAACGTCATACACAACACTAGGCGTGCATTTAATCAAGGGTTTCAGTGTTAGAATCTTAAGATACATTGTTTTTTTTATTGTTCACAGCATTACAATATTATATCATTTATTTAAAGGAAATGTATACTCTTCAATATATATTTCACATTCTTATGTATATTCACTTCTGTGTTTTGGGTATATCTAATGAATACTTTATCGTCTTCGTACACACACGATAAAACTGTGCCATTCAGTCAATTGAAAGGTGACTGAAAGGTAACTAAAAAGTGACTGAATGGCATATATGTGCTATTCAGTCACTTTTCAAAAACTTTCAGTTATCATTCAGTTGACGTAATGGCAGGCTTAATCCTGTGACAGGTAAATAAAAAGTGGTTGGACACGATAATCTATTAAAAAATTACCTCTGCTATGGTGACATCCATATATAAACAGTTGTTTAAGTCTGATCATCTTCTCAAGAACTGCGATGCTCAATATGTGATATGACTGTAAACTCATCATGTTACAAGGTTCAATAATAAACATTAGAATATGCAGGGGAATATTTTTACAGGATCAGGATCAGGATCAGGATTATACAACATTGTTCTGATATTTTGTATACGACTCCGTAAAGCTGATTTTGTTATGTGTATTGTTGCTCAAGTGAGGGATGTGGCCCATGGGCCTCTTGTTTCTGAAAAGCATTAATGACATTGGCGTTGGTAAAACACTAAATTATGGAATAGCCATTTTCTTCATTACATCATTTTTTCCTTATGTCTGGAAAATTTTGATTAAGAGATTTGTTTCGCAAGTCATGTAATTGCGAATAAGCTTGTTATTGTAGCCTTTTCTCTTTAAGCAACTAAATCAAAAGACCGGTGGTCCTGCTGACTGACTTGATGACACAGGATAATATCCTTCCATACAGTCAACTGAAATGTGATTGGTCACTTAAATGTGACTGAATGACATTGCTGTTGGTTTCTGCATTTTGGAAACTATACATGAAATGTAATTCTGTTTTCAGCAAGGTTTCCATGTCGCTTTAGGTTTTTTGAAGTTGGACTTCCATTAATTTAAGCATATGTGGTAGTTTTGGAGCAAACTCTGGTAGTTTCTTACCAGTATTACCTGACTCATAGCAACTCTAAAACCTCCATATCACGGTTTACAGTTTTAAGACATTTGGCATATTTTTGATCACCTTACTTTAAAATATTCAATTTTTACTTCCTAGTATGTCAAAAAGCTCAAGTAATGTTTAAAAAATAAGGCGATGAACGTAAATGCGTTCATGCTGATTCTGTATGGTTTGAGGACTATATTTTCATACGGTATATTTTACGCGAAAGGCAATTTTTTTTCTAAACCTACTATTTTATAAAAGCTAAAAATGTTATTGCCTCTTTACAGATAGATGTGTTGTATTATACAAAGAATTTAAAAAATATATATATGGACCTACATGTATTTGAATACAACGGTATGTCATTTGGGACATTTAAACTCTCTTAAGTAAAATTTTTTAATTTTTTTTCTTAATTTTGAAAATGATGAAACATCTTTTTCCCCAACGTAGGTCAATTAATTTTGTAGCATTCTTTAAGCGCTTCAAACTATGCTTAAAAATATGAACAACTTTATTATACATTTATATATACAGACATATGTGTGACATTAGGTGATATTTGTCAAATAAATTTATTGCACATTGCCCTCCGTCGGGGTCAAGATTTTATACAAAAAACAATTAGTTTTCTATGTGCGTAGAACTATTCATTATGAATGATGACTATCTAATTTACAAACGTATGCATTTACTTTAAACTTTAAAACTTTAAAATTTAAAATCACTATATACTTTGGGCTTCTATTACAATTTGGATAAACCCAGTTCTAAGTAGATATGTAACAATGCAATTCATATATAAACGACTAAAATAAAGGGGCATATTCCCAATTTTAGTTGAAATTTTCACCCCCCCTTTTTTTAGTTTTTGCATTATTTATGTCTATATAATGCCAACTAGACAAATTAGTGTATATTGTACGATCAAATGCAAAATACAAACACTCGATATTTTTAATGTAACACGGTATGAAATTGGAAAATTTCACCTTAAATCGTAATCATACTTATTAGTTACAGCTTTATCCAAAAATGGCTGTTTCCTTTTTTGACAAATGAATTATATAAGTACATTTTCTACTTTAAGATTCTGGTTGTTATAAAAAGACATTGATTGTTGCTCTAGAATTATTAAATAAATTACTGATATCACGTACTATTTCCAAATCAATATGTATTTGCATTAAAATCTAGATAACCCAAATGTTTTCTAAAACATTTTTTTTTCTCATTTGTTGGATAAACTACAAAAATAAAAGATAGTAACCTATAGAAATATATTTTAAACTTCCATTCTTAGATGACTTATCCTACAATAAAAATGCCATCCAATCTCCAATATACCTCAGAAGTACTGATTATGAAGCAACCAATGCACTGGATAGGAATTTATCAACATGTATGAGAACACAAGCTATAGGGCTTAATGCTCTAGACGATTCTATGTGGTGGATAGTAGATCTTGGTGGAAGCTACATGGTTTACAGTATTACAATTGTCTTTAAAAACTACGACATGTACCCAAACTTAGGTATGCAATAGTATATCTTGTTTAACAATTCAATTGGCACATTTCTGCATGCAAAATAATTCCGATCCTTTTGAAGTAAAGCATTCAAATTAAACAAAATAAAGTACTCTTCTGCATTTCAAATATTTACTCCTTGAATATATACCACAATACAATAATTATGCGTAGCTGAGGTTTTTGTGCATATAACAATTTCGTATATAATTTTCACACAATTGATACTGAAAAAAATATAGCATTCATCTTTTTTTTCAGAATTGCGTCAAAGAGGGAGGTTTGCTGGATTTTCTCTTTATGTATCAAATTCAAATGATAAAAAGAACTCAACTTTGTGTTATAAGGATGGACCTCAGTTACCTCCACTTAACTTTACAACGTCATGTATAGGATATGGACGCTACGTCATCTTTTACAATGAAAGACTGCATGGAGTTTCCTATCCTTCCGATTATCAACTTGGAAATTTATACACTGAACTGTGTGAAGTTATTGTTCAAGGTAATATCGGCTCTTTTCTCTCAAATATTTAATTTACAGGTTTTAGTTCAGGAAGCATTTGGCCACGTCATTTTAAAGTGCGTAAAATTGCCTTTCAGTCTAACTCCAACATACTACGAACAATTAGACACTAATAAAGCCTAATTTTCAGTACTTGTGGTACTACTGCTTTCTACAAAACAATATATGATTTAAGGATGATGAAAAGGACATTTCAATCTAACGTTTGTAGGTTGTTGTTTGCTTACCAATTTAAATTATTATTTTTTTAGGTTTGTTGAAGGAGGTTGCACAGATACACAATGTATATAACCGTTGTGCAATATTTTTTTTTACCTAAATAAATAAAAGAAATAAACAAGCTTTCCTTTTTTCAAGGGAAAAAATCGCAATTTTACATGTTTTTTGGGTTTTTTTTTTCTTTTTGTCTTCTTGTTTTTATTTTTTTTTTTAGAACTTTTGTGTCAAGTAAGTTAGATTTAGGTATTCGGAAGATTGTGTCAAATTAATTAGCCGTCTTTACTAACTAATGTCCTTTTTCATTTATTTACCAATAACATTGTATCCCTTTCATATTCTTTACTTTTTTGGTTGGCGCCTGAAAAATTCTGATCAAGTTAAAGTTAACAACTAAATCCTTTTTTTCAATTTATTTTACAATACATTATTAGTTGAACTATTAATTGGTTATCATATCCTCTTTTATACTTTCGTGATCTTATTTGGAATTAGTTTGAATTGTTGACTTGTAAAATTATGATGATATTGTACCTAGATATGCCCTATTTCTAGAAAAGATACTTTACAATATTGGTTAATAAAAAAATATATTGTCAAACTGAAAAGGTTGTTACAAGCTCGGCGTATATGGAGCAGACTGTAATGTGCCATGCCCTCAAAATTGCAAGAACAACACATGTCACATACATAATGGAACCTGTCTAGAATGTAATCCTGGATGGACTGGATCTTTTTGCTGAAATAGTACGATCAAAGTAATATTCAAATTTTGACCATACGATTCAAAAGAAAAACTTTTTTTTTTCATGCAAGTCATTAAAATGAAGTATACATGGATTATTTTTTTAATGTTATTTCCACTCTTAAGAATGTGTTGCTGGGAGGTACGGACAAAACTGCCTGAATACATGTAATAACCACTGTAAATATATTAATGTGTGTAATCACGTGACTGGTGAGTGTGCAGGAGGATGCGATGTTGGATGGACAGGGTCTTTCTGCGAAAAAGGTGATGTAAAGATAAATTTTTTAAAACTGTAAATATGTGGTGAAAATGCTACTTTTGGTACTCACAAAACTGCCTGATGTGCTGTTTGCTACATGTAATTAAATGGTTATTAAAGATAAATATATTATATGTTTTTGATTCAGGTTCTCCGATCCTCAGTCTCAATTTTTTTTGTCATCATAAGAATGATATTTTTCTTTCAACCTTTATGAATGAATTGATATAAAATAAAAGTTTTAGAGGGTAACCATGCATTTTACAAAGTTATTGCAAATTTACCTGGATATAATGGAATAAAGAAACAAGTTGAGTTTTAAAAAAAAATGCCGGTGCATCGATGGCTCGAACTCTATAACAAGATGTATCTACATGGGAGAGCTCCGCGGATCCACTACCCCAAGCATGTAGTTCTATGATAGTTTGTTATACTAGCAGAAGAATACTTAATTAAATTGTTTGTATAAAAGTCAGATTTATAGTACGAATAAAAGCGAGGTGGCATAATTCAGTTTCACAGGATATTCGATTATATATTGAAACTGGAAAATTGAAATGATTAAAGTCCTAGAGAAAGCAAAGTCATGAAAGATTACAGTTAACAGACTGCATTGGTATGAACCCCATTTCTTCTCATACCACCAAAGGAAACATTTTATTTTTAAGTATTAATTACAATAAATAAAAAATAAATTAATAAATAAATTATCCTTTTATACTGGCTGAACTAAAAGGTTTCACCTTATACATATTTTTGTGAAGTAGAAAAGTATGCGTACATGTATTGTTACAAGTACAAACATGATCCAACAATCCTGACTCTACTTCTTTGGGGATGACAATACTAAGCAAACTTTTTTTTATATGTAATAGCTTGCGTGCAGTGGTATGGTGAAAACTGCGAGCATCCCTGTAGCCAACACTGTTATAACAAGGAATGTGACAGCTTTAACGGAACCTGTCTTACTGGCTGTACACATGGATTTCATGGACAAAAATGTAACAAAGGTACATATGTACAATTTCAGACAAATCTTTAATGTCGCATGAAATATTATACATTAGATGTCTAAATTGTAAACTAGTATTTCAAATATTTAATATAAATTTATTTCTTAAAGTTTTCTCTCATCGGGCAATTAATGAATCGCATACAGTCAACACCACCCTTATTAACATGAGTCACAAGAGCACTTACAAGGAATTAGATCAGTACATGCTTTGAATGCTGCAGGTTACTATTTAAAGAATAATAAAGAACCAATCTGACAGTTTATAGTTTTTCCCCATTTATAGTTATCCAAATGATAAAGGAGGAATGTTCGTATTCTGGTTGGATTGCTGGGTTTTCGATTTCTCTTGCATTTAACATCGTTTTATTGACTGGAATATGTGTGATGTGCAGGTAAGAAATCGAATGCAATATCAATCGATAATAAAAATTACTGATATAAAAGAGACAAATACAATTTAATAATGCGCTCTCCTCTTCGTGAGTTAAAACCGCTTTTTAACTGTAAATAAAAAACAAGTATAATATTTGCAAGAATATGTAGACTTTTTAATTAAGTAGTACAAGGAACTAATTCTTTTTTTCTATTTGACAAAACTTATAATATAAAAAACAAAATCATTATTGCGCTGTACTAACGTTATTGGGTAGTTGTTCGTTCATTTTCATTAAGTTGTCTACACCGTTTCAGATTTTTTCGAACTTTCTCTTTTTAAATCAATGTAGGAAAAAAAAAAAGAAATGTTATATTGACATTCAAGGTCACGAACCTTCTTTTACTTCTAAATTGTTGGATATTAGCGAATCAAAGAGCCAGGGATCAATCAATCAATCATATATTGTAAAAATATAAATTATTCAAAAAAAGCTGATGGGATAAAATAGTGGGACTCGGTCTCGCATAATACCATACATTTTTTATGTATTTTTTAGGAAAACTTGTAGAACAATTGATCGTCATTCTGGGAAATCGTTTTCCTGCTGCAGGGTTGAAAAAGACGGAAACTACGTAGATACAAATATTGAAGCCGAGGCGGCCCAAAATTATCAGGAACTCAACGTAAATACATCAAATTCAGAGTATACGTATCACAATACAACCCTACGATGACGTAAACAAGCCTTGGACTCCCATATATGTGAATGAAGATCATAATAATGTGCTTCTTAATATTTATGTTATTAAGGAAAACATTAAATTATGTGTAATTTAGTAAACATTAAGTAAATACTAATGTGCGTTCCTCGTCAATAACTCGTTAAAAAATTGTCCTCTCCATTTTTCGTTCCTGAAAAGAATTTCAGGATTACATAACACAACGTGACAATGCCCCTTTGCTACCATTTCATATAATTTTGCTCTAAAACCCACATTCGATAGAATATTCACCTACTATTATAAGATGCTGAAATGCGCAGATTATTACTAACAGATAAATTAAATAGACTGACTGTCAATGGAAGTTTTCTGGGTAAAGTCCAGAGAAGGCAAGGCATTATTTTTCTAGGGACTTTACTAACTTGATAAATCAGTCTCTATTGTTATATTTTTTTAACGTATTTCTATCCTTTGGGGAACGTCTCAACCCGTCTTATGTAAATAGTTTTTATACCCGTAGTGTACCTCTCTGGACATGGTCTCAGCTACTGTATCGGTCAGTTCTTTTTCTTTTTTTCAATTATCTTATCTAAACTGCCGCATAGCAGACCTGGCAGACCGTGGCCACGATTACTTCATGACAGAAATAATGTTACCAGAATTGTTGTTAGGCCTGGCTCCTGAAGATAAGAAGGAGAGATCAACACATGTATTGGCGATGGCAGATTTATTAAACTTTGTCTACTCACCGTGTCACATGTATACAATACACAACACATTCTAGGCAATAATGCCTTGTACTGCAAGCCATAACATTTTGTATTTTAAGTAAATGTGAACACAACTGGTAGATCAACTGATAAGAACAAATAAACCTTTCATTTAAATATATAGAATTCAGTTAAAGTAGACTTCTGTTGATACTGTAATACTTTCAAATGACGTGACATACTGACCTATTAATGCCTTAAGAGATTGAAAATGATGACTAGATATAGCTTTACTTCATTATGATAAAATAACATGACACCACTGTATATACTTAGTGTAGAATTCTTATCTCTAACATATATGAAATAATATTGCTTTAGAGATGTCAAAATACTATAAAACAACTCAACTTTACCCAAAATCACATGTAAACAATGGGCGCAGCCATTACAACCTGAGGCATGCTGGGATACACAAACTAGGTCAACCTTACTCGTTAAGTAATCAGCTATACATAAGTTTTAACTCAATGACACTTATTTCTGACATTTAAAATAGACTTCAAACACCAGTATAACTAAGAAACAATTCATCCACAGATGACATATTCAAATAAATGCATCTAACCTTACACTGAATCTCAACGCGAGAACACGTGTGCACGCACATGGTATCTAAATGTTTACCTGATCGCTTTGCAGTCCGAATTCAATATTTCCTACATCTAGCATGATCACATCACGTCACAACATGCCTCTAACGTGCTTATCAAACTTGTTCATTTAATACAAAATGCAATACATTGTAAATAATAATATATTACCTGAAGATAAGAAGGAGAGATCAACACATGTATTGGCGATGGCAGATTTATTACACTTGGGGACTCGCAGCTTCCGGTTCACGGAGTCACAATATAAAGCGGAGTTATCCCGCTTGTCCCAAAAATAAAAAATCCACCCCTTCTATTTTTGTACTACAACAATAAGCAGCTAAAGTTTGAGTAACCCTTTCTCCTACTAGTGGTAAGTTGTACTTTTTTATACTCTGTAATTTAACTACGGCTTAGTCTGTTTATATTACTGTGGAGTTTATATTCAGTATTTTTGTTACCTTTTGATATACTGGTTTTACGAGATAGAACTGTTAAACATGGGTGTTTGCTCGCGCGTGTCCTGTGTGGTCACGTGTCGAGTTTGTGTGCTTTATATTAGGATATAAATGAATAATATACTTGTATTTTGCCGTGTAGTGCGTTGTTATTTTTCTATCGTTTATACGTATTTATTCTTTGTTAAGTAGTGTGATACTCTTAACGTTATGCAGTGTTCGTATTCGCTGTGGTTTCGTGCTGTCGTATAGCGTGCTGTTGTTTTCATAATGTTATATTTAAGTCAGCGTGGCTTAGCCTATGTTTATGTAAGGTATTTTAATCATGTAACTCAAAATATGTTTATTGTTTAAATTAATAAAGTCAAGTTTCTGGCAGTCCATCGCCATAGTAATACCTGTCCGCCACTGTCTCACGCCATGCCAGTCCTACTCATCTCTAGTCCGTTACCTCAGGATGGCCCATTCTACGTGCCCGTGTTGGAGATTTGGGACAACAGAGAACTTCAAATTTTATTGTTTATGATGTGTATATATTGTGTATATTTGTTTGGTTTTATCTTATATAAAAAATTGTAAAGAGAAATCCAATCTTGTTCTGTTTGACTGAACCGTCAGGACGGCTGTCGTAACACACGTATATGTCGATTATTTCAATGATGATTCCATCACCTTTCCATAGATCCGTGTAAAATGAAATGAGACATTTATTTTTTTTTTAATGGTGTGTTTCAAAATAAGCTGACCCTCTTCATTTTGAAAATCTATACTTATAAATTAAGGCATTTTGCAAATAAACTATAAAATGCCTGCACCAGAGTAACTGCTTACACCTTTGGTATTTCAACACATGTGAGATGATGTCCGTAAGGTATAATTGAATTTTAACTGATAAGTTAGTATTGTGAAATAAATTAAAAACCTACTTTCATTTTCGATAAACAGGCACGAAATAGCAAAAATGAGAGTGAGGTGGTAGACACGCTTTGGCGGATCCAAGTCAGAAGTAGTTTTGATCAAAATATATACTTGCAATGAAATAATATTGAATGATTACCTAGAGAGTGAATATATTCACTGTGAACCTATTTAAAAAAATACATTGAAGTTAAGATTAGACGAATGTTGAATAAATAAAATCAGCCGATTCGTTTCTTCAGTGGGTGATTTTAGTTTTGATACTCTTTCGCTTGCGAAGCACGACCTCTGGTGAAAGAATGAGACAGAACTTTCCAGAACGGGGTAACCAAGAACGCAGATTGACTAATTAACGAAAAGTGTAGGACGAGTTCATGCATCGCGGACAGATACCTTGGATCGGGCTTCGATTAATACAAACAGTTAATAAACTAGACACGATCTCGTTGCGAGCAACGAGTGGGTCTTCCGTCCGTTTAAATAGATTAAATAAAATCCATCACTTAAATGTTAATCTACGCAAAAAATTAGGAAAAAAAATTTTCGGCACTCGGGGCTTGAACCCGGGTCGCCTGGGCACATGTCCACGACTTTAACGACTGAGCTACTCGGACTCTCGCTTCAGGACTTTGATGCTTAATATCTCGAGAATGCGTTGATCGATTTCAAAACAAATTACATATTCTGAATCAGTGAAAGGGTCACTATCATCTTTTTTGAACAAAAATATAAAACAAAAAAAGTTTAAAATTTTCATTTTTTAAATCTGCTTCCGGTGACGACCGGAAGTTACGGCGGACATTCTTTTGACCGAGGTACACCAGAAAAACTAGAGATTGATCATCTCTGAAAATTTCAGCCCTCTTTCTTCACTCGTTTTTGAGAAACATCGCAGACAAAATTGACTTTTAAAAAATTGTAAAACGACGACGATAACTTCCGACCGGAAGTGAATTTTGAAAAACTTTCACGGCGATACAATCTTCAGATGAGTAGGCATTAGCTCTGAAACTTTGAAGGAAATCTAACAAGCCATCTCCGAGAAATCGCCTGCGCAAAATTTGTAAGGAAAAAAAGAATAATAAAATTGAAAAAGAAACAATAGAATAATAGAAGTGTCTTCCGCTGAAGACGGAAAACCCAAATAAGAAAAGTGAAAAAGAAACAATAGAATAATAGGAGGGTCTTCTGCTGAAGACGGAAGACCCTAATAAGAAAATTGAAAAAGAAACAATAGAATAATAGGAGGGTCTTCCGAAGAAGACGGAAGACCCTAACAAACTGAAAAAGAAACAATAGAATAATAGAAGGGTCTTCCGCTGAAGACGGAAGACCCTAAAAAGTGAAAAAGACACAATAGAATAATAGAAGGGTCTTCCGCTGAAGACGGAAGACCCTAATAAATAAGGTCTGTTTTTGTCTTAATCTAAATGGAATAGTGTTTTTCAACTTGTACTTTATTCCAACAACCCCTTTGTGAAGAATATTTTTGTAAAAAAAAAAAAAAAAAAGAACAAATCTTGGCTCCGGCGAGATAAGAACATCCAACTTATGCAGGTGTCATAACAGTATTTCAGCGAAGGTTCACGTCAAAACATGGCTGACGCAAAATAATTCCCGAATTTCTCCTTGAAATTGGGGCGTTTCCGCCCGGGACAGGAGCTGATTTTTTGTATGAGATGATACACAACGTGTCAGATGTCTGACTGTTCAGGTTTTGTAACAAGGCGAGGTCATTTGAAATATTGATGCGTGTTTGTTTCTGGAGGGGGGTGAAAAGACCCGACCTTGATTTTCGTCGTAAATAAATCGAAAGTAGAATTTTGAGGTGTGGATCTCGGATTCGGTTAACGACAAATAGGGGAATCCTAAAACAATGACTGATGCATTTTACACATGTATTTTAGCGTTGAGAATTTTTTTTCGTGTCGTTTACTATTATGTTTGACTGCTTTTATTACGCCAGGATTGATAAAATCTTGATAAATGTAGAAATAACGAAATCAGTAACGTAAATCTATTCGGTAAAAAATCGATAACAGTAATTTTCACAGTTCTTACATTCAAAAGTAGTTCACACGGTATCGTAGATACAGACTAAACGAAAAACAAGAAATATACATGCACCGGAAATATTACACGGCTGCTTACATCCCGTGTACTGTGTAAATTCTAAGTCCCAGTACAGGCAATACTCGCCGTTTGATCTCGGAAATTTCTTCTAAATTGTTCAATACGCTACATATTTGGCAGACAATAAGAATATGGTCCGAAGGTACATTTACACGAATTTTCATTAGGATTAAGCGAAAGGTTCGAAAGTTAGAATTTTTTTCTACAGTACATGTCAAGCACGCTAATCGAAACTCAAATGCCCAAAAATTCATAACACTGTTAAAAATGATGGAATTGGTCTGGTCATTAATAGAGTAATCTAGAATGGTACGAGGTTGAAATTAAAGGTCCGAGATCAAAGATCAAGAAAAACCAGGCCAGAAAAACTAAATGATTTTGTGACTCGGGGGGGGGGGGGGGGGGGGGGGTCAATGACTTATTGAACGTAAAATATTAAATTCTAAATATTACATATTACACAATTACTAAATGATATACATGTGTTAGAACAATGTATAAGCGTGTTATTAAAGATGTAACTATTTATTTTTATTTTTTTTCTGCACATCTTAACTATATTTTAGTATGAATACATAGCTAAGGATCTCAATACACAAATACGGAGAAAAGCGCTATTGTTGTAACTTCTTTTACAAAATTAAAACGAAAAAGAGCAGAATTCATCAATTTAAAGATAAAATCGTAGGTCTAAGCGAATAATGAGTTTAAAAATTTTGCGGCACTCGGGGCTTGAACCCGGGTCGCCTGGGCACTGTCCACGACTTTAACGACTGAGCTACTTGGACTCTCGCTTCATGACTTTGACGCTTAATATCTCGAGAATGCGTTGATCGATTTCAAAACAAATTACATATTCTGAATCAGTAAAGGGGTCACTATCAACTTTAAAAATTTCAAAGACAAATATTAAAAAATAAAAAAGTCGAAAAATTAAATTTTTCAAATTTCCTTCCGGTGACGACCGGAAGTGAGGCTGAGATTCTCTTGACCAAGGTGCTCCTAAAAAATTGATAGATCTATCATCTCTGAAAATTTCAACTTTATATCTTGACTCGTTTTTGAGAAACCCGACAGACAAAATTGACTTTTTAAAATCGTAATCGGACGATAACTTCCGACCGGAAGAGTATTTTTTAAAATAAAAAAAAACCTATCAAATTTAGATAAAAACACGTCAATCTTGAAAATTTAAAGGAAATCGAACTAAGCATCTCAGAGAAATCGTCTGCACAAAATCGGTAAGAAAAAAAAAGAATATTAAGAAAAGTGAAAAAGAAACAATAGAATAATAGAAGGGTCTTCCGCTGAAGACGGAAGACCCTAATTAAATGGAACAATTAATGCTATTTTAGTATTGATGGAAACGGGGTGCCAAAAAACGGATTGACTAATTAACATCATAGGGGAAAGTGTAGGGCGAGTTAACCATAGGGCAGATACTTTGAATCTGACAACTTTGGTTTAAAATATGCAAATAAATATGCATAACCTAGCGTGTTTTAATTTCATACATTTTCATACCACAACAGATTGGTAGTAAACCTTAGACATTAATTTGTAAACATTATTTAATGAACAGATTATTGTATTCTACGTCTATATGGATATAAGTGATGTATGCATAAAACGGGGGAGTTTATTGGGGATGCCCCCGCCCCTTTAGATTGTTTTTCAAAACAGTCTTTTATCTGAAATTCTTATTTGGGACTGTAATAGACATTTCATTGAAATACACTAAATACCAATTCACTGGTTTAAAATAAACACAATAAAAAAACTTATTTTTTCAGTCAGCTGCAACAAACAGAATTAAAGCCACGTACATGTATATATTATCCGTTTCAGTTTAGATTTTTCATCCCTGCCCGCTCCTCTAAATATCCAACAATGCAGGGTTTTTTTTTTCTAAATTTCAATTTTAAAGAATAAGTTAAGGAAAAAAATCGGACAAAGTATATACAAAAAATTAACCCAAAAATATGGTTCAACATATTAAGCATTTTATCATATTAATGTATAAAGTGTTAATTCCCGCGCTTGCGCGGGGTATCATCTAGTACTTTTTAAAAACCCCTGCTACTTATTTAATTGCTCGTAAAGATTAATCAGAACTCGGTATTTACTTTCTTCTTCTGCTAGCTGTGCAATTCTTCCCTGTCTGGTGGCATTGCTTTTGTCACAAAGTGGACTGCTCCAATTTTTTTTAGGAGGGACTTTTTGAAAGGTGTATTTGAACGTTTGGGTCAATATTCCTTCTAAAAGATGTTACGTCTAAATTTTGACTCTCGCCGTCTAAAAAAAAGTATGCCAGCTGTAAAGTGTTTATTTAGGACAGAGGGACGATGAAGATGCATTGGGTTTTGGAAAAAACACATTTAAAGAAAGGAGACCAATCATAAGACCATAATTGAAAAAAAAATACTGTAAATGTATTCAATACAACGTGTCTTAAATTTCATAGTTTGCTGTGTTGAACTTTTTACAATGGTGTAATTTCGCGAAAAATCGATTATCTGCCATTCAAAATATTCACAATGATATACATTCATAAACTGCCCATCATAAGAAAGCATAAAAAGTACCACCTCCGATTATTTATAGAACAGACATGCCATTTAAGTACTACAAGGCTAGTAAATTGCTTTAACATTTGCCAAGGATGCTCAAACGTAATGTCTTGTACTGGTGTCAATCATCTACATCCACAGTTAATGCAAATTAGGATGATTTCACATGTTCAACTCGCTATCCGGTACTCAACAAATCCTTTTTACGATAAAGCTATATATAATTAGCCTTTCATTTCCTATTCAAATTAGTAATATACCATTGATTTATCAAAGTTGATGACGTTCTTTAAATGTATTAAAGTCGTTTTTTTTTTCTCTTTCTAATAAGTACGATACCAAGATCAAGCTTTCCAAAACATTTTTTTCTCAAACAATGTGTCTGTGGTATTCAAAAAATTCAAAGACCCTCCAGTTGAATATTTGTTTGATGAATTGATAACTATCTGACCCAAATCAGAAGTAAAATGTTTCCGGTAGCGTCGGATATATACGTGGAGCTAGCTTCCATTCTAAATAATCTCCTCTATTTGTTTATAAAACAGTCGGGAGCACCAAGTTAATGTCTTACATGTATTCTAGCCCATGAACCTAAAAAAAAAATGTTCATTTTCATTTAAAGCACAAAACAAAGAAATATATTTATCTTTCACTAGCGTCACATTTAAAACAGATTTGATCAAACTATAGACTGAATCTTGTACAATTTTTTATAATTCGCTCGTCGATTTTACGCTTTTATATCTGATTTAAAGATTTTTTTTAAAATGATTTATTGCTTACTTTGTTAAGTAAACAAATATGTATTATTTTACGAGAGATATGACTATTTCTTCCTGCTCCTTTGTTAATTTTTCCTTTGAGCGGTAGGTTTGTTTTAATGAATAGTATTGCTCTCAATCCTTATATATGTTTAAAAAGAATCAATGCCGGTTGGTATATACATTTATCAAATACTGAAACACTTCCTCATTAAAAAGCAATAAATAAACTAGATGCTGTCATTAGACAGTAATACCCGCACCAAGTGTTTGCCCCTAAATAACACTGTTTTGTACCAGTTTTAGTAAAAACGAAGCATACATGCAATTTCCGGTAATTTTTAAAAATTACAATTTCATAAATTGAGATTCCATCCCATAATACACATAGCGGCCCTTTATGTACAATTTTGGGTTGAACTTTTTGCATGTGAATTTTAAGTTAATCAAAAGTCTTAGCATTTGATGTCATAAAAAGTATGGTCTATATAATTATTACAAACAAAATTAAATTATGCCCCTCCCCTCGACGGTTGCCGGCTTTAGATTTGCTTCTGTGTGCCAAGATCATCGTGTGCACGGATTTAGAGAAGGGGTGGAAGTGAGGGGTCTAGACCCTCCTCCCCCCTTGAAAATTTTTTTATACTACCGTAATATAGTAAATTTACCAAAAATACACATCGGACCCCAATCCCCCCAACCCCCCCCCCTGCAAACCCAATTACCCAAATTACTCTGAACCAACCCCCCCCCCCTCACACACACACACACACACACGCACACACTCCTCAGGGATAAATAAACATCAGAATATTTTGATAACAACGAAAGCCTGCCTGTACATGTAGTTGCAACAAAGAAGATTTTAAACAGTGCAATATAAATGACATAATTTTATTGCACAATGATTTTCAATGGAAAACTGCCAGGACAGAAGATAATTACTGATTTAAGGTGGTATAAGACACATGTTGATCTTTATGTGGATAAAAGTGCCTTATAATCAAAATGGTGATGTTTTAGAATTTTAAAATTTTACAGTACATGTATTTGGCAAAAAAAAAAAAAAAAAAAAAATAAGATTTCAAAATTTTTGAAACTTAAGTAAAAAATAGAAAAGCCCCAGCAGGATTTGAATTCTCTACTTACAGACACATAGTTAATGCTCTAACCCATTGCGCTTTACTGTTAGGTAACATTATTTTGGGGGAAAATATTATATTTATACTTTATTGTTTATTTCAATAGGGAGTACATCACAATATGCAGGTGCCCTGTACCACCTTAAGACTGAAATGTGTGCTTTACATAGTTATATACCTAATAAAATAGTGCAGCGGGTTTTGAAGAATAAATTTAAAAAATACATGCATGTTACAAATAACCGATCTTTGTCTGAAGTTAACGTACTTAACACAGGTCTGCAGGTCGCATTAGCGGGTACTAGTTTTACCCAGCTCTTCGGTTAGATGGGTTTCACGTGGTGTACATACCGTTATGTGTTTTCCATATGCAGAAAAGGATTAATTAACATGCATAAACGTTTCTTTTGTGATGATCAGCAAAAGGTATTCATATTGTGCTCTTATTGGATAATCATTATGATGTTGACCAATATAGGTAAGCATAATACATGTAGTAGAACAATATAAGCCACCGGTACGCAGCTATGTTAAGGCTGTCCACAATGACAAAGCACCCTATATTACATCGGATATATACACTAAAATTAAATATAAATAACGATAGAAAGGAGAAACAACATACAGTGTCGTGTTAAGCACATGTAGGGCCTCTGAGGAAATCCCCTGTAAAACGTCACGTGACCATATTAATCACGTGATTCGATATTAATAGGTTTCAATATGCCAATTGTAAATACCCTATTACAGTTGAAAGATGACATTAAACACGTCAAAGAAAAACAGTTTCAGAAAGAACGCAGGCGCATCTACCTGGAAATTGCTGGGGTCAGCTCACCAACTGAGCTGCATTTATGTATTATAGAAAACAATTGGTATCCTTGTATGAGTGGGTGGTTTTCCGAATTAAATTGCAATTATTTTGTATGTCCGCCAACTAGACACCTGACCCCAACATTTTATGAAATCCTTACCATTTAAGCCAACATATTAACGTTTTCCGAACAAGATCCTGCATCATCTTTCAACTGTAATACATATTTAAAATCAGTGTTTATAATTCTCTCCATTTTTATTTCAGATTCCAAACGCTCAAAGGACTCGGAAGCAGGGGCGACAACTCCCTTTGTTTACTTACTGAGGCGCGCAATTCAAAGTCTAAATGTATTGATATACTGAATTAAACTCTAGAAATTCACACTGCTGTTTTCTTTCTTTTTTCCTCATTGGATATTTTATGAGTTTAAATTCTTTCAACTTCTTGGAAATTCTTTTTAATTCACAAATCTTTCAACAGAGATAAAAATACTGAAGGTTTGTATGTCCACTATACTGTACACACCACGTCCATGTCCACATCCACATTTTAAAAAAAAATACAAGAAGCATTATATCTATATTTTTATTTTGATCAAAATACATTTGAAATTTAAAAAAACCAACTGGTTTCAATCAATTACACATGTAAAATATCTGCTCAACTGGAAAAAACGCAACACCCCCCCCCCCCCTTCAAAAAAAAATTACAAAACTGGGACCAAGGTAATTTAAGTATTAAATATTATCAAAATATAATAAATTTCCAATTTTCCATAGGTATATAATCAGAATTTTCATTTAAAAAAATTTCACGATATTATAATATATTTTTAAGTTAAATAAATAAATATGTTATTGGCTATTTTCTTGCAAAAATTTTCCAAAAAATATTAAAAATTAATACAATTAAATTTTTTATTTAAAAAAACGCTTTTTGGTGCAGAACTTTAATGCAATGGAGGTATATATATGCAATGGACGTTTTCAAGGGCATCAGTGAAAAATGACAAAATGAACAATCATGGTGAGAAATAGTCATGTGCAAGTTTTTTAATATCATGTAAATTTGACAGTATCTATGTTTTGAACCAAACAGACCTTTTAATGCAATCATGAACTATTGTAATTTTGCAAAAGTGATTATTGCACGATCCACCAAGGACAAAAATTTGTTGACTTGGTGGGAAAATCATGAAAAAAATGATGCTGATGCCGGTGAAATATCAATTAATCCAAATTGCAGGAATTCAAATGATGTGCGATACAATATGTACCATCAAATTATGCACAGGTTTCCAAAAATGTATGTTCCCCTCTCTGTGTTTAAAAAACGTCTACCAAGAATTCAAAACTATGTAACTGATGCAAAATACTACAAAAAGAACAACATGAATGGAGAACGCAAACAATTTGTTGAATTTTTTTCTCTGCAAAACTGGGCAAAACTATCAAAAACTGCAAAACAAGGCCACAGTATAACTGACTGTCGAGCATGTACATATGACTTGCACAGCATGTCATCATTACATTTGTCTTATTCAAGAGAACTAAAAGATGCAATAAACAAATGTCAAGATATGACCGAGAGTTTTTTAAACTCCACTGGTACAAAAACAATGACAGGTGCAATCAACATTGTCAAAGCAATGGTGAACACTATGAAACCCATATTTGAGAAAAAAACAGGGCAAAACTTTACAGATGCCATATCCAGAAGTTTAAATTTGACACCAAAACTGACAAGCGAAGAAAAAAGAAAACAAAACAAAGAAAAGTTACAAAATTCCCATGAGAAATTAAAAACAACTTTGTCCAAAGATGATTTTGATGTCAATTACTTTTTATCGTCTGGGAAATCATACAGCCAATATGAGAGAGACAGACTGGCTGCTGGATTTACTTCAAAAGAAGAGAGTGCAGCTGCACAAAAGAAAAATCAAAATGTAAAAAACAAGAAACATCATGGCCCTTTTCAATCATACCACATTAATCAAGAAGCTCTAGAAAATGAATTGGAAAACATGCCATCAAACCGTCCAATAAATTGGACACGACTTGCCAAAAAAATAAATGTTGTAACAAAAAAAGAAAACACAATTGCATTAAATGGTGGTCAGGTCTTGAAACAGTTTGCAATTTCAAAAGGCATAAATCTTAAAAAAATTTCTACAAACGGAACTGAACAGTTGCGGCGAGTGAGGAGATCCAAAAAGAAAATTGGATACAGGTTGTCTATCCCTTCTATGAGATCTGCGAAAGTCTTTAAAAGAATTATAAAAAGAAACATTCAGAGCAAAAAATTTGACATCGGTGAGGAAGTTGCTCCTAAATTTTACAAGACAAATTTCATCAACTCAGATGGCGATCTTCAGGAAAAAACTGAAAAAATACATGGCAGAAAAATACCTCTCAAGACCATAATCAGCAATGAAGTCAACAGACTGGAAAAGGGTGGAGTTGTTAGACACTCAGATTATGAAAAAATGACACAAGAACAGTTCAAACACTTCTGCACTAAAATTTTGGAACCAGAACTTGCTGAGCATCACAATGGAAAAGACACGATTCAACAGAAAGAAAAGGAATGGAAACTCAAAATGTGGCATGACCACTCTGATATTCTAAATCACTCATACGTCAGCTTCATGACATGCTTCCTATACGACCCCATCAACTTTTTGACAGATGAGGAATATGCAGAAAGATTTCCTGAGAAGAAAAAGATTGATGTGCAGTCGTTTGTGGAAAGACCCCAACTCTACATATTTGGATTATCTGGTAAGATAAAGACCAAACATGAATTAATAACTTTTTAACATAAAAATGATAGTTACTACATCAACACTGAAGAAGGCTGGATGGTCATGGCTATTTTTAGAAAGCATACATGAACTGAAGAGCTCTGAATATAATCAAAACTGAAACAAAAACTTTAAGGATTTTTCTTTTCAAAATAATAATTTGTAGCCTAAAGGGTGATACAAAATATTTAGGGCTTTTTGTGACCAGCCAGCCTCTTTAAGATTAAAAAAAAACCTATTTATCATGCATAAAAATATTTTTTTTAAATTTAAATAGTTCCAAAATTTCCTTTCACCAGGAAAAAAAAAATTAAATATATGACACAAAAAATAATGCTTGCCTGAGCTACAAAATACATCAAATAAAAATTGCACATGTTGATAAAAAAAAATTCACACAGGAAAAAATATACATGCATCATTAACAAAGCTTGTCTGAGCAAAACTTTCTGTAGATTGAGAGAGAGAGAGAGAGAGAGAGAGAGAGAGAGAGAAAGAGTTCACATATGAAATGCTATGAGGCCATAACTATAGCAATATCTTTTTAATGATTACAGGAAGCAGCGACAAAGAACAGCTGACATACACGGAAACAAGACTGGAGGACCTTGCAAATGTAACAAAGGAGGTGGAAAACATCAAACCCATTCTTAGAGTGTTTACTGGGGATAATCCAGCTCGCCAGTTCGAGAGCGGTCAGCAAAGAGGAGGAAAATTCAGCTGCTAATGTGGTGTACCAGGAAGCGAGCACAGTAATTTTATGAAATGCTACTTCACTGAGCCTCTGACCCTCGAAGAAAGAAGAATGCATGTTGTTTCAGGGCAAGCATGGCAAAGCATGGCAAGTGGAGTAGCCAACCCATTCCAGGGCCTGAGGAAAGAACACATAATTGAATAGTTAGAAAGCAGAGGTATATGGTTGCATGATGAGAAAAAACCAATAGTGCAAGACAAACTGACAGAAATTCTCCATGGGATTGCTAGACCACCTGCACTTTGCTGTCTCCATCCTCTAAAGTCAACAGCAGAGCTCAACATCAAGTACTATGAGATACTCGCCTGCGAACCTCTCCATGACCTGACAAATGTTATACAAAACCTTATTCAAGAATTGCCCCATCACGTCGGAGAAAACAACAAGCAGGACTTCCTATCTTTTAGTGATACCACAATTGGAAATAAAAATCAAATAAAGGGGTCCGATGCACGACTCTATGTCGTAAAGTTGGCAAAATTTTCGATACAGAAATATGAAGAAGGCAAAATTACAGAAACGATTCCAAATCTGGTGAATTCTCTAGTTGATATAGTTACCATCTGTTACTCTGATTATGACACTCGCTCTCCCAAACAACTTCTTCGGCTTTACAACCAATGTTTTGTATTTGGACTTCTTTGCAAGTCAGTGATAGGAAATCCACAGAAGTTAACCACAAGAAAATTTTACGGAAATCATTTCCATAGTATAACAATTCATGTCCCGGAAACAGCTCGACTATTCTGTCTGAAATCTATAGTGCCAGAGCAGGAAGAACGCTCCTTTGGAACTTTAAGAAGAATATCAGAAAACACTACAAACAGGCAACCAAAATTTGTTGTGGACAATGCTATGCTCAGAATGAAGTTCCAAACATCTCTAAATAATCCAACAGAAACAATAGCAAAACAAAACTCAACAGTAAGCAAACAGGCCAAATTACTTCCTGCAAAAAAACGGACAGTACTACAATCAACACTGCTCAAAAAATTTCCCTTGCTTATTCAAAGTCACTTGGAACGTATTGCAGACTTTGTTCTTCTTGGAAAAAATGTCTGGTGGTCGGTTGACGCCGAGGATGGTATGATATTCCATGACGGTCCAGAAGACGATGAAAGAAGGCCAGATGGACCACAGCTGCACCACTTTCGCTCCCGATCATTGAAAGAGGAGAGAATGTGGATCAAGCAGAAATGGCAGGAATGTCTCCATCACTTTGCCTCGGGAGAACTGCAGCTTCCATTCCGCAGACTGAAAACATATGAAGACGGCAAAATCATCTACATATCTAAAGGAACCAAAGGTAAACAGAACAAAAATAATGTTATTCAATAAATGTGAAAATCCCTCAATTTAATATTATTCTTCATATTCATTTTGTTCTAGGATTTAACTTTATAATGTTTAAATGAAACTGAATTTTTATATACATGAATATAAAGTAACTTAATGTACCTTTTAACAGGAAATGCAGAAAATTGCCAGTCAGAGAGAGATGAAGCGAGTGTTGCCAACACAGGGAATGGAGGACACCAACAAACTATTGATTGTAAGGACCTAGAAAAGTCAAAACAGTATATTAAAAGAAACTCTTTTT
>WFKH01011926.1:73422260-73435945 GCA_016163765.1 Magallana hongkongensis
GTGATAAACGTCAATTTTTTGCTATTATTTGACTTTCTGGATGAAATTTAAATTTTTAAAACCTTATTGCACATCTATAGGACAGCCCCTATCATATCCCAAGATATGATATGTCTATTGATTAAATCATAAGAATAGTTCTGGGATCTAGGTTTTTTTTAGGAGTATTAAACGTCAATTTTCTGCTACTATTTGACTCCCTGGATGAAATTTAAATTTTTAAAACCTTATTGCACATCTATAGGACAACCCCAATCATGTCCCAAGGGATGATGTAGCTACTCCAAAAGTTGTAAGAGGAGTTACGGGAACCATACTTTTTTTTGCAAAAAAAAACGTCATTTTTTGTTGCCCACCGATCCCTGTGATAAAAAAAAAAATTCTGAAACCTGATCACACTTCAAAATGACACCCCCAATCATATTCTAGAAGATCATTTGGCTACTGCCAAAAAAAATGACGTTTTTTAAACCAGATTTTTTGTAAAAAAAAAAAAAAAAACGTCATTTTTCAGCCACCAAATGACCCCCAGGGCAAAATTTCCGACACCTTATTGCGCATCTATAGGATACCCCAAAACATATTCCAAAAGATGATTTGTCTATTGTTGAAAATGTAGGAGGAGTTCGAGGAAGAAGGTTTTTTGTGAAATAACGTCATTTTTTACCAATTATCTGACCCCCAGGACTACCAGATAATTTTTGAAACCATTTTACAAAACAACATGACACTCCCAATCAAACTCCAAGAGTTCAGATTGCTAGTTTATACGATGTAAGAGCAGTTTGAGAAAGTAAAACGTGACAGACGGACGGACGGACGGACGGACGGAACAGGACAACAACAATATACCCGAACTTTCTTTAGAAAGTGCGGGTATAATAAATAAACGTCGCAGTGATGCAGCTGATCCGAATAGAATACCATTAAACTATAAAAATAAAAGCCCCACTTAAATGCAATGTCGTTTGTCTTTGTAAAAATAACTAAAATAAATTGGTTTAACTATTTCCCGTTACTTTAATCATTTTGAATTTATTTTTTATTTTTTTTGCGAAGAATGAGACTGTAACAATGGATATTGTTTGCTTAGTACCCATACCTATACTTATTGATTTTGAACAAAATTCATTGAGAGGGTGAAAAGCCTATACTTATTTTCATGACATATATTTAGCGATAGGAATTATTTCTTTTTTGCAGGTTAAATACACAAAACATATATATAAATATAATCTTCCACAGTAATGTGTCAAATTCAATGATTTTTTTTATCTTATTGTCATAAACTAAACTCATTGATACTACTATAGTGAAGATCTTCTTTACGTATCTTAAACTTCCTTGTTATTTGATAATAAAAATCGGGTTTATGCAATGTTCTTTTTTCTCATATTTAAGAAAAGATGAGCCACTTTATATACGTGTTTCTTTTATACATAAACGGAGTGACTTTAGCATACGGTATGTATTACGGAGTCTCGGGGGAGAATGTTTCAAACATACGATTTCCTTTTATTTTTTTTACAGTGAAAGGTCATTTTCTGAGTAAACTATGTGCAAAATATAAAGTAAAATGACCGGATAGTTTATCTGTTTGCCGCGCTTAAATTTTGGTCGTATGTCCGAATCATCCCCGACATTTTATATAGGATTATATAGGGAAAAGGGGGTTTTCATTTTCTATTTCAGATGTAAAAAATTACAAACATACGATTTTCTTTTAATTTTCAGCGATAGAAGGATAAGTTAACGTTTTGCCAAATTAAAACGAAATTGACCGGATAGTTTTATGCTATCCGCCCTCATAGTTTGGTCCTATAAACGTGTCGTGCCAGCCTATTTAGCTCACCTGAGCTTAAAGCTCAAGTGAGCTTTACTGACCACATTTTGTCCGTCGTCCATCTGTCCGTCCGTCCGTCTGTAAACTTTCACATTTTGAACTTCTTCTCTAAAACCACCCGACCAATTTTAGCCAAATTTCGCACAAAGCATCCTTATGGTAAGATGAATATCAATTGCAGAAATGATAGACCGATCTTTATTCAAAGCGGAGAAAACCTCGAACCTGTCGAAAAAGGGGGTGCATTTTTAAAAATCTTCTTCTCAAGAACTACTGAGTCAAATTTAACGTAATTTAGCATACATAATCCTTATGGAAAGGAAAATATAATTTGCAAAAATTATGGGCTAATTTTGTTTCAATTTTGAGTAATTTACAAAAATAATAATAAAAAAAAAGAATGGCGGTCAATCAGTTTATAACTTCGGGTTCGGTATTTCATATATTGAAAACGATACGATAGAGACAGAGGACCAGTCGAGTTCTTTGTTTGAAGCAGCCATGTTGGACGCATGAGAAACGGGTCAAACTGACAAAGATGAATTTGGTTATTGTACAACATTTTACGTGCAAAGGGAATATTTGAAACATGCAAAATATATTTCTGCCGAGTTTGTGAAGTAAATTAAAGTTAAATATTTCAATGCGTTGACATTTTCACTTGTGACGGTGGTTTTAGCTTGTTTTGATTTTAGTTTCATTTTCGTTATGCTTTTTAACTTGAGGGGAACTATTGCCTGTATTTTGGAATTTTTACGTATAGAATCAAATATAGAATTCGGTAAATCAGACAGCTGATTGTTTACCTGCGCAAGATAAGCAAAATCTGATGCACTAACAACACATTATAAAATACTATTCATTCTATCGGTAATTCGGTACGATCTTTACGTAAAGGTTGTTTAATGCAACGTGTTTTGTTTAGATGCTTAGCATTTTTAGTCTAAAGGGAGATTATTTTTGCTGCTAGAAATATATAGGTATATATCTGATGTAAAAATAAAGGGTGCTCTTTCTTTGTTATAGTGCATTTTTCTTTTGTTTTAATTGTTTACAATGTTCTATTTACTTACCGTATCTGATAGTCAAGCCATATTTGAGTGTGAAGCTTCGAGTTATAAGCAAGATACAGAGCTTTGCGCACAATGCTATGTTTGTACACAGAGCTGAGGTGATGCTTTAGTTCGTTTATATTTTAAATATTGAATTGGAAATACCAAGTCCAAAAATATTAAGTTGAATGTATAGTCTGTCCCAAGTTATTGCTTCCATCGCTTTTTGATGATTTTTAATAAAAATACAGATACCTGTAAAAAAAAAAAAACGAATGAAAGGAAAAAATGTCCAAAAATTACGCTGAAATTTTGGTTGATCATTAGAAATGCCTTGCTGAAAGGATGGTATGCTGTAACTACTTTCTGGTGCCCCTTCTTATTCGATGAATTGTATAAAATCTTGATATTTTTTCAAACAGAAGTAAATAAAAACGACGTCCTTTAAACAGTTTCCATAGTTTTGACACGTTATTATTATGAGGATAAAAACATTATTGTTGTTCTTAAAAAAATATTGCAGCGGAAAATCATCTTTGTGTGTTTTGGAATAAAAATGAAAATAATGGGGGGGGGGGGGGGGGGGGCCTTAGTAAAATAGAGCGATATGCATGTCAATACATTGATTAGAATTATAGCTCTTTAACATATCATGTGACAACGTTTTTCAGTTAAAGTTATTCATCAGTCAAGTGAGTAAGGTTATGTAACGTCATACGAAAAGAATTCACGCCAGGTAAACGACAATCGTTTATAATGGTGAAGACCAATCAAAATTTAGAATGTTTTTAATTTGAGCGCATTGAGGTACAGTTTTCTTTTTTCACATATAGAAATTGTTTTAATAAAAAAACAATTGAATAACTAGTAAGTAGTTGAGGGAGAAAATGTACCTTGATGCTTTTGATCGCTTTATAAAGTGTGTGGGGGGGGGGGGGGCTAAAATAAAGGGAACTGGAAGTTGACCGTGAACCCCTACTAAAATTTTGTTATATATATTGCATTTATTGCATATGATCTCATTCTCGATAAAAATGGTATTCCATAGAGATAAATATGTCAAAGATATGCAAAAATAAGTGTAAAATTCGGATACTTATATTTTGTTTATCTACCGAGGGGCCATATGGCACAATATCCTTTAAACGCCCAGATAAAGCCAGTGTTGCTCAGGTGAGCGATGTGGCCCATGGGCCTCTTGTTACATATAAAAATGTATAAATTAAAATGTTTAATTTTATTTTTAATAGATAAAAAAATACCTAATTTCCACTCACACAGAACATGAAAGGATCGCGTATCTGTTTTTAGCTCACCTGAGCTGAAAGCTCAAGTGAGCTTTTCTGATCAGATTTTGTCCGTCGTCCGTCTGTCTGTCCGTCCGTCTGTAAACTTCTTACATTTTGAACTTTTTCTCTAAAACCGCTTGGCAAATTTCAACCAAATTTGGCACAAATCATCCTTATGGGAAGGCAAAATTAAATTGCAGAAATAAAAGGCAAGTTTGCATTAAAAGCGGAGAAAACCTCGAAACTGTCAAAAAAGGTGGTGCATTTTTAAAAATCTTCTTCTCAAGAACTATTGAGTCAAATTCAACGTAATTTAGCATAAATCATGCTTATGGACAGGAAAATATAAATTGGAGATATTAAGGGCTAATTTTGCTCCAAATTTGAGTTATTATAAAAATAATAATAAAGGAAAAGGGGGGGGGGTCAATCAGTTTATAACTTCGGGTTAGTTATTCCATATTTCGAATACAAGGTAGCAATGTTGGACGTATGATGAACGGATCGGTCTGACAAAGATGAATTTGTTTGTTATGCAACAGCTCGCGTGCGAAGGGGTTCTTTGAAACATGCAAAACAAATTGGTGCTGATTTTGTGAAGTATATTGAGGTTAAATATTTCAATGCGTTGATAGTTTTCAATTTTGACGGTGATGTTAGCTTGTTTTGATTTTCGTTTCATTTTCATTATTGATGCTTTGTAACTTAAGGAGCTACCGCCTGTATTTTGTAATTTTTACAAATCAAATCAAACATAGACTTTGGTTAATCAGACAGTTAACTGTTTTCCAGCGCAAAATAAGCAAAATCTGATGCATTGACAACATACTAAAATACAATTCATTCTATCGGTAATTCCTAATTCGGTATGATTTTCTCAAGTCTATTCAGTTTAAACAGAGTTTAATATCGCTGACGAAAATATGTAGGTATATATATGAATCATTGTGAAAATTAATTGTGCTCTTTATTTGTTTTAGTGCATGTTTCTTCTGTTTTAATTGTTTACAATTTTCTATTTACTAACCATATTTGAGTGTCAAGCTTCGAATTATAAGCAATATAAAGAACTTTGCTTACAATTCTATGTTTGTACACAGAGCTGAGGCCATTCTTTTTCATTTTTTTTTGGTTTACATTTTTAATGCTGAATAGGAAATACCAATTGAAAAAAAATCTTTAGTTCAATGTAATAAACTTATGTGAACAAAAAATGACTTAAACCAAGCAGATTTGTGAGCTTTCTATCTCGCTTATAATTCTATGATTGACGCTGAAATTTTGGTTGATCATTAGAAATGTCTCGCTAAACGTTAAATACTCAAGTACAAAGAAAAATTGAAAAGGATGATATGATGTAACTACTTTCAGGGGCCCCCTCCTTATATGATGAATTATATCAAATCTGCATCAATTTTGATAGTTTTTCAGACACGAGTAAATAAAAACAACACAGTTTAAACAGTTTCCATAGTTCTGACACATTTCTGTTACGGAGATAAAGGCATTATCGGTATTCCTAAGAAAATATCAGAGCGGAAAATCATCCTGGTTTGTAGCCATTTGTTGTTTTTAAATTAAGTTGAAAATAATGGGTTTGCCTTAATAAAATAGAGTGATATGCCTGTCAATACATTGATTATAAAAGCTCTTTAACATATCACGTGACAACATTTTTCATTCGAGTGTATTCATGGATCAAGTGAGTAAGGTTATAAAACGTGACACGAGTTCACGCCAGGTAAACATCAGTCATCTGAAATTAGGAAGACCAATTAAATTTTTGAATATTTTTAATTTAAGGAATTGAGCGCATTAAGGTACAATATTCTTCTTTCACATATATGATTTTTTTTAAAATAAAATACAATAACTATTATAATATATTTAAAAATTACAATAACTTGTAAGTAGTTGAGGAAGAAAATGTACCTATATGCTCTCATATATTTTGCTCGCTTTCTAAAGTGGGGGAAGGAGGGCGGGGCAGAACGAAAATAAGGGAATTGGATGTTCATATTGTACCTCTACCAAAAGTTTAGTTTTATATCTTGCATAGGATCTTCTTTTTTCGGTAAAAATGGTATTCCATAAAGGTACAATGTCAAAGACTAATTGTATGCAAAAGTAAGTGTAAAGTTCGGATACTTTACGGTATTTATTTTTTGTTATTCTACCGAGGGGCCATTTGGCACAGTATCCTTTGAACGCCCATATAAAGTCATTGTTGCTCAGGGCTCAGGTGAACGATGTGGCCCAATGGGCCTCTTGTTTTTTTTTTGGTTTTTTTTTTTTGTTTTTTTTTTTTGGGCAAATTATAGCGAGCGCAGCGCCGGCGAGCGAAGCGAGCTCTAAGAACCAGTGCGCGCGGGAAAAAGAACGAAGTAAACCCACAGATCCATCAAGAAAAGTTTTATGTCTAGGTCCCATAATGCTCTCTAATGTTTTCTCCCGTAGTGATATGCCAAAAATCGCTAACATTAAACTCGTAATTTACGGTGCCTTGAGGTTTGAATACACGTTTTGAGTACCGCACAAGCTTTGTTGAGTCCCAAGAGATTTTTTACATGCTTCCATTCCATCGTATCAAGTTGAGATACGTAAACAAATGATTCTAATGATTTTAACGTATGACGTCACAGTGGTCTCGCGCTATATTTCCCGCGATAAATTTAGAGGTGGATCAAACATCTGTAATGCGTGTATATATATACTAGCAGTTTCAGTTTAGACTGCGATACATGTACCTACCTTAGATGATGTTTTTAATTTTTTTTGGTTTTGATAGAGATATTATATATATACTAGCAAGAGCCATACTTTACTGTCATATCGATCCAATTTTAAGCTAATTCTGCATGCATGTACAGTAAGTATAAGTAGGGAAGATCAAAATAATAGGTCATTATGAACTGAATAAAAAAGAATAAAAAGAAAAAATAAACAGTCAAAAAATCTATACAGATATTGCATATTGTCAAACCATTAAATTGGAAAATGGGAAATTACACTCCTACAAACAGGGACCGGGGACACGGATACAACGTATGTTATAAGAATGCAAAATTAAACAAATAAAAAAAAATATGAATTACCGGGGAAAAAATAAAATTCAGATAACAACAAGGTACAAAAAAAAAATACTGTATTTATCGTTAACAATTTTGACCAAATTAAACATAAATTACGTTTTACAGACTGATCAATTCTCTCCAAAAGTAAAGAACGGTTTTAGGTGGAAGCAAGTCTTTGTATTTTGTAAGAATTTTTCTAAACTTAGAAATCTTAAAATTCTCTCTCTCTCTCTCTCTCTCTCTCTCTCTCTCTCTCTCTCTGTCTGTTTCTCTCTCTCTCAAAAATTTTTTGATGTTAGTTGATAACTAAATAACACTAGGTTGACAATGATGCAAGGTATGTGTAATTCGTGCTGCGCTCGCCACACCGGTAGCACCGTAAAACATATTATTTTTAATTTTATTTACCGACGCTGCAATAAAAAATGCACGACGTTTATTTGTAAAGGTAGATGTAACATTTATATATTTTGTTTTCAGATATGCATCACTATACCATTGCAAATATATGTTGATGACAAATTTACAACGTTTAGTCAAACAAAAAGATAGGGAACGGCTTTTAAGCAACTAGTAAATAAATTTTACTAAGCCGTTGTTCCGAAGCAAAATGATTATACATTATATATTAGTTGTTAAACTAAACAAAATTCTTACAGCCATGGTAACCCGTTTGTTAATTTTTTTATCTCATAAAGATGACTTATCGTATAACAAAGTCGCAACTCAGTCCCACACATACCCGGGCATAATCTATGATGCAAGCAACGCGGTTGATGGCAATACAGCAACGTGTATGAGGACAGAACCAATAGGACCAAACAATCCTGCCAAGACAGTGTGGTGGAAAGTGGATCTTGGTGTTCTTCGAAATATTTATAGCATCAGGGTGCTGTTTAAGAACTACAATGGTTACGGTGATTACAATTGTCTTTACAATCATACTTTAAGTCTGTGCACCTTTGCAGTATAACGATGCAAATCCTGAATTTCAAACAATGCTACATTTGCACAGAAATATAATGGACTTGTAGAAAATGTTTATGTCTAAATGATGAAGATCACCAAATTCATATCTCGTCGAACTTTTCAACATTGCTAGTTATTTTTAACGTTCATTTCTAACTTATAATGATATTCATTCTGTATACACTGTACGAATTACAATTTTCAAAAAATTCATTCTGTTCTGACTCATATAGAGACGCGACAACAAGGACGGTTTGCTGGATTCTCTCTGTATGTATCAAGAACTGGATATATACAGAGTTCCACATTGTGTTACAAGGACGGACCTCAGTTACCGCCCCTAAACTTTACAAAAATATGTGCAGAGTATGGGCGTTATGTCATCTATTACAATGAACGATTAGATGGAGGGTCATATCCCAAAGGTTATGACATATACAGTGATTATACAGAGCTTTGCGAAGTATCTGTGAAAGGTAAGGGATATGTGTTTATTAAACAAGAGTACGAATAATTGATGATATAAGAAACCATTTATTATTTATTGTTATACACTGTGTAACATGTAAATGTAAATGAAACGTACTTAACATTTCATTATATTATTATACAAACATCAAAACATCAATTAACATATTTTGGACTTTAAGCGATGTGTTTAAATACTTTACTTTAAGCAAACGACATTCATTTAAAGCATCTAGATATATGTAATTAAATATAGCTGCTTCATTTTTCATTACGTTAATGAAAAAAAAACGATCTTTAATATTTGTCAAACCTGAATTTTTCAAGTATTGATGTAAAATGAAAACAAGAGGCCCAGGGGCCACATCGCTCACCTGAGCAACAACAGTCTTAACTCTGATCAAATTAGCATTGCAAGCAGTGTCAAAATCAAAATATCTTGACAACTAGGTACAATAGATCTTGCTCAAATGTTTTTAAAAATATGCCACCCCTTTTGTTGTTGTACATGTCAGAATATTTTTCTCTATTCCTATATACCCCCCCCCCCCCCCCCCCCACACACACACTTTGTGGCCCAACTTTTCTCAAGGGAATCATGGTTTAATCAAACTTTAATCTGCACAACCCGTGCTTTCACACAATTTACTGCTTTTTTTTGGACTGAAAACTTTCCAAGAATATTTTTAGAGATTTTCTCTATACATTCCTTTGTAAAAATTAATTCCCCATTGTGGCCCCGCTTTACACCAGTGGAACATGATTTGAACAAACTTAAATTTACACTATTTGAGGATGCTTCCACACAATTTGGAGCTTTTCTTGCCTAAAAGGTTTAAAGAAGATTTTTAAAGATTTTCTCTATATATTCCTATGTAAAAATTCACCCACCCCCATTGTGGCCCCATCCTACTCCTGGGATCATGATTTAAACAAACTTAAATCCAAACTGTCTGAGGATGCTTCCACTCAAATTTGAGTTTTTCTGGCAAAATAATTTTTGAGAAAAAGATTTTTAAATATTTTCTCTATACATTCCTATATAAAAATTTACCATACCTCCATTTTGGCCCCACCCTTCCCCCCGGGGACAATTATTTAAACAAACTTGAATCTACACTATCTGAGGATGCTTCCACTTCAATTTGAGCTTTTATGGCCTAATACTTTTTGAGAAGAAGATTTGTAAAGATGTTTTCTTCATATTCCTATGTAGAAATTCATCCTGCATTGTGGCCCCACCCTACCCCCGGGGACCATGACTAAAAAAAAGCTTGAACCTACCTATCTGAGGATGCTTCCACTCAAATTTGAGTTTTTCTAGCCTAATAGTTTTTGAGAAGAAGATTTTTAAAGATTTTCTTTATATATTCCTATGTAAAAATTCATCCCCATTTGGTGCCCAGCCCTACCTCTATAGAAGGGAATTACCGCCAAAAATCTATGTATCTTGCTTTCATTCTTATTCTGCTTACTTCTTTATTCTTCATTACATTTTCACATGTATGTCACTTTATTGCATTCATATCCTTGCTTATTATATTTCACTTTGATTCTGTTTTATTCATTCTGTTATGATTAATTCTATGTTGCGTTATTCCGTTCCTATTCGTATAACTTCTTACTTCTGTCTTGTATTTTAATTCCGGTTATTTACTACATCTCCATTACAAACGTAAATTCGATTACGTGTTGCGTTCTACTCCCGGGTGGGAGTAAGCAAACTTGTGGGTTTTCCACTCCCGTAAGTCAACCTTATTTTATAGCAAATAAATTAACAAGTCAGGATTAACAATATACCAATAATTTATTCAGGATGAAACGATGAAATGGTAAAATGATTGAACAAGTCACACACTCTCAGTCAAAAGTTCTCCCACATCCCATAAAAAATCCTACAAATACAAACAATTAAGGTAGCTACTTGTACTTATTTATATAATAAATCCTTACTATAAATTCTCTTGCCCATTTTTCCCAATGATGGGCCTCGCGTTTCCTATCTTAAATGGAACCTCCCACTTTACGTATGGGCTTCCCATAAGGTATTGGTTATCCCACAGGGTATTGGGTATCCCACTGGGGTATCTCAGCTCTACTATATAATATGTTAAAAATAATAATAATTACCCAACGGGTTTGGGGCATATCTGCCATCCCTGAAGTGGGTGGACAGGCTCTGTGATGCTGCCCTGATACTGATAAGTAAGCGTCTGATAAATTAGCAGACGATGGGGGTATATATACCCTAACGTACCCCTAGGTAACCTCAATTAGCCAATAGCTGAACCGAAACGACCCTACGCCACTTCCGGAATAAACAGACCGGGGAAAGTGCACGCGGTGAAGTTCTTGAAGGGAATATGAGTTAATTCTACTAAAACATTGGATTTAATCTACAAATTACGATAAGTACAAGTAGCCTTTATAACAATGATAATGATACAAGCGATATCATACCTATGTTCAATGATAAAACGTGTTAAATGATTGCAAACATACAATGGAGGATCGAGGCCATTCGGACCCGATGTCAAAACATGCATTCAAATGACGATATCATGAAAGAGGTGCAAAGTATGCGTATAAACAATCGATATGGGATGAAAGAATGACAATACATTCAAGCATGATAATAATTAACAACGATTGATGAATAATGATGGGAGCTGTAAGTGATATGATGAATAATATATAAACATTCAACCCCATTTCGTAACATACGCATACCATGAAGCGCTTTCAATGAAGACGAATACAAGTCCCATGAATTTAATGAGGCATTATTACGCCAGCGGCAGTGCGTTCGCTACAATTGCTGCTCCCCAAAGAGGAACGTTCACCTTCACAAATACGAAACTAACCATCAATATTTGAATATGGCGACGGGGTAGGTAAACAGAAGATTTTTAAAAATATGATTTTAATTTATGCATGCAGGCTCTAAAAGACACACATTATAGATAACTTTCATGACATATATGTACTATGTACAGCCATAATGCAGGCAATAATTCCTGTGATGAAGTTACCCCGAGGCACATGTACAGTGCAGTAGTTGGCCATACTATAGTATACAGAGGCCTGAGCGAGCGCTCGCCAAAATTTCCTATACCCGTAACACAAATTTTGCCGAGCGATCGTAAGCGCTCGTTCTGTTAAACTCGCCTCAGTTGTTAACTGGGGTCGAGGGCAACAGTTGATCTGTCGGGCCGGCTCGCAAACTGTTGTCCGAGGCCGACTGTTGCCCGAGACACAGTCAACAACTGTTTTCTTATACCCCTACTAATCGATAACTCGTTTTCGCGGAATGTGACGTCACCGGTCAACAGTCTTTTTTAACAGTCGATTTTAACAGTTCCAATCAAACAGTTCCAGTCCAACAGTCAAAATGCTCGACTATTTTTCCTATAGAGTTATATAGTAACTGTTTTACAGGTGTATAACAATCTGAAATATATGACGTTTTCCTGGAAACGTCAGATATTTCGGACTATTGGCCATACATGTAAGTACGTCCTTGGTATATTAATAACAATTTAGACAATGATAGTCATAGCAGAGATATAAATAACACCGGTCATAATGATGTTATTATAGTGTATCGGAGACATAAAAAAACATAAATGTTACGTATATCTCCGAGTGGGAGTCAAGATCAAGTGAAGTCTTACCCAAACCGACTCGTACCCAGACAGACTAATAATCAATTGGTCCGGTGGTAAACAATGATACGGTACTTGGGTTGTAAATGTAAACGATAAGGTTTTGATATAATTGCAATAATTAAGAAATTATGAGATAAATGAACGTAGAATTTTTTATGATAAGTTTGCCAAAGAGGTCCCTATATCAACATTTGATAAAAAATTCTGTTTACATGCAATCTTACGATTAATAATTAGATTGACAAATTTAAAAATTCTTCTTACTCTTTGAAGGCAGGCATAATATTATAATTGAAGTAATTTTTTACTCGACATTTGATTACAAGTCTGTTTGGGTACAAGTTGACTGTAATTCTCTGAGTGTATATAAATGTATATCGTGTTATTATTTAATATACTAAAGAGTGAACCTTCAATACAGAAACAAACCCCTGTGTGTCAATAGCCTAATGTCAAGGTTGCTGTACGGTACTAGGCCTATTCTTGATGATCAGTATCAGCCAAAGGAATATATGCCACTGTTTAGCCTATAGGCTGTACATGTAATAACTTCAATTAACCATGTAAAGTTTTCAATGAAATATGTAGCAGAAATTATCAATTTTGTACTGTAGTCTGCAATGTTCTGGGTTTTCTTTTTTAGACATGAAAATGACCTGATTACAGAGATGAAGGCATTGGTCAGACAGAAAATTATGTATCTCGCAAACTGTGTTGAAAATGGAAGATTCCATAATTTGATAGGAAGTATTGATGATACGTTTGAGATTGTTACTCAGCTATCGGAAGTCACAGATGCAGAATGTACATTGAATATGTTAGAAGATGCATTTCCATTTTTAAATGAAATCATTAACGTAGGAGATTATGACGCTGCAACACAAGTTCGCCCAGAATTGGAACACCAAACAAGAGGAAGACCAGTTTTTAAAATACCATTTGAAACATTAGATTTTTTGTTGAAAACAGATTTAAAGTTGCAGAGATTGCGAGGCTAATTGGTGTTAGTAAAAGAACAGTTGAGAGACGTCTAAAGGATAATAATTTAGGAATAAGGCAGTCATACAGTCCACTCACAGATCACGAGCTTGAGGATGAAGTTAAGAAAATAATGATTTTCCACATGTTGGATACAGAACAATATCTGGACTTTTACAAGTTAAAGGACACAGAGTGCAAGAAAAGAGAATTCGACATGCCATGTAAAATGCAGATTCCTGTGGAGTGCTATTCAGAAGACTTTTTCTTTCAGCCAGTCGAGTTCAGCGCCGAACATACAGTGTAAAAGCCCCACAAGCTCTTTGGCACATCGATGGGAATCA
>WFKH01011926.1:73439464-73450891 GCA_016163765.1 Magallana hongkongensis
AATTGGGTTGAACAAATCGATTCACACTTGACAAGTTCTTAGTTAGCGAATTGTAAGGGTAGGCTAATTAACGAAGAATTTTAAGATGAGATACTAAGATAAGGTCTCAGACAGCTATTTATTTACAGTTATGGTTTCCAATTTATTGTTCATTGAAAAATTGTTTCAATTTCATTAATAAAAAATGATAACAAGTATTAAAATACCTAAAATATTTTTTTCCGTAAATTTTATAGTTATTATTTTTATACAACCGATCAATGCTTACGTTTTCAATGCAAAGAAATTAAAGTTTAAGAGTGAAGATTCGGGGAAATTTTCTCTTAGACTACTTATAAATTGGTCATTTTTAAATACGGTTCTGTATCTTTTGTTTGAAAGCCAAATATGGACCTGTGAATATTTGTTCAGACCGGTAAATTTCATCAAATCACCGGTCCACTTGACTAGTAATTTTTTTTTCTTTAAAATCTCTCATTTATTCTCTCTCTCTCTCTCTCTCTCTCTCATTTTATAATGGTTTCATGGTTTTGACCTAATGAACTAAACCTCTGATTACTGTAAGCGTTAGACAATTTTTTTATCTTTCTTATAATGCCTTGCACCGGAAAACGATAATATCAAATATGCAATCGTGCTCATGCGCGGATCCAGAAAATTTTTCCGGGGGGGGGGGGGGGGGGGGGGGGATTTTTTGTTGGGGGGGGGGGGGGGGGGCCGAGGCATATTTGCGATATATTTACAATGTAAATTTAATAAATTTTCATTTTCGTGGGGGGTCGGGCCCCCCCCCCCCCCCCGGCCCCGACCCTCCTCTAGATCCGCGCATGGAATTGGTGTGTGAGCCTGGGTATGAATGTGTGTAATTCCGATCGTATAACCTATAAAAACCCGGGCATAAACACTTCAAGATTTGACTCCGTTCCTTTATATTAGCACATTTTGCAGCTTAAATATATTCGTTAGTTGATTTAACCTTCAACTTTGCACATAGTTTCTGCATTTGTATCTTCATCATCCGATATAGCACAACTGACATGTTACAAATCAACAAATGTAAAGTTTACAGTAAGTAAGTAAGTAAATATTTTATTATAGTGACGTGTATGTCAATAGTATGGTACAATACAATATGATACATAATCGAATTACACCCGGCCCATTGGACCTATATGTCACTTTGAAATCTTAGAATATACAAATATAGTATATACAGTAGATTGAGCGCATGAGTTTACTTTGATTTGTACAGATAACTTTGTCTTACTGAATAAATCAAATTGAGATATTTGGCAGTTTGTCTTTGAATTTTTTCCATAATAATATTTAAGTTGACAGTCTCATATAGATTTTTATCTAAGTTTACACTATGAAAGAAAGAGTTTCTATTGTTTTCGTAGAATTTGCAATTAAAAATAAAATGTTTTTCATCTTCAATTGATCTGCTTTTACACAAAACACAACATGTTCTTGAAGAGGTTCATTTTGATAACGACCAGTTTCGACTCTGAGAGGAAGGATTCCACATCTGAATTGTGCCATCAAAGACCGTTCATGTTTGGTTATGTTCATCGTTACGTAGGGTTCTAATTGAACATTTTGTTTAAACAAATATTTTTGGATGCATCATAGAAAGGTATAACTTCTCCCATTTCAGTAGTTATTACATTGCAAAGTTTGTCATAGATTGTATCAATTTCACTTTGTTTTTCCCGGCATAATTTGATTTGTCTTATAATTTCACACAAAGCTTCTTTTACGGTATCAGAACACATAAAATTTGTCGGTATTTGCTTAAACTTGAACTTTTTTCTAGGGGGTATATGAGAGTTTTTCTTTGTATCTATGTGAGTTTCCTCATACAAGTTACAAGTTTGTCGAATTTTGACGTGACTTTATATGGCAAATGCTTGCTGCGGGGAAAAGGCATGCCGTAATCGCCGGAATAGACCAAAATAAACGTAATATTCAGTTAAACTGTTATGATTAACCATACTATATTCTTTGGATCGAGAATATTATTTTGAGAAAAAAAAATTGAGGTTTTATTGAAGCAAGACCAAACAAGAATAGGTGAATGTATGTTAAACTCGGTCCCCTTGGTACACCGGTGTGACGAAAGCGCTAGTTTATGTAATGTAATTCGATAAGGGTTAACATTTACTACAAAAAGAAAAGTCTCATATCGCTAAAATAATTTGACATGTAATTTAAACTGGAAAGTGTAAGTTGAATACGTAAGGCGGAAATGAGACGGATCAAGAAATTTTTTGTATATAATGCACATCGATAATTTCACCGAAAGAGAAACACAAAACGCGTATGATCCGTAAAACCCAAAAGGACTGAATGCATCACAAGATAGAATTGTCTACCGGTATTTTCTATCGGTGTTATCTGAAATGATTTCTCTAAAGGTTTTTGAAATACAATGTATATACGCAAATTAAAATGAATGCCGAATGAAAAAGTTATCCCGGTGTCTCGAGTATACATGTACATACTGCGCAATTTGTATGCTTGCGACGTTATCATAAAAAATAATGACGTCATGACGTTTCTGGTGCACCTGACACGAAAAACAATGGTATTTTTCAACAGCTCTATACTGAAAACTATTAATGCTAGGATATAAAATTAAACTGATTCTCAAAGGGCGTTTCCTAGACTATGTTCGAAAAATATATGATAAAATTTTGAGACGGGGCCGATTTTGACCACAAGTGAACCATGTTCTTTAAGAGTGGGCAAATTCCTATGTCTCAAACTATCTTTCTTTATTCACAACATTGTCTAGGCAAATTTAAGATTGGCAAAACTGTTTGCAAGTAAAAAAGGGTGAAAATAACATGTGGTGAAAATAACCTTGTATACAGTAGCTCATGTATTACTTTTTTTTTTTAATTTAAGTATCAACATTATAATCATGATAATATTTTCATATTTAAAATTAAAAACTTAATTAATAATTTAAGGTGGCGTTTTGTAATACATGGAGGTATAGATGGGTTTTCAAGGTTGCCAGTATTTCTGAAAATCAGCAACAATAACTGAGCAGAAACAGTATTCAGAGCCTTTATACAAGCTGTTAAAGAATATGGAGTACCTAAAAGAGTTCGTTCTGACAAAGGTAGTGAAAATATAAAAGTTGCTGAGAACTTGTTTCAACAAAGAGGAATTGAGAGCAAGCCTTTCATTGCTGGAAGGAGTGTCCACAATCAAAGGTAAAAATATTGTCTTCAACCACGAAAAAAATTTATTTGTTATGTTTTACAAACTATCTATAAAAATCAGGTCATTAGGTAAAGTTAAGGTGTACATATTAATTCCAATAATCTGCAAAGTGTGCAGTTTTGATGCCAAATATTGAACTTAAGGAGGCTGACTATAGTTTTCATTGCGCATGTTTTTGCGCATTTTAGTAAAGTACAGTGTATGTATACTTTTTATGAATTATCAATAATAAAATTGAACACAATAAACAAAATATGGATAAAATTTTTTATATTTTTTGAGGAAAATTTTATTTTTAAATGATTTTTCCGTTGCACGGTAGTTAAGCGTTGCCATTGTGCTGTTTTGAAGTTGTTATAAAATGAAGCTTTGGTATGAATGCATTATAAGAGATAACATAAAAGAAAGTAAAAATTGTATGCAATTGAAAATCTATACACAGAATAATGCTATCCTCGGGGGTATTTTTCTTAATTTTTGAATGAAAAAAAAATGATCTTTTATTTAAATTTTCAGTCTTAGTGTTAGAAATTCATATATTCAAAGAATATAGAAGTTCAAGCTTGTACCCGATATGTGAAATTTTTCCTAAGGTGTGGAGGACCTTAAATTGTAGTTATATTTACATTTTTGCATAGGATTGAGAGATTGTGGAGAGAACTTTGGTCTGGATTTACAGTAACATATTATCGGCTTTTCCAATTCATGGAGGAGCAACACGTTTTGGATGTTTCAAATGAATTGCAATGCAAGTCCTTCATTTTGTATTTTTACCAAGAATGCAGTTGAACTTGGATCGTTTGACTGAAACGTTAAAAAGAAGACCCTTAAGAACGGAGAACAATAGGACACCATTACAACTTTGGGTCTCTAGAAAAAACACTTGGACCCTGAATGTGATCCACAGGCTGAGGTACATGTGAAATCAAATGATTAATTTAGTAATTGACAGACCTGTTTACAACTTCTTCTATTTTTTGCAATTGGTTTTGGAAGTAAAAATATGATTATGCGATTATTATGTCAATTCCCAATGCAAAATATTTGAATCTTTGATAAAATAGTTGATGGATTCAAATTTAAATGTCTTCAACCTTGAACTATAAGTTCAAACAAAAATTGAGTACTTAAATATTGGTTTATTTTTTTTTTTAAATTTGACGTTTATTCCTACGATAAAAATATTGCCATCTGAAATGGGCAATGAGGGGTAAATCAGTAAATGATAATAATGGGCCTAGATTTGTATCGAATCTACATCTTAAGTGTCTCTTTATTTATTAAGTACAATTCCTACATCATTTTTTTCTAACCTTTTGGATCTTCATAATTGATTGTAAAAAACATTTATAATACATGTACATACTTGTGCTTTCTTTTAGGCAGAGACAAGCGGTTATGGTATAGATTTTGATGGCCCACCATCTTTTAATTCGGAAATTTGCGTTGAAATTCCCAACACAGAACAACTTTCAGATTTTCAAATTTTGCAACTCAACAATATTCATGATCATGGTTCGGAATTTTTCGGTGTAGACTTGTTTGAGCAAGCTCTCCAAATTTTGCAGTAATGTGTTATTTTCATCATGTTTATATGGATTCAAGATCAATAAAACTGCTGAAGAATCAAGGGAAATGATAATTCTTGTATTGGTATATCAATAAAATGTGTTCGGAATATATCCCTTTATATAATCATTTTATGAAATAATTTTATACACTAATGAACCATGTATTTTTGATAGAATTGTACAAGATCTATATATCAAGTTGTAAGGTACTAGCCATTTATTCTCCACAAAAAAGCTCTAATAAAATCATTAATAAACCAAATTTTTGCTGCGTACTTGCATGGGAAAAATATTTTCAAATAAGGTGGTCAATTAGTTATTTAACTTGGCCTTACAAATGTTCTTAAGTGAGTGAAACACTACCAGGTAGATTTAATATAGATTTTCTGGCTTCATGACACACTGTATCTTAAAATTACTCTTAAGCATGTAATGGAGTTGCATGTATATATATATTCTGTATTTTAATCTATAGAATATGTACATAAATTTAATAGTTTATTGAGTGATATAATTGATAATTTGTTTATATTAGATAAGGTATAATTGAATAATAAGTAATGACTTAGTTCATTTGAAACCTTAGCATGATCTTTTCCTTTATCATTAGAAAGCTGCATCGTAAGTTCAATATCTCAAAATATGTACAGACGATTGTTCAACAGACAACGATATCATAATGCATCATGTTCCCAAGCATATTGCTGTTAAAACTGAATGCAATCTAATTCTTTCCTAATAGAAATTCACACAACAAAATCAAGATACATGAAAAGCTTTATATTTCAAACAGTTAGGCATTTCAAAAACCATATGCACCAACAATAACATTTAACATTGCTTCTTGGAATGCAGAATAGTTTTGAAGTTGTTTTACTCTTGAAAATGTAACTGAGGAAGCACATGTATTAATTTTTGGAAGATCAAGAGAACTGTGGTCAAATTTAATAAGTCCGCCTGATAAATTGGGGGTCAAATTTGGGCAGCCTATCAAAGCTTGGAGGAGGTGTCCAATGTTTAGCTGAACCATTTCTTTACCTCAGTTTCAAGAGAAAACCATGCTGTTGAAATTCTACCCTATGAAATAAAAATAAGATCTTATAAAATTCAAACACTTGGTCAGCACAGTACATAAAAAAGAATTGTTCTCATCAAAATGTATAATATGTTTTATAGAGAGAGAGAATGAGAGAGAGGATTTTCTAAGATGTAATACATTTTTACTACATGTATATGGCCATATTGGCCAAAACTCTGGTCTGAATCCCCTTAAAAGGGGCCATGAATTTCTTTAGTTTAGATTTCTCTTACCATAGAATGCTCTACATTAAAATTAGTAACAACTGGCCCTGTAGTTTTCAAGGAGAAGTTGAAAAAGTAAAATTGTTAACACATGACGGATGAAGACCAATTGCAGTAGTCACCTAGCTGAGTGACTCAAGTGACCTTATAAAATTGTTAATCAACTGGCAAATTCAAAATCACTCTTTGCTGAAAAAAGAATTTCAGCTCATTACATTTAAAAGCTTACTTTCAATGTTCTTAAGACATTTCCCCCAGTTGTAAATAACAAGCTCTTCCTCTGCCTTTTCTTCCTCATTTTTGGAAAATACAGGGATGAAAAAGGCCTCTACTTCATCTGCAGATGGGAAACTTCTTTCGTTGAAGAAAGTGGTTGCTTCCTTTGGGTGTTGCTGAAGTATTTCAAGGAGGCCGTGTATTTTAAGTCCTGCAATTGAGAGTGAGATACCGGTATATTTACATAGATCATATGATTTACTTATTTGCACTTACATGTACATGTATGATACAATTAGTTATATTTTTTATTTACAATATTTCTGAAGCAAATTCATAGCAATGTGCCATTTAAATCAAGACCTTGTTGCTTGGGGTCAACTTCAAGGTCAATAGGTAAACGTAGAACCAGTCCGTGTCACTTTCACTACACATCACATACCTTCCACAAATTGGTTGATGGATGCCATAGGTCTATACAGGAGGAAATACGCTTTTAGTGTTTTGATTGCCTCCTCTTTATTACCGATTGATAAAATCTTTGAGTAACCTGTAGCTTGCAATATTGCAATATGTTCATCAAATACTGCATTGATGTTCTCTGTTGTGCCTTCCTCGATCTAAAAAACAAAGTTTTGAGATTACTTGGACACAGAAATAATTTGCTCAAGACCTTGGCTAGCCGATAAATCCTGTGTTTCCTCTACAATAATACGTACTATATCTTTAGATGTGATTTAAGACACCAGAGGTGTGTTCAACAGAGTGAGCGCTCGCTAAAATTTGTGTTGCAGGTATAGGGAATTTTGGTGAGCACTCGCGAACGCTCGCTCTGTTGAATACGCCTCTAGTGTACCAGTGTCCAACCCTACTTGAGGGTAATTAATGGAACAACCTTAAACTATACTATTCAAGATGAGTTCTGTCTTTGAGATGTTTAAAGATTATTTCCTGGATATTCCTGTGTAAAAAATGGATCTAATGTGGTTTCATCCTTCTCTTAGGGTCATGATATGAACACACTTAAATCTACACTATGTAGTTAAGCTCTTTCACAAGTTTTATATTGTTCTTCAAAAGAATTTTTTGAAAACATTCCATTTTTTATCTTTGAAAGAGGGCACAGCTATTCATGTTATAAAAACCTTGATATCCTCCACACAAAAATCCTTTGTGGCCAGTTTGTTAAAATTTTAAACCAGTGCGGATTCAAAACTTCTTAGAAGAAGTTGAAAATGTATAAAGTTTAATACTGACATGACAGACAGATGGACACTAGACATGATCAGAAAAGCCTGTGAGCCTTCAACTCAGGTGAATTAAAATCCACACACCATGATGATATTATATATACACGGTAGACAGCTTTCTTTCATTACATCACCTGTACTAATGCACATTTTTTTTACCCAAATTTACAATATAATACATAAGTTCCTAACATCAGTGATAGCCTTTGCTGCATCCGCTCTGTATATTTCCTTTGTTTGAATGTTTACAAAAGTGAGGCTCCTGGACTTGTAGGATGTACTGTGTTACATGATGATTTAAGCACCGTGGACCAGGGTGGCCACTAATTATGGCTTTGCCTACTGCTTTCCCGATTAACCTATAGTGTTTACTGTCCAGAAGTTGAGGATCTACAGAGAAGGTGTTCCCTTCAAATTCTTTGGTAGTTTTAAAGAGCAATGAAAAAAATTCTCTTGAAAGTCCGCCTGCATCTATGCCTTTTTCTCTGATGAAAAGAATGCTGATAGGTCTCTTCCAATCATCTTCATCCCCATCCTCTAACTGCTCTATGGTGGTAGTTTCAAACCGCCTTCTCAAAACTTTCACATTCCATGGTTTTTCATATTCCATTTCCATTTGCTCCATAATTATTGAATTTTTTTCCTTGCAAAGTCCTATTAAAGACATTTGGAAAAGATTTGATACTATTTTCAACAAATATTTCTCCACATTGAATAAAAAATCATATCATTGTGAAGATCTTACATCATATCTTACATCATGTATGTTGATAAACAATAATCCTTATCTTAAATTGTGCATATACTGAACTGGAAAAAATGGATTGATTACCGTACTTTATACAAATAATCTAGTGCTTTACCATTATCTTATACATTAAATGTAGATTATGTTTTGTTCTTCTAAGATGTAAAGGTTTCCAGCCCCGTTCACCATATAAACAAGATCTGAAGGAATGTACAATATACTCGAAGCTCCGTAATAATTCTTGAAGCTTCAACCTGAGCCCTTTCAAGCATATCTGCATGTGCTTGTGTACAACAGGCGATATAAGAAGTTCACTTGAACCTTAGGTTTAGTTGACTTAAAAAGAAAGTACAATAAACACTAATGCTACATACATGTTCATCTTTTCGTTTCTTTTTTCATCTCCACAATTAGAGGCATGTGCTGCGAGAGTGTCCTTGGCAAATTCTTTGGAACAAATAGGACATGTCCCAAATGTTTGTTTGGCTAAACTACAAAATAATCACAACAAAATGAAGATAAGCTTCATCAGTCTTTACGGCATTAATTGTCTTAAAAAGCTTTATAAATAAAATTTTGAAATCTATTAATGATTATATTTTCAAAAACTCTATCTGTCTGATAACATTTAGAAAGTAATATGTACATGTATTATAAATAACAATTTAATTGAAATTCATTATATTGTATCAAAATAATGAAATGATAGTATCAATGATTATAGATGTAAACACAACATGTACAGTACCATATTTTGCTGATAATATAATATACACTATTTCTCTATAATATCATTATGTAATTGTAAGAAAGAGGCACAGCATAACTAACTTTTCATTGTTGTTAGAGTGTTTAATTACAGAAAATGTTGTGCGTACAAAGTATCTGTGTAATACAACCAAACTAAATTTTCTACTTTTCTGGCCAAAATAGGATGCATATTATATTTGTCAAAATATGGTTGTTCATGTGTTTCTTCTAGTTGTCCATCTCTGTCTGTATCCTATTGCATAGGTATATTGTTTTCAATAAATTGTTCAAAATATTCAAATTCTAAAAGAAAACCAAACAATGCTAAGAGAAGTGTCATACATGAGAAACCTTGTGACCTAACTTTGACCATAATCAGATTCTGGGTAGACATACAAAACTATATACTTTTCTGAGCTATCTAGGGAACTATTGAAAATACTACTGATAATTTGTAATTTGGGGTGAATTTACATGTAGTTAAATACTTACACGCATATACTGACAAATCGGTGTTTGTTTCCTCTTCTTTAATTTCGGAAGTATACTATCTTCTTCCTATATTGTCATGAAACATATTGATAAAAAGAAAGTGAGAAGTAAAATTTCAACACTGACATATAATGTAATTATGGTTTAACTTTCACATGGATATTCATGGAAGATCAAGCGTATCATAGAGGAGTAGTTTTACAAGTCTAATTTTAATTACATTCTTCTGGGCTAAAAAGAGGTATTGTAAAACCAGAATTCATGAGAATGTTGTCAAGAAAGTGAGTTGCCTGACACTAAAATTGGGTGATTAGGTGTCTTAACTCATCTGTAATATTCTGGTATCTAAATATATCCATAGCACATATGAACTTTTGCCAAATACAATGGATTTATTAAGATAAGATTCCTTACAAAGCAAATTGTTCATAACACTTACATCACTGGAGAGGGATTGGGTGCAGGCCTTGATTTGCTCCCTTAATTTCATTAAAGGAATTGATCCTTTACATTGTAAACATTCCTCAAACACCATCTCATCCTCATCCTCATTCTAAATAACAGATACATTCATTACTTAATGAAATGTTTCATCTGTATATATAGAATAATTTTCTTCGATAGGAGTGTTGATATTAAATTGATATATTTATTATTACCAAAAAACCACAAATTTCTACACTGCTTTTCATATTCAATCATTAAATCTTTTATATTGATAGGTCACTCAGCCTAGCAACTGTAAGTATCAAAAGGTCTTAATCTCTGACTTATCAAAAGATTTTGGGCAAAGTATGTACAATGTATTTTGACCCATAATATGAAAAAATATGCATATGCTGCTTAAAAGTTAAAATGACATGTGTATTAATATATACAAAGTTTAATTTCCCTTGTCATCAAGTTGAATCATTTCCACATCTCTCTGAATAGGCCTTACATAGCAGCAGGCTTGGCCAAGATTGCTCTCAGCAGCAAGATAATTGGTGGTGAAGCCATTGTTTGGCATCCTGAGTTTTTCTAACAAAATCCTGCTTCCCACCATGGATCGTAGAAGCTCATATCCTCCACAATTTTTTCAAACCTTGGGAATTCTTTTCCAGAACCTGTTTGAATGAGGAAGGGCTGTCATTTTTGGGAAAAGTAACCTTCCTTTCCCCCAATCCCCCTTCAAACAACTTCTGTTTCTCCTCCCTAGTTGGAGTAGTTTCCTGAAAAAGAAACATAATATTTCGAGTACAATAAATATCTTTCAAACAAATTATGCATTTATGACAAAATGTATAATATGAGCTATGATCGATGTTAGAAGTTTTTCAAGAAACAGGCCTCTTAGATGTAAGCTTTTTAAAGACTAGAGCTTACATTGGCCTGCTTTCATTTTCTTTACATATATATATTTAAGGACGACGGACCCAATTCAAGATTTCGCACCTCTGCGCAGAAACCGCGCATATGCTATAAATATGACTGTCCTAATGACGTACATCAGAATAAGAGAAAATAATAAAATTTTCATTATACTAAACATAATTTGTGATGCCAAAATATTTTAAGTGGAGAAAATTTAAGAATAAAAAAATTAGTCCGAATTTCCTCTGTTTTCGACATGTCCGTTATATTTCCACAGTTTATAATTCATACAACGCCGAAAGGCAGTTTATAGTCTTATATTCTGGTAGATATTGAATTTATACATTAACTGAACAATATTTATATATACAGCAGTTAATGTAACGTCAGGCAATAAATAATTATGTCCTTTTTTCAATGACATTTCTGAAGAAAAATGAACCATGCCGTGAACTTTGACACAACCCCTCAAAAAATTTAGGTCGATGACCTACATTTTTTTTCTGTTCAT
>WFKH01011926.1:73450991-73461557 GCA_016163765.1 Magallana hongkongensis
CAAATTTTGTAACGCCCCTATTAAAAAAAGGAAGTCGATGATCATGTAATTTTTTAATTGATTTTCACTCACCATTAACTGATTAACATTATATAAAAATTTGAATAAAAAATCTATTGTAGAAATGAATTGGGTCCGCCGTCCTTAAGCATGTTTATTATACAATTATTTTCATAGAACCACTAGTGAGTACATGATGAGATATGAATAATCTAAGTAATTCAGATTTACCTGACTTGTACTCGCCAAAACGCAAAACCGATGGGTCCAATATGAGCTTGAGGCTGCTAATTGACCAGCCCTGCCACTCATGTTACATGTACCTCTAGCTGTCACTTGTCTGTACGGAGCAAATGCATTTCTAACTGCAGATTGTATACTTTGAACAGATGTTGATAGCTGAGAGGAATCTGAATCGGTTGGGTTGTTTGTCGATGTTGGGGTGTTTGTCAATGCTGCGGCAGCTTGCCGCAGCAATTCCGCTGCCCGAAGTTGGTGATTCATGAAAGCTAAAAGATCATTGTATAAAAAAGTTTCAATGAAGAAATACTCTTTTCACATTATACAGTCTATTACATATCATGTGACACATAACTTAGCAAAATTTTCTCTACCAGATAATATGAAATATAGGAAATACAGGAGTGTGTGAGTATGTGTATTTAAACAAATAAATGTTTCCTTTGGTGTAGATTTCAGTCCTGTCTGTTTCTATTGAGCTATGAATTAACCATAATTGTCTGTAAGAAATAGAAGGAATCATGCTCGGTAGATGTAAAAATATATCTATATTAATAGCTACATGTATATTTTCATTCCATAAAAAATTCCTGAGAGATTTTACTTAACAAATAAGGAACATCTTTGAGTATCATGAGGTGATCAAATATTGTCGGGTGTGATCAAATCTTTTTTGATCACCTCACAATATTCAAAGAATGATTTTCTAGTCCGAAATATCTGATGTTTTCCTGGCTTTTTTAACAATTTTGATATTGTCACATGCCAGGAAAATGTCAAAACCGGCGCCATTACGAAAACTGGAAATTCGTCGATTCCAATGGAGGCGGCATTATTGGCTCGATTTTAAATAGGTCAACAACACTATTGTTTATCAGTGTGATTATCAAAATGTTCAGTAAAGTTATAATTTAAGCTGTATTATTTAGTTTAAATATATATCTATTTAAAATCGAGCCAAGAATGTCGCTTCCAGTTGGAGGCAGTGATATTCCAGTTTTCGTAATGGCACCGGTTCTGACGTTTTCCTGGCATAAGAAATATCAAAATCGTTAAAAAAGCCAGGAAAACTTCAGATATTTCGGACTTTTGATTTTCTTCTTACTTATATTTACATAATTTGACTCGATATTAAATGGCAGTGATTTCGTTGCAATAATAGCGAGCGGCGCGAAGCGCCGCTCGCGTAGCGAGCTCTAAGAACCAGTGTGCGCGGGAAAAAGAACGAGCTAAACCTACAGATTCATCAAACAAAATTTTTTGTCTCGGTCCCATAATGCTTTCTAATATTTTCACCCGTGGTGCTATGCCAAAAATGGCTGACATTTAACTCGTAATTTACGGTGCCTTGAGGTTTGAAGACACGTTTTGAGTACCACACAAGCTTTGGTGAGACCCAAGAGATTTTTTACATGCTTCCATTCCATCGTATTGAGTTGAGATACGTAAACAAATGATTATGGAATTTAACGTATGACGTCACAGTGATCTCGCGCTATATTTCCCGCGATAAATTAAGAGGTGGGTCAAACATATGTAACGCTTGCACTAGCTATTTCAGTATAGACTGCGATACCTGCCTCATTGACATATGATTTGTTTTTAATTTTTTTTTTGATAGAGAGATTATATATATACTAGCAAGAGCCACACTTTACTGTCATATCGATCCAATTTTAAGCTAATTTTGCACGCATATACAGTAAGTATGAGTAGGGAGGAAATAAAAAAAAAGGACATTTTGAACTAAATAAAAAAAAAAATAAAGAGAAAAAATAAACAGTTAAAAAAAATATGCAGATATTGCATATAGTCAAACCATTAAATTAGAAAATGGGAAATTACACACCTACAAACAGGGACCGGGGGCACGGATAACGTATGTAATTAGAATGCAAAAATAAACGAATTTAAAAAAAAAAAATTATGAACAGGGAAAAAAAGGAACAAAAAAAAAATACTGTATTTATCGTTAACACTTTTGACCAAATTAAACAAAAATCATATTTTACAGACGGATCAATTCTCTCCAAAAGTAAAGAACGGTTCTAGGGAAGCAAGTCTATGTATTTTGTAAGAATTTATTTAAACTTAGAAATATTATATAATAATCTCTCTCTCTTTTTCTCTCTCTCTCAAAAAATTATTTAACGCTCGTTGATAACTAAATACTGTAACACTAAGACGACAATGATGCAAGGTATGTGCAATTCTTGCTGCGCTCGCAACAACGGTAGCACCGTAAAACATATTAATAAAGACTATAAAAGAGCAAAACTGTAGGTGTTTCACACCAATTAATGCAATTATACGATAATTTTGACGAGATACAACGCAAAATATTTTTTTTCATTTCCTATGAAGCGTGTACAGGGGAAAAATTCTATAGAACATCACTCTGTAATTTTAACGATAAAACATTATATCTATGTTGATATGTGCCACTTCAGCACACTATAGCTTTAGGCACACATCAGTCGGGGGAGCAGACCCTATCGCTTTTTGAGCCAATTAGCCCATCAACTTTCAATACTGTGTTACGTGCCTATATTCATTATAGGCAACAACTCGTATCACGGTATGCATGGTATGTAATGAATGTTACGTTGAGTAAATTCGGGTAATGCGTAAACAGCAAGTCGAATATTTATACGAATAAATATCAAATAAACAACTAGATGACAAAATTATCATACATGTATCATAATAGCTTATATCAGTATTTATATGATATGTTACAGAATCGAAGGATTCCTCTTTTGCTTACCTTACTATTCGCTAATTTAGCCAGATTGTATCTACATCAGTACATGTGGTTCGCCATTCATACAAAGCTAGCTGCGTGTTTTCGAACTTGGGAGCAGCAATTGTAGCGAACGCACTGCCGCCTGGCGTAATAATGACTCATTAAATTCATGGGACTTCGTCTTCATTGAAAGCGCTTCATGGTGTGCGTAATCGAATTTATGTTTGTAATGGAGTTGTAGTAAATAACCGGAATTAAATTACAAGACAGAAGTAAGAAGTTATACGAATAGAAACGGAATAAAGCAACATTGAATTAATCATAACAGAATGAATAAAACAGAATCAAAGTGAAATATAATAAGCAAGGATATGAATACAATAAAGTGACATACATGTGAAAATGTAATGAAGAATAAAGAAGTAAGCAGAATAAGAATAAAAGCAAGATACATAGAATTTTGGCGGTAATTCCCTCCCATATACCCCCGGGGATCATGATTTAAACAAATTTAAATCTACACTGTCTGAGGATGCTTCCATACAAGTTTAAGCTTTTCTGGCCAGACAGTTTTTGAGAAGAAAATGTTTAAAGATTTTCTCAATACATTCTAATGTAAAAATCCATCTCCCCTTTAAACAAACTTGAATCTACACTACCTGAGGATGCTTCCATACAAGTTGCAGCTTTTCTGGCCTAATAGTTTTTGAGAAGATTTTTGAAAAATACCACAAAATTTTCAATAATTCTAAATCATCTCCCCTTTACAAAGGGTGTGGCCCTTCATTTGAACAAACTTGAATCCCCTTCACCCAGTGATACTTTGTGCCAGGTTTGGTTGAATTCTGCCCAGTGGTTCTGGAGAAGAAGATAAAAATGTGAAAAGTTTACAATGACAACACCAAGGACAACGACAACGACGACAGACAACGGACAAATTTTGCTCAGAAAAGCTCAGGTGAGCTAAAAATGACTATAAAAACATAATGTGCTAGTGATCATAATCTAATTAAAACTAGAATTAAAACTGTTCATGTCCAATACGCTATACACAATCTAACAACAACATATACATGTACAAGGTCATTTCAGAGCAAGTATGAATAAACGTAAATTATATGTTAGCCAACAGATTCAAGCTCCAATAAACAAGTCTCAAAATAGCTTACAATTATAAAGCTTACTCGTCTATTTCATGCTAAGTTAAGTTTTTTTCTTCTAAAAACGTGTATTATATCCGTCTGATCTGCTTGTCCTCCATGAATCAGGCAAACAACAAAAACTTTTACATGAGTAATTTCGACAGCCAAGATTTTAACAGCGGTTTCATTGATTACTATAAAGGTCGTTCTGAAATGACCCAGTATTTGATGTAAGAGTTTGTATAATGTATCGAGGAGTGGTATAACAATGCTTATATTGATTAAATTGCAAGTTATCTGTACCAACATTCTAGTAGTTCTGGTAAAAAATGCCGTATTTCATACAGGTCATACAGATGGCAATGATTTCGTATTATACATAAGAATGATTTAGAAAAAAAACCCAACCTGTTTTATGTTCGTCGAATTATCGATCAAGAGAAAAAAATCACAAAAACCCAATGAGCTTTAATTGACGACAAAAATATCTAATATAAGTGTATATTAACATAGTTATGCTATCTAGTACAATGTATATGTAGAATTTTCTTTCAAGAATCTGTTGATATGAGCTATATAAAAAAGGAAGTCCTTCTTCTTTTGGCTTATTTGCATCTTCAGCATGTTAAAAGTATATGTCATGTATTTTTCTGTTGCTATATTTTTTCAATAAAGGTTGCATTAGGCATGGCGTGTATGGGAATCAATCCTGCGAATTGTCAAGAGAAGGTGTGTCATATAGTAAACGGAACCTGCCAAATATGTGAGGCTGGTTGGACCGGGCAATTTTGCACTAGAAGTAAGATCTTACTGACAACCAAATATCGTTATATTAGTTGCCCGTAAAGTCAATTTGATATTCCACAAATGAAATAAAAGTTTATGGAGTTTTTCATATGTATTGTACATATTAAACCTTCATGTCGAGATAACGGCTTAAGTCAAAACTCTTTGCTAGCAATATTTTCTCTTTAGGCTGTGTAAATGATCTTTGTTTTACCTTAAATTCTTCCACTTCAGTTGGATATATAGAAATATAACACTTAGCCCATAGACAATAGACAATGTCCATTACCTTGCATGTACCTTAATTAATCGCCAATTGGTATGTATGTATTTGTAAAATATCATTTGTTTTGAAAGAATGTGCCGTAGAAAGATACGGGGTTGAATGTAAAGGTATATGCAGTGGACACTGTGCAAGTAGCACTACCTGTAACCACGTGACTGGTCAGTGTGACAGAGGATGTGCCGTTGGATGGGAAGGTTCTCTCTGTAACAAAGGTATTATGAACCGTTCCTTTCGTCAATATATACATGTATATAATTGCTGATATAGGTATTGAGTATGCTGCTGATGTGTATTAAGTTATGTTATAATCAAGTTTCTTTAAAAATTGCATCATGTTTAAAAAATCTATAAGACACCTTATAAACAGTTCAAAAACATGCACAGGACGAACTTCTGCAATTTCGTCAATTAAAAGGTGACTGAAAAGTTACAAAAATGTGACTGAATGGAAGAGCTCTGTCGTTCAGTCACCTTTCCATGGCTTAATTATTCACTCAGCATTTAGTTGATGTTCATTCTGTGACTATGTAGACTTATCCAAATTTAAAAAAAAAATACACTAAACAGACACATAACAAATCACATATCATTTAAACTTTTAAACTTATGTTCGTTCATACCCAATTTTAGAGGAGCGACATTTGGGGAAAACTCTATCTGATATCAACAAAGAATAGTATATTATTTCTAAACAAATATACAATGCATATTTGGATTTAAGATTTATTTAAGACAATTTAGTATTGTTGGAGTATCGCTAGTTTCAGTAAAAATTTAAAGATTATGTTTATAATGAGGCAAGCACAAAAGGGGTGATACATACTATTATAGTTTAATATTTTTCAGAATGTGATAACGGTACTTTTGGTTACGACTGTGTCAACAACTGTAGTGGTAACTGTTTGAATAGCTCTCCATGTAACAAACAGACGGGACATTGTGACAAGGGATGTGAACCGGGATACACCAATGTTTTCTGTAGCGAAAGTAAATATTGTAAAATCAATTTTATGTTAAGAAAACGCAAAATGATTATTCATAAAAAAGAAACTGTTATTAAATAAATATCCAAAAGAAATTATTTTTGTATATTCAAAACAGTATGCAGTCCAGGATACTATGGAAATGGGTGCGGACACCTCTGCAATGGTTATTGTATGAACAATGGAGTATGTACTCACGTTGATGGGGTCTGTTTGGCTGGCTGTAAAGATGGATACATTGGAAAATATTGTAACAACTGAAAGAAAAAGGATCAACTTTTTTTCAAAACCTGGACCTTAAAGTATGTAAAACCTATATTTACGATTGTTTTTCTTTTAAGCGTGCAAAGAAGGCAACTTTGGTAAAAACTGTTCCTCTGTTTGTTCACCACATTGCAAAACATGTAGACACAAAGACGGACATTGTAGTTGTTTCGCTGGTTATACAGGGGACAGATGTACCACAGGTAAATTTACTCCTACTACGTTTTTCTCTTTTTATCAATATGGTTCGAGTTGTTATTATGTTGATTTGAACTAATTACTTTATATATTACAATATTCTGATGCAAATGTGAACTACAATGATAATTCTGAGGGTTTAATATTATAGAATGTTTTCAATCATATGGAGAGAACTGTCACTATCCATGCAGTCAACACTGTTACAATAAGAACTGTGACAGATTTAACGGAAGTTGCCTGACGGGTTGTACAGACGGGTTTTATGGCGAGCGGTGCGATAAAGGTAACCATTAACTAAATTTTCTAAGGCTAGAAAACATTAACAAAAAGAATATACATTGTTATAAATTAATTGGACCAGGTGTTGATATATACTTACAAGACCCCCCCCCCCCCCCAAGAAAAAACACAACAAAAAACAACAAAACAAAAACAACCAAACAACAATATCAAAAAAACCCCGACAAATGATTAAAGCACGTTCTTACTGTTTACATATACCGACTATATGTAGGCATTATTGGAATCATATATGATCAAGAGTTCGTAAGATGCGATTGTTTGAAAGCACGTTCCAATTTATTTGGTGTCGCTTCATCGAAAACAAATTAAAGACTTCACATGTTTCACTTCAATTATAGAATTCTGCCAATGCTCGAATTATCTTTAATCGGCAATACTTGAAGTAATCCCGTTCTTAATATAAAGAAATTCATTTGTTTTGTGTTTTTTTAATTAAGAAAGTAGCTTGTCTGAAAGAGAAATGTTCATTTATATCACAAAGGTGGCAGATATTCAAATGCTTAGACAAGACACGTCATCATCTATCAGTTGGATTGTCGGGCTATCAATCTCTCTTGCAGTCAACATCAGTCTAATTACTTGCATCTTTGTAATATGCAGGTAAAATGATATTTCAAGATCAATCAATATTAATGTACATATTTACAAGCTGCATTTGATAGGTTACAAACTCATTTAACTCTTTAAATTTATTTTAGTGGGAAATACGGAAAGAACGGCTCTATTTCCGGTAACTTTTTGTATTGTTGGAAAAAGTCCGAGTTTTACCAAGATACAACTGCTTCAAGTGATGAACCTTCAACTTACCAAGAACTCGCAATAACTTTAACTAAAACAGAGCTTCCATATCACAACACCACATTGAAATAAGTAAAGGAAACATAACCATTTATTTTTACAATGCATTAAAGGGTGTGTAAACGAAAAAAAGCTAACTAGTGAACTCTTCGGGATGATAAAAACTGATTCAGTTATGCTCATAATCTGATAAAATGGGTAGTTGTTTTTTCTTCAGCTATTTATTTGTTGACCTAAATGTACCGAATGAATCACATTGCATAGAATAGGTTCATGTTCATTAAGATTATGACACATAATTTTTCCGGTATTATATTTGATGATTTTTCCATTTTCTGGGCTTTTTTTCGGTGACATTCATTTTAGCAAAAAAGAATGATAGTTTTATTTTCATCGAAATTGATTGAGAAAAAGCAAATCAATATAGAGGAAGTCCTTTTTCACGGGTAAAATTACATGTAAATGTATCCTAACATTTATGCAATACATGTACCTTTTAATTACATATAGGGTATTGCTTACGCAGTACAGCTTACTTTACAATATATTCATCAGCATTAATGACCGGTACCGATACTGCATGGCTGGTGAAGGGTTGGTATGGATCCGCATCACACCCCTTTCGAAACCCATATGATTTTTCTGTCAATATTTAGGTCGTAGTTGTTTTTTCATATCTTTCATTTGAATTTCCTGTAAAATTAAATTACTCACATGATCTGTTGTCTGTGTATGATCTTTATATATAAAGAAAAACTTTTTAGTAAAAATTATCAGACTACGGAAAAATCATCAACGTAAATTTATTCGGTATATTCCAGGACATTTTCATAATGGCAGGTTTTTGTAACAAAATACATGTAACTCTCATAAAGAAGAAATAAACACGATATAGATGCATTATCAATGAACGTGTGGATGAAAGGGATTTTATTTGTGTTTAGGGTTGTATATAATTTTTTATTACAATATTTAAAAAAATATCCTTATCAGAACATTTTGATTAGGCTCTTCAAATTTAACAAATTGTGTAAAAACCAGCGATTATTGATTTGCCCCTTTGTAATTGGCTGGGTTTAATTGTTGTAAACTATTAGGCCTAGTTACGATAAAACTCCCAAACGCATATACCATGAAAACATGGTAGTAATTTTAATATCTCTTTACTACCAATTTATAAAATTTTGGGTAGATGGAGCGTACAATACCTATTTTTGTAAGTATGTAAAAATATAATTTTGTTTGAAGATCAATTGATGTTTCCTGTTTTATGAAGAACACATTAATAATTTCTGTTCCTATTTATTCTTTCGTTATTTTTTTTTCCGGTAAATTTGACCTCAATCAAAATATTTCCTTAATTTTACCCAATACCCAATACAATACAATGTATTGGTGTGTTTGGTTTTTTTTTACGTTCGATTGTGAAAATAATAGGTTGTACAAGGATCGGTTTTAAGTGTACTGGTTAAAACAACTGATAAATAAAAAAGAAAAATGTAGACAGAAATTTGCTAATTTATTCTATTCGATGGCTACAAGTCCTATTTATCACTACATTTCACAGTTGCAGGTTTATATCAATTGCTGTTTCCTGTTTTTTAAAGAACACATTGTTAATTTATGTCCCTATTTATTCATTCGTTTTCTTTCGGTAAATTTGACCTCATAGTTACAAATCGACACATATTTCCTTAATTTTACCCAATACCAAATGCTTCCTTTTTTGTATTTTATTGGTGTGTGTGGTTTTTTTTAGTTCGATTGTGCAACTATTTATTATACGAAGTTCGGTTTCAAGGGTACAGGTTTTATCGACTGATAAAGAAAAGAAGTTGCATGTGTAGATGTAGACAAAACAATGCTAATTTATTCTACTCGATGACTGCAAGTCCTATTTATCACTACATTCCACCGTCCCAGGTTTATTAAGAATTTTCAATATTGGTGGATATCATGCTGTAAACTACAATTTACTCCTTATTACACAAATGCTGGGATCGGTGATAAACTTCAAATAACCTGTTTAGTGTCAGTTTCCCATTTTGGGTATTTCACAGCCTGTTTAGCCATGCCACTCAAATTACACCATGGCAGTCGACAATGCCAACCCAATATTTGAAAAAAATACTTTCGATAACTATTATCATAATTTACCTAAAACAATTATCATGGGTTTTTTTAAAAGTAATTATAAAGTGATTATTTGCATGCACGTGTATTCAATATTAGTTATAAATTGATATTTCAAACATTATTATGTGTTATATTCGTCATTACAGACCATGGTATCAACTGTTTTATTTTTTTTCTTCCACGTCACTACTAATGGATGTTACCTAAATAAATTTAGGTCATTTTATATGTAACATTTCCTTACACGCTTTTATACATCATGATCCACACATTCTTACATTGAACACTGAACCACTTTTGGGCCTAGTGTTGTTTCAGTGATCGATGATTCGGTTAATTCAGAATCGGATAATATCAGGGCGCTTTTCATTATAGTGTTACGAATTATAGCATTTTAGTTCTTTTAAAAGTATTACCATAAATTCCTATTCTGATTTTCGAGACTATCTACAGAAACCCCAGTATTAGTTTGGGGCCTAGTGTGAGAGCGCAGACACAACACGCCGTCGCGCTATCACAACTTCGCACAACACGCTGTCGCGCTAACACAACTTCGCACAACACGCTGTCGCGCTAACACAACTTCGTAAAACTCGCCATCGCACTAACGCAACTTCGCACAACACGCTGTCGTGCTAACGCAACTTTACACAAATCACCATAGGGCTAACAAAACTTCGA
>WFKH01011926.1:73473756-73486001 GCA_016163765.1 Magallana hongkongensis
TATATATATATAGCATTTCCAGACCGTACATAAAATACCGATTATACATATTTTTTGGTTTTGTATAGAAATCCGCCAACGGGGGCGACTTGCAGGATTTTTTCTTTTTGTATCAAACTCTGGAGAAATACAAGATTCCACTCTGTGTTACAAGGACGGACCACAGTTACCGCTCTTGAACTTTACAACAGAATGTATAGAATCCGGACGCTATGTGATATTTTATAACGAGAGATTAGCTGAAGTCACCTACCCTACGATATATGAACTTAACAATGTAAACACTGAGCTGTGTGAAGTCATTGTTAAAGGTAAATTTGTTCTGTATAACATGCTTTTTAAGGAAGGAGTCTTTTCTGGTTTTCGACTTGTCAAAAGTAAATTTGATTTAATGGTCATTAAATCAAGATGAAAGGAAATTATAATATCATATTTTTCTTTCTTTTTTACAATCATACATCTTGGCATAGAAATAGTAATCAAAGTTTAGAATCTAACAAGGACTATATTTTTGGCGGAACATTTGCGTAGGAAAATATCACATGTTTTTGCAATTCAGAATTGCTGTAGATTCATGAGTCTAGTTAGCATTTTTAAAACAATAACATTAATGTCGGATTTTTTCAACTAATGTGAACTAATGATAAGGTACTTGGATCTCAGAATATGTTTTTAAAATATGATTTGCCTATCAATTTACATTTTTATTAGCTTTTTTAAGCGCTCATTCTATAAATAGATTTGTGTGAAAAAATCACTAAAATTTGATTTTCTCTCTTATTAAATGGTCAATATATTAGTTTTTCTGTCAATTTATATCTTTATGTAAGGTCTTTATAATATGTAAAAATCAGAAATATTTTAATATTGGAAGCATAAAAAAATAATCAAAATATCTTCAAAATTTAAGAAAATTAGAGGAATTTTAGTTTAAATATTAATTCCAATTTAGTAGTATAAGCTGATAGACATTCTGATATTCTATCATTTCATTGAAGAATAGAAACTTCATATCCTAAACAGATGTCTACATAACTGCAGATAACTACATTTATTTTTATCATCCTTTAAGTTGAGGAAAAAGGTAGTGACCTTGACCTGACCTTGATGCGAAAACAAGAAGGTCAAATTTGATTAAACTGATAGAATCATTCTGTTATATGATTTGTTTGAATGTGTCAAAATCTTATGAATCTCTTAATATAAGAAGGATGTCTGACAACGAGAAGACTCCTTCCTTAAGTGGTTTTAGTTGTTTACAAATTATGAAAACCGACCCTTTTAGTCTTGATTCAAATATCGCATATACAACCTCCGGAGGCCATTTTGAAGTGGCGAATAATTATGTCCGTTGAATATGCGATATTTGAATCAAGTAACGTTTATCTGCATAAATGACCTTGGGTCAAGTGATATTTCCTAAAACTCCTAGACATACATATAAAATTTGTTAAATTCTTTGGCCTACAATCGCTTGGAAACGGATAAGGTTTAGTTTAGCACTAGTAAAGTCATTGTTACACAAAAAAATATACTGAGATACATAGGGAAAGTTGCAAAAAACCTTGTGTTTATTCCGTGTTGGACTTATTTAGCTGCGATATATTACTTTACAAGACGTTCATATAATTACTTGCCATTTTCTCTTTTTATCAACTGCTTGATACAAAGGAATTTCTTTTACATCCATTGACAATTAAAATTATCTTTAATTCCCTTCAAAGTGAAACAAAAACTTAAGAAAATTTATTTTAGAAAATATCAATTCAGATGTAAAGAGCGTATTTAACTGCGGTATATGTATGTTCAAAACTTTCATATAAGAACTTACCAAATTACCTTGTAATAACTGCTTTATAAAAAAAAAATTCTAATACATCGATTGGCAATTAACGTATTTTGTATCCCCTTAAAACTGAATAACTTGACATTAGAAAATATTAATTAGGATTGAAAGAAGCGTCTCCCAAAAAAGAAAGTCAAAGATCTCTAAAAGTCATTTTAGAGCAAGCTAGGCTAGCATTGCACAACGTCGGTAGGGGAAGCTAATGCGCGAGTAAAGAGAGTAAGCTTAACCTTAACATTCTTCAATCCTTTGTCCTGCATTCAAGAATTCTCACTGTAGTCTTATTCTAAATATAAATGACAGGACACTTGGAATTCACAAATACAACTACATGAAGATAATTTGGAAGTTTTGAGTATCGCAAAAGGTTAAACAAAACCCAAAATGCTTTTATTTTAATTTTCTTGTCATTTGCATGCTATCGAGAAACGTCTCGGAAAGTTTTATAATCCAGCACATGTACATCATAGAAACTATCTATTGCTTGAAAATATTTTCAACATGTTGTTTAAATGCTAGAACAAATAAAAGAAATTAAGCTTATTGTTTTCAGTAAGTGGTTTGTTTATGAATCATTTCGTCTTCAAAAACATAGACAGCGCCTCTTTTGGATATTGTAATATCATTGGGTTTTTGTCTTCATAACCTTAAACCAATGCATCAAATAACGATATTTTTTTTTAATTCTGGCCTTATAAAAAGAAGACACAATTTCTACTGTTTATGAACTAGTTTATTTCAGAGTTATTGTTAAATTATAAAGAAAATTGTCTGATATAATTCATTGTATATCAATATTTCTGCTTTGCATAATAATATTAAATGTGGCCTGTAATGCAACAAAACAAGTAAATTAAGATATAGTAATCCTTTCTGCTGTCGACAGAAGATAAATTATTAACTATGGAGGATATAGAGAAGATACTACATCTTAGAAAAGCAGAGTTTAGATGGTAAAAATTAAATGAGTAAAGAAATGGACCCGCTTATAAATGTTCTCACACAGGTCGCTAACAGTGTGGATGTTTATGAATGGAATCTGACATGAAACGTACGAAATCCCAGTGAAAAAAAATGACTCATTACGAAGTTGAATAGGATGGAAGTTACTCTCTCAATTTTGAAATCTGGAAGATAGTGCTACATCTCAGACGGCATACCCCTTCTGCTGAATATCAGACAACGACGTTTTGGAATTTAAATTTGAATACAATCTTTGATTTACGATATATGATATAAACAACATCACGTTGTTTTGATGTCGTCCCTGGTATCGCGCCCTTCGGGTTTAGGCCGATACCAACCGCTCGGGCTGATACCAGGGCCGAGATCAAAAGAACAGTGTGATATTCTATATATATTGGTTATGAGATAAAAAAAAATATTATAGGTGATTAAAGGATACTTTTTTAAAACAAATTTTCTGTCTTTCAAGAATTGCGTGCAGATACGAACTTAAAATGTACATGTCATTATTTATATTCTATTCACATCACTTCTTTTTCCTAATATTTCATCATGATTTTAATAGGATGTAAACATCTTGGTGTTTATGGCAGTAAATGTGATATTCCGTGCCCGGTTAAGTGTAGAGGTAACAGATGTCACATTATAAGTGGAGCATGCTTGGACTGTGAAAATGGAGTATATGGCGGTTACTGTAACTTGTCGTGTCCCAAAAACTGTAAAGACAACATATGTAACATACGAAGTGGAGTATGTTTGGAGTGTGAACATGGGGTGTATGGTAGCTACTGTAATCTATCATGTCCCACAAATTGTAAAGACAACACGTGTCATATGCAACGTGGAACATGCTTTACATGTAAACCTGGATGGACTGGAATGTATTGTTATGCAAGTAAGAGGACGTATCATTAAAATATATGTAATTTAAATAGCTAGATTATTTCCTCTATTTAGTTGTTTACGAATTGTTCATACTAATTCTTGCGGAAACCATATTTTGCAAAAATTTGATTTTTACCAAGTTAGTGTGTATTTTATTGAGAAAATATCTGAATATTCCTTTTACATTCATTAAATAATGAAATAATTACATAATAATGATAATGATACAATTATGATTTTCTTTGTTATCCATATAACATAGAATGCACAGAAGGATGGTACGGTGACAGTTGTGGACTTCAGTGTTCAGGACATTGTAGAGACGGTGTGACTTGTAACTACGTGACTGGTCAGTGTGCCAGAGGATGTGATGGTGGATGGACAGGGGCTACGTGTGAGAAAGGTAAATACGCCAATGTTGTATACTTACTATTAGTCTTTATTATTGTTTGCAATTTGTTCAACATTTTTTTTAAGTGGGGGAGGGGGATTGAAGAAAGTAACAAGAAACGTTTGTCTTTTGTTGTTTTTAACTCACTTAAACCGAATGTTGAAGTGAGCTTTTCTGATCACCTGTTGTCCGTCGTATGTCTGTTTGTCTGTCTGTCTGCCTCTTCGTCTTATTGCTAGTCCGTCCGTCCCTCTGTCTGTAAACTTTTCACATATTTGACTTCTAAGGTCAACTAAACTAAATTTGACCAAACTTGGTACCAAATTTAACAACATTTTATGAAACGCATCCTAATGGAAGGGAATTCTAAATTATTGAAAAAAAGGTAAACCCTTTTTAAAGGGGAGATAATCATAGAACAGTGAAAGCATGGAGTGTGTCTTAAAAAAATATTCCCCTTAAGAACAATTTCACCAGAAATGCAAATATTTACAAAAAGCTTTTTTATTAATGAGTATTCTATTTTGTTGAAACCATGACCCCGGTTTCATACTGGGGCCTATAGAAAGGTTCAAAGTTTAACATAGAAATATATATGGAAAATGTTTACAAATCTTATTTTAAAGATCTACAATGCTACAATTTGTGAGATTACTATGAAAGCATCATCGGTTAGTTTAGATTTTAAGCTGTTAAAAACGTTACCCGCAGACAAATACTTGATCCCAAAGAGGGGGGTCGAACTTTAAAATAGATATATATAGGAAACTATTTTAAAATCCTCTTCCAAAGATATACAATACTACAATTAGTGAATCTATTTTGCAAACGTCCTTAGATTGTATGTATTCCAAATTAAACCGTGACCCCCAAATACTAGGGCCCCAAGAGGGGTTCAAAGCTCAACATAAAAACATTAAAATGTTTATATAGGAATGTACAAGGAAACTGTTTTAAACATTTTCTAAAGATCTATAATGCAAAAATGTGATTACTATCCAAGCACCTTCTGATAGTGTGGATCTTTAATTCTTCAAATCATGACCTCCCTATGACAATAACGGTGGCCCAAGATTGGTTCGAATTCAACATAAAAATATGTGGGAAAAATATTTACAATTCTTATCCCCAAGATCTACAATGCTACATTTTCTGAGATATATACGCAAGCATCCTCAGATAGTATAGATTTCAATTTGACGAAACCGTGATCCCCGGACATTTACTAGGGCCCCAATGAGGAATCTAAAGTTCAATATAGAAATGTACGAGGAAACTAGTTATAAATATTTTGTTTAAAAACCACTTTGCTACAATTTATAAGATTTCTATGCAAGCATTCTCTGATAGTGTAGACTCTTAGTTATTCAAATCATGACCTCCAAAACAATATTAAGGCCAAAAAAGGGGTTGACATTTCAATGTAGAAACATGTATGGAAAATGTTTAAAACATTTTTTTTTTATTTTGAACTACAATACTACACTTTGTGATATTACCATGCAATCATCCTCAGATATTGTTCTTTATAAAGTTTTAAAACCTTTACCCTTATGCTATTATAGCGGCTCCAAAAGAGGTTCAAAATGAAAATATATAGGGATGTTTTTAATATCTTCTCAAAGTCTACAATTTCACATGTAGTGAGAACACTATGCAAGCATCCTCATGTAGTGTAAGTGATACATTTTTAAAATCATAACCTTCATTCTAATACCAGGGCCTAAAGAAGGGTTCAACTTTCAATGTAGAGGTATATGGAACATGTTTAAAAATATTTCTCTTAAGAACTACAACGTTACAATTTGTGATATTACTATTCAGTCATCCCTAGACAATATATATTCTTAAAGTTTAAAACTGCGACCCCCATACTCATACTGCGGCCCCAAGTGGTGTGAAAAGTTCAACATAGAAATAAAATGGAGAATGTTTAATAATCTTTTTTTCAAGATATAATACACTGTGCTACAATTTTTAAAATACTATGCAAGCATCTTCAGATAGTGTAGATTACAAATTGTTCAAACCATGATCTTCATACCAGTACTGTTTCCCCAATAGAATTTTAAAGTTCAATATGAGAATAAATAAGAACATTTCGAGAGCTACAATGCTACAATTTATGAAAGTATTATGCTAGTTTCATACTTAAAAAAAAGTTCTGATGAGTGATTACAGGTAGCGTTGTCTCTACAATGTCCTACACACTGTTGACTATAATTCATACCGTACCATCCATCTCCACATTCTTATAAAAATATTTTTTATGGCTTATTTTTTTAAAAAAAGTAGAAATAAATGTTAATGAAACAAAGTACTGTAGTTATGTGTTCAGTACAGTGATGACACGATAAAGAACCCTAGCCAATCAATGATTCTAGGCGCTGCGCATACGACCCATTTCATTTTACTAAGATCACATTATTGTATTGGTGGTTGGATATTTCAAAAGAAACATCATAATGATTAAATTGTTTCTATACACTTCAATGACTCACCAATATTTTGCTATAAAAATGTTACTTGTGGCTCATCAATAAAATAAGTTTAGCTTTTTCAGAAACATTTCATCTCTGTGGATAATTTAATGTCATTCAAATTCAGAAAAACATTCTTATTGCAAACATGTAAGGGCGGTTAATAGTCAGTTGATATTCTGATCGGCCTGTTATCTAGAAAGCATTAGTCTATTAAATAAAGTCATTTTGAAACCAATTATAGGCCTGAGCAAGGAACGTTTATAAATAACCAAAACCCATAAAACATATTAAAACTAAACTTAAGACAAAAAGAAGGATAGAAAAAGCTTTAATCTTGTTAATACATAAATATTTTTGTTCTCATTTCTTTAGTGTATGAACGAAATACTACTTTGTATTAACTTCACATTAATATAATTTGTTATAGAGTGTGATGATGGGACCTATGGTTATGGTTGTAACAACAACTGTAGTGGTCACTGTCGTAATGATTTTCCCTGTAACAAACTGTCTGGTCAATGTGACGGGGGATGTGATCCTGGATACACAGAGGCTAACTGCAGCAAAGGTATATTCATATATACAAAAATATATAAGCCATTTAAGATTTTTGATGATATCACGTTTAACGTGACATAGTAACATAGTAACGTAACATAGTTAATGAAAGAAATGATACATGTGTTCCGTAATGAGTAGCTTATCGGTATTGATGATATATGTTGTTTATTTAATTTAGAATGTAAACCCAGTTATTTTGGACTGGATTGCAAAGAACGTTGTAGTGGCCATTGCGAAAACAATGATCCCTGTAACCATGTCAGTGGAGAATGTCCTGGTGGATGTCAAAATGGGTATATGGACGAATATTGTAATAGCTGTAAGAAATATTCATTATCATTATAAAATGGCATTTAACACATTGAATTGCTTATTTTTACAAAATATACATTTTTGTGGATTATAGCTTGCAAAGCCGGAAGTTTTGGGAAAAACTGTTCTATTCAATGTTCTCCAAATTGCAATGGGACATGTGAACCTATAGATGGGTTATGTATCGATTGTAAAGAAGGTTCAAAAAGTTATTGCTCTAAAGGTAATTATCGATAACCTTCGAAAGATCTCTTTGTGTACATATTAATTTATAGGAATATAACTGCATAAGTTTATCATATTAACAACATATGATCAGTATTCTTAACTTAACCTTTTTTCAATTTTAAGTGTTCTACGGTGTTTTCTTTTTTTTCTTTCGGACTCTGTTGTGATCACTTGAAAACTATGAATGCTCTTTTTGAAATAACATACTTAACCCTAACCTTAGACCAAGAAACTTGGTTTAAGGTCACTGCACTCCCTCTACTTGAATGCTTGCATGTCTAGTTCTTTTTATTTACTAGAAAAAGTAGATTGTACATTCATTTTAATTGAATTTGCTATTTTTTAGGGATGGCAATCTGTAAACGGTTAACCGATTACTCGGTCAGAACGATGTAAACTGGTTACAAAATTAGTAATCGGTTAGTCGTATAAAATAAAAAATAATGTATATTTTTTATTCAATTTCAAAAGAAATTTGATTTTGTGTCGTTCGAGACTATTATCTAATCAAGCTGAATTGGATCCCGTTAAGACCTCAGGGCTGAGCATTTAGAGAAAAATTGCCAGTAGGTGTTAATTATTATGACTGTTAAAACAACAAGTCACTGCCTTGTCTGTTCAGTTTATTATAAATCATTGATAAATAATACTATATCGCGGTTGAGTACCGTTAAAATTATCATTATTGTACCTACGTTCAATGTGTTTATTTTAATTTTTTCCTATAATACGACATCAATTTTTTACATAGAAAATGCAATTGTCTGAAGCGGGTACATAAATGTTACTACTATACAAAATGATAGTTAGTTCAAACAGATAACTTGTCATGAGCAAACTTTGTTTTGAGAAGACGAACTGACTCCGAAATTGCGATATGTGGTCAGTGAAACTATTTCATGACTGTTTGCTCGTTATTTAAGATTTCTTTTTGAATAATTATCACGAGACATAATTTTTACATTATATTTTGATTTACACATAAACAGAATATCCATATCGTGTTTTCTGTGTTATTTATAACAGTCATTAAAAATAAAAATAACATGTCAAAAAATCAGGTATTTTGATACGAGTAACCGGTTAATCGGTCGGAACGAATTGCGATTAACCGATTAGCAATTCTGCAATCGATTGCCATCCCTACTGTTTTTATGTCCATAGAATGTAGAGGAGGATGGTACGGTGCAAATTGTAGTCAACAGTGTTCAGGACATTGTAAAGACAACGCTACCTGTAATCACGTGACTGGTCAGTGTTACAGAGGGTGTGAAGTTGGATGGACAGGAACTCTGTGTGAACAAGGTATTTTTCTCTTTCTGTTATATGTTGTGCAGAATATTACAATGCATATGATCATACTAGTTTTAATTATTTAAATAACTGAAGAACAAACAAGTAAAAATCCAACAGTCATATCAGTTTTCGCAAACATATAGTCGTACTTTTTAGCTCACCTGAGCCGAAAGCTCAAGTGATCTTTATTGAATAAGATTTGTCCGTTGTCGTACGTTGTCGTAAACTTTCATCTTCTCCAGAACCACTAGGCAAATATAAACCAAACTTGGCACAAATCACAGTATCCTCAGGAAGTGTAGATTCAAGTTTGTTCAGAGCATGACCCCAAGGAAGAGGGTGGGGAAAAATCTTTAATATCTTCTCAAAAAGTAATTGACCAAACACTCTGTTACTGTGGAAAATCTTTTAAAACTTTCCCAAAATCCAATCGACCTGAAAATCTGTTACTTGTGTGTAAGCATCCTCAGGTAGTGTAGATTCAAGTTTGTTTAAATCATAGTCCCTGGGCTCAGGGTGAGGGCACAATAGAGGATTGATTGGAATTTTTACATTGGAATAAAAAGAGAGCTTCTTTTAAAAATTTTATTCTCAAAAACAGAAACACCAAAAGAAGCTCAATGTTTAACTTAAGAATATGTGAAGAAAAATTTCAATTTTTTTTTATAAACAAGATATACTCTTTAAGTTATCTTGATAATTTGTATTTGATACTCTACAAACGGTCTAAGCTGATCAGTTACAAGGGGTAAATGAATATATCATTTCAAGTAATAAAGGATCAATGTTCAATCCATATTTTAACTTAAATAGTCTTATTTAAAAAAAGCTCCGTTTTTTTTAAAAAAAAAAAAGGCTAAGAAACGGATGTAATAAGTGTTTAGTTTTTAGTTTTGCATAAACTGATGTTTTGGTAATTCAAAGCGATCGGCGATAACTAGAGATACTATTTTAACTGCCATATTATGCGAACACTATAATGTGATCTAATGTACGCAGTAATCAAGCACGCTTATGCTTGAAAAAATGACTGTAAGAACAGGAACAGATAAGACGAAAAACAATCGTTAATAATTCAGCATCAGGAAGCAGGGATGGGGTCAATTTCAATGGAAAGTAATTAATTATACCTGCACTTTCTAAAGAAAGTTCGGGTATATTGTTGTTACCTTGGGCTGTCCGTCCGTCCGTCTGGTTTTACTTTCTCAAACTGCTCTTACTTCTTATAAACCAGCAAACTGAACTCTTGGGGTTTGATTTGGGGTGTCATGTTGTTTGGTAAAAAGGTTTGAAAAATCCTCTGGTAGGCCTGGGGGTCAAATAATAGGTAAAAAATGACATTTTTCACAAAAAACCTGCTTCCCCGAACTCCTCTTACATTTTCAACAGTAGACAAATCATCTCTTGGAATATATTTTGGGGTGTCCAATAGATGCGAAATAAGGTTTCGAAAATTTCAATTTTGTCCAAGAGGTCATTCAATGGCTGAAAAATAACGGGTTTTTTTGTTTGTTTTCTTTTTACAAAAAGTCTGGAGTCGTATGCATAAAAATTCTAAAAATGTTCTTAAAGTTATGCTTAACTTTCTTAAGAATATTCTCAACTAAGCAAGATACTTAATTTCCGTTGCATAACACTTCTAAGCAATATGCTTAGTAATTCTTAGCTAAGCATATCGCAATCTGCTTAAGTTTATCGTTGCTATGTCAAACGTCACTTCCGCTTTCCCTTTACTGTAAACAAAAACTGCATGTGGTTTTAGCCAAATCCTAATAATTTGTAACTGTATCATTTGAAAACGTAATAAATAAAATAATTATGTTTCTTCTATGTTTTTTTTTTTTTTATATCTTTGTGGTTTTTGTAATACGGATAATCACGACGCGATATTATCGTCTGCTTTTGACCGGCAGAAAACAAAGATGAGAGTTCTAGCGTATCAAAGAAGAGAAAACCAAACTGGACGACAGACGAATGCTTATATTTAAGCAAATTGGTTGATGAAAACAAAAGCGTACTTAGGTCTAAATTTGGGACAGGGGTAACGACAGTTAAAAAAAGGGAAATCTGGAGAAAAATTACAGATGCCATTAATGCCACCTCCTCTACCAAAAGTTCGGTAGAGGAAGTTGAGAAAAAGTGGCACAACCTTCAAATGAAAGGAAAGGCGGAGATTGCCGATGCAAGACGCAGTGCTAAAAAAACAGGTAACGAAACTATATTGTATCATGCGCGGATCTCGAGGGGGCAACCCTCTCCCTCTGGCAAAATTCAAACTATTAAATTCACATAGCAAAATTAGCAAGAATATGACTTATGAGTTTATTTCAAAGTAGACTATAACTAAAGATTTACTCATAACAAGTCAAACGTTATTTCCTTTGTGAATATATACCAAAACTTTGCATGGATTCAAAATGATGGATTTCGTGCAATGTATACAGGGCGTCGCTTACCGTGACAATGTTTATAAAATTTCCAATATGATTTCACTCGCACTTTCTTTTTCCATTGACCAAAATTTATATCCACTTGTTATTCGTATTGCATGTGAACTTTGTCAATTCTGCATCGTCATAACCCGTGTGGTGAATGACATAATATTTATCGATGTATTTAGGAGTTGTGCCCCTTGGTCCCCCCTCCCCCAATTTGGACATAGACCGCAATTATTTTTTCCCTCATAACTTTATATAACAAAAAATAATATAAAAAATTTCACCGGCTCAAATCAATTCAAAAATATAGCATACCTATAAAGTGACACAAATCCAACAACATATCCAAACTCTAGGAAAATCTATCTAGAGGGGACTCATGTGGGACTAATATATGGACCCCATAAAATAACCCCTACCATGCAAAATCCACTTTCACTTTGGAATATGTGTAAACATTGGCATCGTTACACCCTTTCTATTGCGCCTTTAAAGATATTTTTTCTGAAGTTTTTCCTGCTAGTTTTTTTTTTTCAAATCTTCTTTTCACCCGTGCCTTAAAAGGAACCAAATTCACCCACTTAGCACCCCAGGGAATTTTTAAAATAATACATATATCTTTAGAATGGAACTTCTTCCATAGAATACAAATTAATAAAATATTTCCTATAACTTTAATTATTTTTATCGAATTTCGGAAACATATCCTACTTGTGATATATTAAATGACCATTAATCGGCATATAAGATTTGGGTTTTTTAAAACTACGAAGTTTGTTTTTGATGCATGATTTTGTTGGGGGTTTTTTTTTGGTTTTTTTTTTTGGCTTTTTTTTTTT
>WFKH01011926.1:73491344-73524499 GCA_016163765.1 Magallana hongkongensis
TCTCAAAAGTAAAGTTAATAGATTCAGAGGGTTCAATTAATATTTTATTTTCAGATATTTTTGAAATGAATATTAATGTTGATAAATTTCATTGTAATTAATATTAATATTTATTGTTAAAATGTCATATTAAAATATTATATATTAATAAAAGAGTAGTCATCTGGAAGCTGTCTTTCTGCCTACTCTTTTTATACAGACTGGGACACGGGCTACTCCCCATGTAGAGGAGGAGACTTTCCAGTAGCACCTTGGCTAGGGCACCCGCCAGGTGTGGGCATGTTGGGAATAAGATCTCGAGGATCTAAATAACTAAATATCATAAAGCTCCACATGACAAAGAAATGGCTTTTATGATATAGTAGCGGAGAAGCCAGAACCGAGCATTATGATATATATCTCATTTACCAAATACATGACTTTATCTGTTAATGAGAGGTGCAACTCTTCAATACTCAGTCTTGGGGTTACATAGAAAGCAGGATTAAAATAATTTGCCTGTCTCAATTTAAAAAATTCCAATACATATTTTCTAAAGCCCTGAATGGTCAGAATTTTAGGTCGGGTGAAGATGACCCCCTAATAATACCTGTCAGACCCTGTAAGGAGAAGAGAGTGCTTTTAATCAGACTGATTGACAATCCCTTTCCGACAGGAAGCTGCAACGGAAGACCTCTTCGTTGCTTTGCAACGAGCTCGTCTCTAGTTTTCTTTATGTTTTTTAATCTTCTTCTTCTTATTTTTTTCTATTTAGCTCGGGGTGACTTTTTGTTATTAGAGTTATCCAAACAATTTAAACTTTATGTAATTGGTCATTAAAAGTTATGGTACCAATTGACCCTGTGTCAAAAACCCCCAAAAACTAACAGAGTTATTGCCCTTTGAAAAGGAAATGCTTGTTATCGCTACTCCTCTGAAACCATAAGAGATAGAGATTTGGAACTTTTACCAATGTCTTCATTACACTTAGAGGGTTCTTCAATCTATTCATACCAGAAGGATCTGAGGCCCCCTTGTAGTAGTTATTGCCCCTGAAAGTATTTAAATTTCCATAAAATCACTTCCAACTTTTTTATTATTGATCATAGAGACTTCGGACCACTTGGGATGGAAGCGTCTACCTTGGCCAAACAAAATGACATAAAGGTCAAAGGTCTAGGTCATTTGAGAAGCTGTTAATTAATGAGTTTTTATATCTCTTTTGTTTAGGGTGGTAGAGAAAAACTTTTTCATGGATGTAGTAAGACATCTGAAGACATTTTAAAATATAGCCCCTTGGATCACATCTTTGAATAATTACAGAGTTCTTGCCCCTATTGTACGAAATGCTTGTTATCGCTACTCCTCTGAAACAATAAGAGATAGAGACTTGGAAATTTTACCAATGCCTTCAGTACACTTAGAGGGTTCTTCAATCTATTCATACCGAAAGGATCTGAGGCCCCCTTATAGCAGTTATTGCCCCTGAAAGTATTGAAATTTCGATAAAATCGCTTCCAACTCTTTTCCTATCTATCATAGAGACTTCAAACCACTTGGGATGGGAGCGTCTACCTTGGCCAAACAAAATGATATAAAGGTCAAAGGTCAAGGTGATTTGGAAATCTGTTAATTAATGAATTTTCATATCTTTTGAAATACAGAATTATAGTAAGGGTTTCAATAGCTTGTTGGGTTGCGCAATAAGGTATTCAATTAGGTCAGCCAGGTATCACATCAAGTCTTGTAGTTACTCAAGTGGAAATTGTTTTTACAGTGAACCCATTCATATTGTACAAAGATAGCTAGCCTCTAGAACACGCTCTTCTATTGTTAGGTACTCTCTTTATATGCTTGACAATGTGTAAAGAATATTCACTTGGCGAGCACATCAGTTTTGTTCAGAGTAAGTGGGAAAAAATTCTAGTACAATATATATCACAGGTATAATATTTTTTTGTATACCTTATCGGGCAATCTAGCAATTTATTAAAAATACTAAGGTGGAAAGACCTCTAATTGTTCGAGAACAATTAGTCTACTAGTTTTTTTTGGTCCCTTTACCGGACTCTTTCCCAATTGAAAAATCGTCAATATTTTCCCAATTCATGACCTTTTTCGCAATCAGGTGCCCATAGATGATGGAAAGAGCTGTTGATTTTTTTAAAGCCAAAAAAGGAGAAAAATATCATTGTATTAAAGTCTTAAGTATCATTGTTTAACCTTGCTGATAATTAAAATGCAACAAACCAGCTATTTTGTTCACTTTTGTTTATATTTTGGAGCATAATAATGAGACCAGTAGTTATTTTAGAAAATTTATTATTTTCCCAAATTCATCAGTTTACGTGTCAATTTTCCCAATTCTACGGACTCTGGACCCAGTTGAGAAACAGTAGGAAAACCCCAGATCATTAACAACAATAAGGAGTTAATTCATACCAGACTTATTTTTGTCCCAAACTCAGAAATAAGTGTTCAGCAGATTTGAACTATCAAAAAATCCATTAGTCAAAATTTGTTAGATAATTATGACCAAAAAGAATAATTTAAATGCCAAATCAAGATCTTCTTAAACTTTTATCATTCTTTGTTGATCACATTTTTAAGGTCTTCCGTTTGGAAACGGAAGACCTTACTATTATTCTAAAAAAAGTTCAGTTTTCTTATATTTTTTTGTTCTAGACGCCAACTTTAATCCTTAATATCTCGCTCGTTTGTTCACGGATTCTTTTGAAATTTTCAGGTCCGATAACATGCCGCGCGATGTTGTCGTTTCATATTTTACTTGATAAAATTTCCTATCCGGTTTGAATTATTCCCCTTTTATTAAAATTATCGACACTTTTTGTCGGATGGGTTTAGCTTTAACGATGACTGGCAGAGTCTCATAGATTGGCTGGTTTGAAAGTAGATACATTGAAAAGGTGCCAGATACTATCCATTTGTTATTTAAATGCAAATAAAAGGAGTAATACGTGTTGAAATATAAGTTTGAAAAAATTGCAAAAATGAGACCTTTCATTCGGTATGAAGAAAAAAGGGGTTGGTACCTAATATTAGGGAGATAGAGGCTTCAAAAGTTTTTTGTCAATAACTTGTAAAGGAATAAAAATTTCTAATGCATTTTTGAAGCAAAATTGATGTCTTTGTAATATTTTTAGTCAGTTTTTGCAGATACAATATTAGCCGGTTCGGCCCATTTTTGTGGGGGTGTGCACGTTTAAGAAGTTATGAAAGGGCATCTTGTAAAGCACTAACTGATACCTGCAAAGCGTAAAGATGATTCCTTATAAAATTACCCATTTTTTTTTATATGTACATTTTCTTTAATAAAAATGAACCTCTTTGACTTTATTTTAGTTGTTCGTTTCAAAACTGTGCCCTCTTCATATGTAGATGCATTCCGAGACTCATGTAACCGATCAATAGCAGAGTTGCAAGCTGTATACAGGCCGTCGCCCAGACGACAGTGCATGTGCTTGTAGAGCTGGACGTACACATGTTTAACGCCCCACTGTAACGAAGACATCTTGAATTGTTTCATTACTGGAGCTTTGTTAATAAAATGGCTCAAATACATGGTAATTAAAGTTCACTCAATTTTTCCACAATACACGGCCGTCCTAGGACAAAAGGCATAATGTGTATAACTGACATACAAATGTACGCTGGCAATTTAAACGAACACGGGGTTGCTTCCAATAGAACGCTTTCTTTAAAAGCATTACAAAATACCGATTTACGATGAAGAAAATATTATCATTAAGGAGTTGACTTCTAAAATGACAACTTAATAATCGTCAATTTTACTATTTGAATCTAAATTTAAGCCGTTAATTTTTTATTACGGTTATTAGGGACATTAATTATGAATCGCCCCGCGTTTTTTTTAAACATTTGCAAAACATCAACACACGAAAATATCAAACAGCGTTCATCAGCACTGTATAAAATATTTAGTAAATACAAAATTCTAAAGAGGTAATTTAATAAATTGTGATTTATGGATATACTCGCTATCCTCCGTGGAAGAAATTTGCATGGGAAAAACGTCGTTCAATGTTTATCAATAATGCTGTGGCCTTAGCAGTTAAAGTTTAACAAACTGTAGAGGGATAGATTGACAAATTAACAAACTTTCAGACCCGCAATGTATTTTTTACAAATTCTATAAAATGTAGACACAATTACTGAATTCTTTACCCTCTTCAGTTTGGAGTATTTTGAATCACGCGTGCACACTATGCATATAATGCGTATAAATAGCCATGTAAATAAACAGTTTAAGTGTTGAATTTTTAACAGTTTTTGTGTACATGCAATGCAATGCTAGGGCTATTAAAGTCGAACAATGTATATGGTGAGGGCCGGACTGATACTGCTTGTTCTACACATAGCGAATGTAAGACAAAGTATAGGGATGTTATTTTTTAAACAAGTAAGTATAGCTTTCCTCAAAGCTTGCATGATATTTCATTGGAGGCATGTATTAGTTACCTTAGCTGTATATATGTAGCTTTCGGTCTGAAAAAAAATTCAGATTGACTACCATCCGAATTTTTCCAGACCGGGGGCTACAGACTTGCAGCTAACATTACCTTTGAAAAATACATTTTTTTTGCCGCTGTTCATAAATTCATTAAAGAGACGTGCAGATTCAAGTAGCAAAAATTCGTTGACATAGGATTTATAACGTTCATTTATATTGTTTTGATTATAATTATATCATTATTTCAAGCTTGTCGGTGAAATGAAAACAGTTTTACATGTTATATGGCGTAGAGATAACACAATTTAAGGCATTTCCGTCATTTTCAAGCAATTAAAGGACTTGAAAAAAATAAACGCAAAGTAAACTGCATGGATGGTACATGTATGCTCCAGTGTATTCACATCGTATGATGTGCCCCTCAAAAGTTCATAGTTTGGACTCGTCCACTATAACGGTGCGTAAAAATTAATGAATGAGATATTCCGGCGCGAAGTCCTGTTTTACCTTTGGTATAAATGAAATTTCCATTGGTTAAAATGGATTCTTTAATGGGGGTGGGGGTGGGTACAAAATCAATTTGATTGTTCAAAGTTTTGAATTTGTTAACATATATAAATAAAATCGAATGTTTTAGAAACGATTTATAAATCTATCATTTTTATAATCAGTTGAAGTGTGAGCAAGTGCATTTAGTAAGACGGGTATCCTTACACCCTATTTAAGACGAATGAAATCGTCCAGCAGATAGAGAAAACTTGGCATCTGAAACGGAACTCCCCGGCATTTTAGTTCTTCCTGTTAATGTTCAAGACTGTATGTCAATCTAAACTTATGATTTTGTTTATTAATAATACTTCAACATCAATTATTAATTAACAATGTATATTCTAGTACACAATTTTGTTGCGATTACACCCCCCCCCCGTACCCGGCCATGATACCTATTTTTGAATCAGGATTACACATGTGCTTGCAAGTGGCAGAAGACAAGTTGGAACTCAATGTTAACTATCATTTACCGATATAATCTCTTTGGAAATGTATTTCTCCTTTAGTAAGTAGTAAATGATAATTGTGGAAACCATAGAGTTATGCATGATCTGTGCATAAGGACTGCTTGATATAATTTTTCTGTTTTCCAACATGCTTTTGGTCTATGATAATAAGAAAATATGCTTGACTTCATGTGGGAAATTACTCATATTCTTTATCCCCCTCTTCAATGAACAAAACAAACCAACAGACAAAATTGATCCCGATAAATATAAGTATCAAAAATAAACCTCCAAAACAAACTACACATTCATCCTTCACCTACAATATTGCCTTTTCTATCTTTGTCATCGCTGTAGATTCATAAGTTTACTTTTATCATGATAAGAATATATTAACGTTTTTTTGTAATTTTCTCAATTAATGCTGAAACTTCTATTCATGCATGTTTACGCCAGGCTTATGCACATTTAGTCTTGTTTGGCAACTTAATTGTCGTTTGTGTTGTTTGAGCATTTTGAATTCATCACGAGAGAGAGAGGAGATAGAGAGATTCTCTGTCATTTTTACATTGATTTCATAGTATCGATAACTACGTTTCTGTACAATTCGAATACATTATTAGTAGAGTATACTAAAAAGAAAAAAAAATACCCCGAAAAGAAAGACGAAAGCTCCAAAGACCAATGTTACAATGTATCAGGTAGGATGGCACGACATAGAACCCCTTGCTAATAAATGTTTTCATTCACGCATATTAAGAAAAAAATATTTTGATTTTTCCTTGAATTTCCTTTGATTAAAAAAAAAAAATAAGACGGAATTATTTGTTTTTTCAACAGTTTATTAATAAACGTAATCGTATAGTCAAAATTACACCAATTAAAACAGCCTAAATCAAAGATCTAAATTATATGCCCAAAAAATAAAAAATATGTTTAACATCATTTTACACGAGTATATATAACATTTTACCTATGATGGACAGTTCTGACTAGTTCGGCCCATCTACGATGATCATGAGTGAACATTTAGTGTTCAAATTCCAAAGTTATATTTTATTTCTAAATAAAGTAACAAAACTGTCAGAACTGCCTATCAAAGAGTATGGATGCAGGATTTGAGTCTCCGAGTCCCCCATCTGGGTATGAGGCATCACTTACTCATAATACGTTCATTCATACATGGCTTTAAGGTTTCAAAGGTTAAATAGAATATGCAATACATGACTTAATATAGAGTACCAGAGCTATCGATGCAGACACAGAATCGCAAATATGACACGTACTTATAAACTCTCAATTTGGATATTATTGTGCCCGTATTCTGCACCTGGTTGCATAACATCATTTAGGAATACTGCGCAGTGCTACAAGAGTCACAAAGTTCATTCTGTTAGTTATCATTAACAAAATTCATTACGCAGTATCTATGTATACATAAGTATCATAGTGACCAATTTGTAATAGTAACAATTCAAGGTCATAGCATGGCTATCTGTTTACATACGTCCCCCAAACATAAGAAATATCCCGAAGGGAGATTTCTCATGTCTGGCGCCCGGAATAGGAAAGCGTTCTTGATCTCCCCTTGATCAGATCAACTTTCTAGTGACATACCAGTCAGAACATCTATGTTAAGAGGTAGTATCAAGTGACATGTTTCCACTTCCAGCTTGGAACATCAGTCACATACAAAAGCAAATCATTGACCAGGATACATAAAATCATATAGTTTGATTATATCGCATTACAATCATGAAAACAATAATGAATGAAGTATGACAATCATGACCAGGATGAAATAATCAAAATTGAAAATAATCATAATTCATCATCAAAGTAATAATAAGTATGGCTAAGCTTAATGTCATATATATATATATATATACAAAGTTAAGGCATGCTTGTAAGTTCACAAAATATCTTTTTCTTCTTCTTCTAAGGGGCGGAGTTCATGTACTAACTTCACAGGTTCGGAGTCCATTGGTTTCTTCCTGTAGTTCTCCAGAGCGAATACGAAACATTTAGCACTTTTTACACATTTTGTATGAATAATTTTCACAAAATTTCACAATTCCTCTATAAGAAATACACAATTTCTTCACGGCTGCAGCTTAATAATTCTTACATCATCGGCACCCGTGGATAGAGGGTTGGCGCGGATGGCGAGACGACTTCTCGCGGAGCATCTCCTGCGTTCCTCTGTTGCGTAGACATCGCGGCCTTCTCTTCCAGGTATTTACGTGCCAGCTCTGGGTCCGGGTCTATAGTATTTGGCCCATGGAGATTCTTCAACTTTCTTCTCTCCAAGTAATTGTTGTGCGAGTTTGGTCGAAATCGTCCCCGTACTATTGGTCATTTGCGAGTTTCGAGTGTTCCGCTCCGTCGGGGTTTCTCTTGGATCCTAATGTTTTTTGGGATTGGTTTAAGTTCAATGGTGTCACTAGAGGTCCATTTCTCCGGATTCACACAACAAAATGCACTGTCTTTAGAATAACCTTTCTTATCTCCGTCACTACCCCTTTTTCGACAACCTGACCAGCAACCACCACAGCATATACCTCTCCACTCTTTAATAGTTTGGTCTTTCTTAATACCAACTCCTATCGTTATTGTTACTGCCAAAGTTAAACACACATAAAACCAGTGACTTTCCACCTAAGTTGATGATTCCATGGATTGCAGATTAGTTACTGGCAATTCCGCCATAAGTGTATTCATAGGGAAAACTTTAATATCTTTTAGTTAGTCAGGAATCTTTATTTGGCTAATTTCTGGATGTCTGGTGTTTAGAAGGTCCCAAAGGGTGCATGTGTCAATTTCATAAATGACATTCTGAAGGAAATTACTTTCTTGATTATAATATGGGGTAAAGACAATGAACCATGATAACCCGAGCAACCTTGTCCCATACTCAAGATGTCGATCGTAATATTTGATTGTTTTCACCAATAATCATAAATCACTTACAACATTCAGTCTTGTAGTTTCTTTACTTAGTCTCTATCATGTATTTCGAGTATATGTCAAATCTCTTCAACTCCGTATATACAAATAACCGAGGTGCTATGTCCGCGTTTGCTAGTCGGCGTATCTCATTATCCGTTTTAATGTCACAGGGAGTCATCCTGTCATACCTTTTTAAAAGCGTGTAATATATACAAAGCTAAGCTTATTCAAGATTATTTACATCTACAATAAAGTAACTTGTTTAACCTAATACTTTCACTAATTGCTTCATAATAGCCAAACAATCTTCAGCAAACTTTTGTTTGCTATTTTCCTTACGGGGTTTAGGGATTGATTTACGTGGTTTAGGGATTGGTTTGAAGCCTAGACCTACTTTAGGGACTATTTCATCTATTTCCATATCTTCGTCTAAGTGTACATTAGGGTTATCTAAGGGTATTTCATAGTCTTGACCACTATTTTCATCACAGTTTTGACTCAGGGGTCTCATCCGATTCCGACTCTACGGTTTGATCGCTCTCATTTTTATACTGTTGATCATCCATGATCTTCATAGCTCTTCTACGTCTTTGAAGTTCTGCTAGTGGAATATCCTCTTCGTCTGAAGATCCTTCTCTTTCCCATTGTTTGGACTGTATAGCTCCTTCTAATGGTTCTGGTTGCATGTCTTCATTTTCCGACGACGATTCATCTTCTGGTGGCACCACATAGTTAGTTTTTCTTAGAGTCCTTCCACCATCTTCAGTAGTTTGTGAAAGGGGCCAGTGCGAAATATCTGGCAGTCTTAATTGTCGTGCATGGCATTTGGTGGTTAATCCAGTCAGCTAATCTCTTACCACAAAACTAACTGGCCCTTTCTGCTCTATGATTCGGTAATATGGAAGCCATTTTTTATCTAACTTGTTTTGTCTTCTGTTGTTCTTTAGGTAGACAGGGTCACATACCTGAAAATCTTCGTCTTTGCTCTTCTTATCGGCCTGAGCTTTCTGTTTCTTTTTGGCTTCCTTCATATTGCGATGTACTAGCATGAAAGCTTTGTGTTGTTCTTGAAGGGCAAGCTTGTGTTGGTCTTCTCCTGCATATCTCCTTCGAGGTTTCATTAACTTACCAAGTGGTAATACAACATCTCTGTTGTACATAAGGTAATATGGGGAAAACTTTGACGAATCGTTAGGATGGAAACGAAAGGCTGCCAACGTCTGATTAAGATGAATATCCCATGTTTGAGCGTTGTCTGTTATTTTCTTGGCCATCACGTCATGAAGAGTTCTATGAAATCTTTATACTTTACCATTACCTTGAGGGGTGTAATAAGACGTTTTGATCTGGTTGATGTTCAATTCTTTTAAGGTTTCTTCCACTTTCTTATTCACATTTTCTATTCCGTTGTCTGTGAGAATTTGAAGGGGACAACCATATCTTGAATATATTTCTTCTAAAATAAGATGGACTATATTGTCAGCTGACTTATCAGGAACGGGAAAAGCTTCTGGCCAACCAGAGTAAATGTCAATAAAAGGGACTATGTACTTGTTTCCCGACAAGGATGTTAAATATGGTCCTGATAGATCCAGTCCTACCTTAGCCATTGGAAAAGGTGGTATGTCTGTCTCTTGGAGTGGGGGTTGATTTTTCGTATTACTCCTCGTTTGGCATACTACACATCCATCTACATAGGAATATAACCTTTTGTATAAATTTGGTATGTAGTACTTTTGTCTGATTACGTCATATGTTTTATCTACTCCCATATGTCCAAGTCCGTCATGATATTGCTGCACTACCAAAAGTTCTAATTCACGTGGTACATACAGGCGGAGCCTTGGACCTTCTGAGTCTCCATCTGAAAGATAGTACATTAAACCATCAATTTCCAGAAACTTCTTTTCTTCGGTTACCGTTGCGGTTCCTTTATTTAGCCGATTTTTCAGTTTCTTGATCTGCTCATCGTTTTGTTGACTCTCTTTGATGTTGATTTCTTCTGGTAGATCGATAAAGGGTTTGATCAACTAATCGTGTTGCTTAACTTCACATCTGGCCAATCTCTTAGGCGAAAAGGCATTTGAGTTAAGTACGTTCACTTCAAAGAAATTGTCCTTAACATCTGGTTTATCATGCTCTGACTGCTCTTCCTCTTCACACTCCAGGTTGACTGTTGGTAATCTGGATAAGAGATCTGCACAGCAGTTTAATCTTCCTTCTATGTACTCTACCTTACAGTTATATCCTGCAATACTTAACGCCCATAGTTGAATTTTCTTATTTTGCATCGGAGATTCTAAGATATACTTGAGCGGCTTATGGTCTGTTCTTATAGTAAACTGAGCACCGTGTAAATAATGGTCTAACTTCTGAAGGGCGTAATGGATTGCAAATGCCTCCTTTTCTATGGTTGACCATTTTTCTTGAGTTTTACTCAGCTTATGGGATAAGTAATATATGGGCTTATCTTCTCCCTCATCTGTTCTTTGGGTGAGGCAAGCTCCAATACAATTGTCGCTGGCATCGGTGTACGGGATGTACGGCTTATTAATATCTGGATATGCTAGCAAAGGCACTACCGTTAAACTTTCTTTAATAAAGTCAAACGCTTTTAGGCAACATGGTGTCAATTTAAACCTTGCATACTTTCTGGTTAAGTCAATCAGTGGTTCTGCAATCTTAGAGAAGTTTGGTACGAATCTCCTGTAATAACTACACATACCTATAAAGCCACGAACTTCTCGGACTGTAGTGGGCGCAGGTAACTTACTTATAGCTTCGACTTTCTTTGGATCAGGTGTAACGCCATGTTCATCGATTATGAAACCAAGATATTCAGTCTGTTCCTTGAAGAAACTACACTTCTTTAGCTTCATTTTTAGTCCATGCTTTCTTAGGCGATTGAAAACGTCTTGAATATGACGAAGATGATCTTCCGGTGTCTCTGAGAATATAAGAGTGTCATCCAGGTATGCGATGGCAAACTCCTCTTGTGCTTGAAGAACTATGTTCATGAGCTCTTGAAAGACTGCCGGTGCATTACTCAACCCAAATGGCATCCGGTTGAATTGGAATAGTCCTTTGTGACATGCAAAGGCCGTTTTTTCTTTGCTTGAATCTTCTAATTTCATTTGCCAATATCCACTCTTTAAGTCTAGTGCAGTGAAATATTTTGCCTTACCTAGTAAACATAGGATGTCATCAATCAACGGTAGCGGGAATGATACTGGTTTCACTATCTTATTCAAACTTCTAAAGTCGACGCACATCCGGTCTGATCCGTCTTTTTTCTTCACCACTACTAAGGGAAATGACCAAGGCGACTGTGATCTTTCAATAATATTTGCGTCCATCATTTCCGGTATGGCCTTGTCGATTATCTGTCTTTTATTTAAGGGTACACGGTAGGGTCTATTCTTTATTGGGTGATGGTCTCCAGTGTCTATCTTCATTTTAACAGTATCAGTCACTCCAAGATCACTGTCTTTCTTTGCAAATAAATCATTGTTTTTGCTCACAAGTCTTTTGATTGAGTGCTCAAATCTTTTAGGTACATCAATTTCTTCTTTGGTGTCTTGAGTAGTCTGTATTTCTGAGATTTCCTTAGGTTTTAATGCGGTAATACGTCCTACTATGTAGCCTCTTGGAATTTTATAATTTTTGTTAGTTTGGTTAACGAAGATCATTGGAACTTTCTTATTTTTTCGAACTATACAAACGGCGTCTTTTAAATATAGTCCTGGATCTTCCATAATGCAGTTATTGTCTATGCTGTTCACTTCAACTAAATCACTTTCTTCCAGAGGAAAATCGTTGTTTATTTTTCCATAAAATACGGTCACCGTGTTTGGTCTCATAATAAGTTTCTTAGGTGTTCTTGCAATAGTTGAGATGTGGAAATCTTTCAGTTCCGCGTATACTTTGCCATCAATACGCATGAGTCCAAGATCAAAGTATAAACGAACATTGTTTTTCTTGAGCCAATCACGACCGAGAATCATGTTTCGGTTGAGTCCCTTTGTCACATAAAGTTTGTGGTTTAAAGTTAATCCTGAAATCTTAAAGGAAATATTTACGTACCCTATCGCAATTAATGAATTACCATTTGCTGCTTGTAAAGAGGGGATGTCATTATTAAACAACTTGGGGCGGGGAAATAGATTATCATACATTTTCTTACTAATTAAAGATACGGCTGCACCTGTATCTACCAAAGCCCTAAATTTATTTTTACCTATTTTTAATAAACAGCTACTGGGGTTGTTAGTAAAATTAATTTCATATGTAGGTCTTTATTTAAAGTTCTTTCTTCGGGCTTCAACGAAGGAAGAACGTCTTAGTTTTCCTGTTTTTGTTAAGCAAAAGAAGAGCGAGGTTTGAAATTTTGAGATGGCCCCTTATTTACTTGGTTGCTAAAATCATATGTTTGACCTTGACGATTTGATGGTCTGCCCCGATTATGCTGCGTTCTCTGATACATACGCGAGCTCCAAAAATCTGCACGCACATGACCTACTTTACCACAATTCCAACATTCCACAGGTGAACGGGGGCTCTGCTCTATATTATGGACGGGCTTGTTTTGACTGAGTCGTTTATTTATTTGAGGACGGGACCTGACTTGGGGTTTATTTTGAGGACAAAATCGAGCCCACTAACCCGTCTGTTTGCATTTAAAACACCTACTATTTCGCGCGTGGTCAATTTACATTGGCTCTACTTGCCTTGTTTCTATTGAGGTAAGATTATCTGCTCTATCCTTTAATAAGGGAAGAATAGTATCAAAATTTGAAACAATTCGTCCGTTGTCATTACTTTGTACAATTTCTGTCATATTTGACCCTCTTATCGCTAGTCTCTGTCTCAGGTTTTGTTCTCGCATTGCTATTTGAATTGCGGATTCTAAATCTTTAGGGTTTTCTCGCAAAAGTTTTATTCTGAGGTAGTCTAATGTCAACCCGTTACAAAAGATATCTACTAACTGTTGTTATACCATAAGGGTTCTTTTAGTCTGTCTTTACTGTATGCGTCTTCCGCGATTTGCAATAGTCTCTCAGCGAACAACTGAACACTTTCATTTGAATTTTGTCGAGTCCTACGCATTACTGCTAACGCGTGTTGGGGATCTGTTATTTCTGCAAATCTATTTTTAAGGGATTCCTTAAGATCGTTCCAAGATGGGATTTCTTCAGACGCATCTGTTTCATCTAAATACCTTTTGATATAATCCCCCACTGAACCCTTACTCGTTATGTATGCAAGCATGGGGATCTCATGACCTTGTTTCCCAGACATAACACTGTACTTTTCAACTTCTTTTATCCATTGTTTAAATATTTTAGCATCTCCCTCAAAAGGAGTTATCACAGAAGATAGGGGCACTGAGAGTGCGGCTGTCATAGCTTTAACTTGACCAATGAAAAAATCTTTATCATCATCCTGATTTGGGATTCGGTGTCGAGGTTCACGAGTTTCATACAACCTAGCGTCAAAATATGTTTCTGTTTGCGTTTCAAAAGTGTTTCGTTTAATCTGTTCTTTTTCTGGGGATTTTTGACCTGTTTCTTGCACTTTATTTTCTTTACTCTGACCCAACCCCGCAAATCGTTGTTCTAATTGCTCCATTTAATTTTTAAATTCTTTTTTATCAAACCCATCACCTGTCGCCATATTGGTTGCTTAGACAAAGTTGCTTACTTCGAGATAGTTACAAGAGACATATAGAAATGGTTCTTACCTTATTTATTTTTTTTCAACTTCGCTTAGTCCTGGTCATTGTAACGGGATGAGCGGAGGCTACTCCAAACAACAACAAGAGATCTTAAATTTAACAAAATTTATTAACAAAAAAAAAAAAATAAGAGAAAGAAAGAAAAGATAGAAATATAAACACTAAACCACACAAACACTAACACACCTTTCACAAAACTAGAAAAAAATATGATGCATATACAAATGACCAAAAAAATATGATTCAACAAACACCTTTTTACATCTTATTAATTATTATCTATATAAGAAGAGTATCCGAATCTCCAGGGCTGTAGTCCTGGACCATCTACGGACAACCACAACTAAAGTACGTTACGTAACCACAATCATCATCATAATCATCGACACTATCGTCAACATCATCATCTACAACACCATAATCATAGTAGACATCATCATCACCATAATCATCTACTTCATCATCGTCACCGACGTCACCATGAACGACATCATCTACTTCATCATCATCGACATGACCATCATGATCATCGTCGTCGTCGACCTCACCATAACATCATCGTCGTCATCAACAGCACCATCACATCGTCATCACCATCGTCGTCGATATCACCATCGCATCATCATCGTCCTCAACATCAACAATATGACACTACAATAAGTGTACAAGTGATACCATAACACCATAATAAAAACAATATTGTATAATACATTATATAAGTACCTCACTGATGGTATCAAACTATAATAATGTATAAATAGTATTATATTAAAGGCAACATCTCAAAATATTCTAAGTATATGGTCACTCAGTAATTTGTTTACAATAAACAATATGGCGTCTGAAACTTCCGGTGACGCACTTCCGCCCAAGTAGATAAATGGAAAAAGTGACAATAAATTGTAAAATAAAATAACGCATAGAAAATAGCCATCATTTTACACGAGTATATATAAAATTTATACTTATGATGGACAGTTCTGACTAGTTCGGCCCATCTACGATGATCATGAGTGAACATTTAGTGTTCAAATTCCAAAGTTATATTTTATTTCTAAATAAAGTAACAAAACTGTCAGAACTGCCTATCAAAGAGTATGGATGCAGGATTTGAGTCTCAGAGTCCTTAGTCTCAGAGTCCCCCATCTGGGTATGAGGCATCGCTTACTCATAATACATTCATTCATACATGGCTTTAAGGTTACAAAGGTTAAATAGAATATGCAATACATGACTTAATATAGAGTACCAGAGCTATCGATGCAGACACAGAATCGCAAATATGACACGTACTTATAAACTCTCAATTTGGATATTCTGCACCTTGTTGCATAACATCATTTAGGAATACTGCGCAGTGCTACAAGAGTCACATAGTTCATTCTGTTAGTTATCATTAACACAATTCATTACGCAGTATCTATGTATACATAAGTATCATAGTGACCAATTTGTAACAGTAACAATTCAAGGTCATAGCATGGCTATCTGTTTACACAATGAAGAGTTGTATCTTGAAAATTCATACAAAATTTATTAGACCCTTAAATTGTAAAATGATAACACTTAAAATTGTGCCCAATTTCTTTCTTTTCTTTTAAAGGAAAACCTCATTGATATAAAAAAAAAACTGCCTCTTTGAGACAAAATGAATTGACATAATCAATAAAAGTCTGACAATCTCTAGCTGCAGGTCTGTGGCTCTCAGTCTGAAGAAAAAAAATCGGATTGACGACCTGGGACCCAGATCGTTCATCCGAATTTCTTGAATTCTGAATATTACCATTTCTTTCTTACGCGTACGCAGGTTGTCTGAATACTCACCGAGGCTAACTGGTTCGTATTTTAAGTTTGAACTAGGTTAAAAGGTAATATCGGCAATCCGATAATTTTGAAAATGATTCATTAAATGAAAATGATTAAAATTACCGTAAAAGGGTATTAAATTCAAATTTCTTTAAATTGCATTATAAAATTACCAAAAATATGCCGCGGACATCCCTCGGCAAACTCAAATAACCGTCGGAACCCCCCCCCCCCCTGGAAAAAAATTCTGGATCCGCGCATGCTCCCCCTCCCCGGAAAACAAAATTATTCTTCAGAAACCTATGTAAAGATTTTAAGGATCTCCGCATATAACTATATTTCTCAAAAAGATTCATTGGTTCTTGCCGCGTTCGATATAAAATGCGCGTAAAGTGTTATGTCTTTTGACCTTCATACCGGGTATACCCACTATGTAAATATAATCGTCGTCCATATGATTCTGTCTATATTTAGACAATTATGATGATCAGATAAGTTTCTCAAAATAAACTGCACATGCAAAAAACAACATACGGAGAATCAAACTATAGACAACTTATAAAGATCTCTATTTGGTTATATAGTATAGTACAATTAGTAGAGATGTTCTTTTCATCAAACGCCGTGGCAATGATGCACACAAATTAGTACAAAACTGAGGGGGGGGGGGGTCCAGAGGTTAGAAAACAGATGTCTATACTATATTATTATTATAGGAAAAAGACATAACAACAACTGTGATTTAGATCCAATCAAGTGGTGCTGCTTTAGAAATAATCGAAATGGTACCGATATGTTAGCACATTCAATACGATGAACACGATACATTACATTTCTGAGCATGCATCGTTAAAGAGTTTACAAGATAGTTGCGCGATCAAAAACAATCGATGCAAATTTTATATATTAGTTCCAAACAATCCCTGAACAATTGATAAAAAAAAATGACTAACTAAGCCCTAAGAGCCAAGAGTCCCATGACCAAGATATTTTCATCCAATCTAAGACTAAAAATGCATTTATTTTAGATATACAAGCCTAATAAGGCTTTATGCATAAGGACTATAATAGCACAACATCTCGATAGTATATCAATTACCTTTAATGTATATGGCTCGACAGCAATCGTATTTCACAAAAAAATCATCATGAAACAAACTCTTATGTATATCGAAAGCATTTGTCTCTTTTACTCAGGGTCTATACATCTAATATTGCATCATGGCCAGATATCAATTTTGTATTACGTCACAAGTATGACGAAGCTGCGACGGAAAAAAACCTAGTCGTTGCTTTGCAACGAGCTAGTTTCAAGTTATGTATAGCGTTTTAAGACAATCAATCTTGAAAACTTATAAAAATATTGATAATATGTCATATTTAAAAATGCCTATATTTTCAAAACGATTAACTGATTAATCAGTCAAAATGAAGTACATAATAACCGATTGGCAATTCTGCAATTGATTGACATCCCTAGTACAATATTATATATATATATATATATATATATATATATATATATATATATATATTGTTAACAATCAGGATTAAAATGGCCACTTTTTTCATAATTTCATGAGTCATAAATCTTGATAATTCTGTATCTATATACATACCACATATCTCTTGACAAAAAAAGTAATTTAAGCAAAATAAAAGTACGCACATTAACTTTTTTTCTATTACTGATGTGTGATGATGGGGTAGAAGGTTTAATGGAAAAAAAAGCTGCATGCCTTCATTCTCACTAGAAATGTATCTAATCCACAAATCCTGGGGATGGGGAAGGATTAAGACCCCTTCCCCTTCCTCCCTATTATAACTCATATAAACATGTTAAGTCTCTATATACACTTATTTAAACAAAATTTAATATAAAATGTCACAGGGTCAATATGGGGTCAACACAATAGTGTAAGTCTGTCAAATGAAAAAATAACTTTTAAAATGACAGAAACTGTACAAATGCAATAGGAAAGTTCAAGATGATAAGCTTTTTTAAATATTAAAAGATGTTGATACAGTAAGTATGCTGGCAAAGGGAAATCAATTATTTGGAAGGTGAAAGTATACTTATATGTATACCAATGTCTCATAAAATTGCGCTACTATATGTATTATTATTTCCTATATTGGAAAACATCATAATGATTATCCAATTAGAGCACAATATGAATTCTTTAATTAGCTGATCACCACAAAAGAAAGGTTAATGCAGGTTAAAATTTATCCTATTCTGCGTATCCAAAACACATATGTACATGTACACCACGTGAAACCTATCTAACCAAAAGAGCTGGGTAAAACTAGTACCCGTTAGTGCAACCTGTAGACCTGTGTTGTGTACGTAACTTTTAGGAAAGATCATTTACTTACATGTATACCATGCATGTATTTTCACAATTTTATTTTTTAAAACCCCTTGCACTATTTTATAAATTAGTTAATTAACCATGTAAAGCACAAATTTCAGTTTGAAGGTGGTATGGGACACCTGTTAATTGTGACGTACTCCCTATCGAAATAAATACTTAAGTATAAATATAATATTTTCCACCAAAATTATGATACCTACCAGCGTAGCACAAATTGGATTAGATGCGTTAACTACTTGTCTGTAAGTAAGAGTTCGAAAATTCTAAAAAGGTGAAAGTATTTTCATTATAACGTACTTTTATTCAGATAAGTATCGACATGTGTCCCATAACACCTTAAATAATTATATTTTCTGTCCTGGCAGTCCTGCAGTGAAAAGCATTGCGCAAAGTGTCATTTATTTTGCACCGTTCATCGTATTCTTTGTTGCAACTACATGTACAGGCTTTCGTATTAATCAAAATATTGTGATGTTTATTTATCTCCTGGGCAGTAGCGGCACATGCACGGATTAAGAACGATTCAGTTTTTCCATGGGGAGTGGGTGGTTGGGGTCAGAGTTATAATTGTGTTTGCAGTGGTGGGGGGGCTGGGGTCCGAGGTTTATTTTTGGTAATTTTACTATATAAATGAATTTTTCAAGGGGGTCTGAACCCTCACTCCCACCCCTTCTCTAAATCCGGCACACGATGTTGGCACACAAAAGCAAATCTAGTGCCGAAAACCGCCGAAAGGGGGGGGGGTGTATAGTTTAATTTTGTTTGTAATAATTATATAGACAATACTTTTTATGACATGAAATGTTAAGATTATTGATAAATTTAAAATTCACGTGCAAACAGTTCAACTCCAAATTGTATATAAAGGGCCGTTCATGTGTATTATGGAATGGGATCTCATCCTTAATGAAAATGATAAAGTTTAAAAAGTACCAGAAATTGCATGTTGCTTTCTTTTTGACTAAAAATGGTACAAGAGATTGTTATCTAGGGGCAAAAACTTGGTGCAGGTATTGCTGTCTAATGACAACATCTAGTTATAGATTATAATTGCTTGCTTAAAACCTTCAATCAAATTACCATTACCATAACAAGAGTTTTAAAATGTAATTGATTAAATTACTTTGCAGATGTAATTTATTATATTACAAATTGCATTTAAGAAAATACATTTATTGAATTAAAGCAATAAGAACATTGTTATACACATTTGCCATAAAATTTACTAAAACAATAATTTAGCTAGAACATGTACACATGTTTGCAGTTGCATTAAATGCTCACTTAAATGTTTAAAATTCCCCTACCCTACACCTATAATGTCTAAATGTTTTTCAAGGGAAACTGAAATTGAAAATTCTCTCTACAGGTTAAATTCAGGTAGAGAGAATACTCCAAAACAGAATTCGCCCTTTGTTCTGTACCTTTTTATCAGACATTTGCAACATGGTAAGATTATGTGAACAGATTTGGCGACAAAACATTTAAACCCTTTTAAAGCCATAGTTCTTGGTATTTTAAACTGCAAAATAAAAAGCATGACCTAGTAGTTTATACATTTTAAATAATATTCATGCTATGTTATTTGTTAAATAAACATATACATTTTTTTTTATCCATATAAATGATAATTGGAAAAACTGGTTTTTAGGGAAAAGAGATCAAGCAAATCATTAATATTATTTAGTCCGCAAAAAAGCAAGAAATACTTTTAACATCACATACTAAAAGCCAAGGTAACAGTCAGAAAAGTCTCGAGTTAGGGTTAAGTGTCCAAAATGATAGCTTAAAATGCAAACATGATACTCCCTGACAGGCCTATCTACGGACTTTGGCACTCAGGTGGCCTGTGGGCCTCTTGTTTTCATGATTGTATTTAATTATAGCATGTTTCCAGTCTTATGGAGAAAACTGTCGGTACCCTTGCAGTCCACACTGTTACAACCAAACTTGTGACAGATTTAATGGACGATGCCTTTATTGTTGTGCAGACGGGTTCTATGGTGAACTATGTGATAAAGGTAAATCGTAATGATTTTCTTTTCAAATCAGTTGATATCAATAAAATAATACCAAATCTATTGACAGGTTAAAAAAAAATGTTTAAGGAACCTTAATAACATGCAAACATTTTTACTGACATTCAAAAAGAATAACATGCAAATTGACAACATTGTGTTCCTTTTTACAGCACCTGTAATGTTGGATCAAAATGAATCGAGTATGAACTGCTGGAGCGTTGGATTATTAGTTTCGCTTGTTATCAACTTTGTTCTTATCAGTGGTGCCTGTTTATTATTCAGGTAGTATTATAATGTAATTAAGTTTAAAACAAAACGGGTTTCATTACGCGAACATCTTCAATTTCTCAGTTTATTTTATTTTATTTTTTATTTCTTTTTTTTTTTTTTTTTTTTACATATTTATCATTTTTTTTCGTTTTAAAAAGAACATGTTATCAAATTTATTTTCTGAAATTTAATTACCTGCTTTTTTATCATATAGTTTTACTTCATCTTTACTTCATAGACTTAAATTAATTTCTTAGGGGGATTTATACAAAGAAGGTGTCTATATCTCGAGATTTATTGTCGTGGTCAAAGAAGTCCATATACTACACAGATACTGATGTTAAAATCGGTGAAGATTCAACTTATCAAGAACTTGACATATCAAGAGATGAAATTCCATATCAGAATACAACAATACGATGATTCTTACATCGCAAACAGAAATATCACCTAGAATTGATAGTGCCTAAATATCATCTTTCAAAAATGAACTAAAATCAATAAAAGTTATGCAAAATACATCTACATTACATGCATGCTGAATTAACCTAGAGTCACAATTTTCAAAAGTTGTTTTACTTGCTATTTATTAAAACCATATTAATGCGTTTTACCATTACAGTCGTCTGTTGGGTATGAATATACATAAGAAGTGAAAAATCATACTTATATTTTTGTTCTTTTCTGAAAGTTAAATTGCAGAGACGGGTCGGATGCCATTCAACATCAATGTCGTACAGTATATTCTGTCCTTTCACTATCGCGTAGACACTTTAAAACCACCCGTGATTTTAAAATTAATCCGATGATAACCAGTATAAACGTTTAAGGGCCTCTTTAGAGCTATCAGTCGACATCCACTTAAGCACAAGTTCTGTAGCACAATTTTGTTATAACTGCAGCCTTTTGATATTACATTTCGGCGATCCATACAGTACACTGTTGGCAAAGTCCAGATGGCTATATTCTGTCCCAAGATATCATAGATTCATATTTTGCTTATTTATTCGATAATCATAAATTCCTCGGGGTTCAAACGATGTGCATTCAAAAGTAAGAAAAATGTCCAAGATTTTCCCTTTAAACGCCCCCTCTAGCTTATCAGGTTTCAATACACGACTTAAAATAAAAGAGTCTATTGGGATTTTGCATTGTAGCAGACCCAAATGATAACGTTGACCAATTGTGCGAGGTATTCCAAGTGACTTTTGAATGGAGAAAATATGCCAACATATTCCATTATAAATCTCCGTAAGAAATATGTTTTTGTTCCTGTGATTTTTTCCGAGTGTAAACTGATTAAGAGTCAATAAAGTTATCTTGGATCTTTCCCTTTTATCTATTTCTCTTGAACTTCTTTCTCAGGTATGTGTATGTTTTATTAAAATCGTCCAAATGTGCTGCAAAAATATATTTAGACAGACTTTAGTACATGTAACTATGGACTGTACTGTTTCCATGCACCAGTCGTGGGTTAGGTAGTAACATCTGCTGACTTCCAAATAAAGCACACTCAGTTTTACTTGGCTTAAGTTTCAGTTCGTTCAGATTCATCCAGTGTGATCTTTTGTTGTCTTTTGTAACGCCTTTCAAAATTGTCTTCCTTTACAAGATATTGAGAAAAAAATTCGATGCCTCTATCTTCCTAAAAATAGGGATCAGGTCCTTTTCCTTTTTACCAATTAAAGGTCTCGACAAGACCCATAACTTTTAAATACATCTCATGAAAAAATATTATCAGGTGAGAAAATAGAAAGGAAAAAAAGGAAAACTTTAGCATTTTTTAAACCTTTATTTTAACACATATTTCTCTCCTTTTAATATCATTTTAATAAAAAAAAAAAGTGATAGTATTATGCACCTTTTTATGTATCTACGTCCAAACTAGCCGATATTTAAGATTCTGCCATTCACTGTTAAAGCTATTCCCATCCGATAAAAGTGTTTGTTAAGTTTTAGTAAAAGGGAAATAATTTAAGAACGGATTGGGATTTAAATCAATTAAAATACATGACAATATCGCGCGACATGTTATCAAGCCTGAAAATGTCAAAAGAATCTGTGAATAAACTAACGAGATATTAAAGATCTAAGTTGGCGTCTAGAAAACAAGAAATAGAAAAAAGACAATTTTTCGGAATAACAGTAATAGTAGAGATTCATCGGAAGATCTTAATAATTATTTTAATAAAAATGCTTTTCAACAAATACTTTGACTGGGTAAAAAGGCAATAGATATTGTTTTGCATTGATGTCTGGAAGTTTTGTATTGTTTACCTGCGTATTGTGTTAATTTTATGAATGATTTATAACAATAAAATTCGGTGGTGGTGAAATTTTAAAGACCGGTGGATATAGTTCGCTTACATCCATAATTTGTTATGCCAATCAACTTAATTTGTAACAATAAGTCGATTTAAGGAAAATAAAATTTTAATAATTAAAAAGAGTTTGAATAACAAGATTTTGAATTATCAGTATAATCATTAAAACAAAAGGCCAATGGGTCACATCGCTCAACTGAGCAACAATAGCCATAATAAAATCAGCTTTATGGAGTCTTAAAAAAATATTAGGACAATGATATGGAATACATCCTCAGTGTATAAACAGATGTTCAAAGTTTTCTTCGGATATTCTCATGTTAGATATTAAGCGTCTTTTGTAACATGATAACAAGGTCGTATCACATATTGAGCATTGCAGTTCCTAAGGAGATCTTAAACATGATTATAAACCTACATCAAAGTTTGAGCCTCTTGTGGGGACCAACAATTTTCCAGGGGACACAGTCTAAACAATTAAAAAAAAATCAACAACATGTGAAGATGCTTTGCATATAAGTAATACCATACATAATGGCATTATGAGTTTTTGAAAATAATTTTAAAAAAACTCCTATGTAAAATTGGACCCCCTAATGTGGCTCCATCGTGCCCCCAAAGATCATGAATTTGACAAACTTGAATCTATACTATCTCATGTTGCTTTCATTAAAGTTACATGTTTTTTAAGGCAAATGTTTTTTTAAAGATTTTCTCTATATATATCTATGTAAAAATTTGCCCCCCCCCCCCCTTGTGCCCCCATCCTAAAATCTACCCGCGAAGATCATGATTTTGACAAAATTGAATCTACACTACCTGAGGTTGCTTTCACTAAAGTTAGAGCTTTTCTTGCAGGTTTATTGCTTTTGAGAAAAAGATCTTTAAAGATTCATTTCTATACATTCTTAAGTAAATATTCCCCCCTTCCACCACAATGTGGACCAAACCTACCCCCGACGATGATATTGACAAACTTGAATATACACTATATGAGATTGCACTCTAATCACGACCACTCTATCGGTAATTGTCAACAATCAGTCACTGATTATAATGAAGACAAGTTTAGATTGAAATGATTTATGATGGTAAATTTGCAATGAATGTTGACAAATTATGTTAATTTTTCTACTATAAAAATGACGAATTGAAATAATGGTTATCACAAGCGTAACTGTCTTAAATAAATGTAAATGTAAAGTGTGTAACATAAATGCACAAGTGTGATTATAACATTTTTTTAATTTTCTAAATAGAAAAAAAATGTTTTATATGTTTGAAAAAAAATTCTTTATAAAGTATTGTATTTCTCTTTCTCATTCATTTATGGTCATTAATTTCTAGCGAGAGTGTAGTATTTCAACAAAACACTATCTCTAATCAACAAACAACCAATGAACAAAAACGTTTCAAAATGTTTCTATAATATGGCATACTATTAACTGTAACAAAGCTCCATCTTTTTTAATGAGTCAGTTAATATCCATTTACAAGGAAACATAAGTTAGGTTTACTCCCCTGAGCTGGCAAAATGCCTCTTTTTACACTTATTATTTAATTATTTTTGGAGTGTTCCTATAATGCTGACATATATATTTAGTATTTGAATACGGTATATAGATATATTCATATTAAGTTTAATAACATTTAACCATTATGAAGAAACATACAATGCACAATTAAGAGGCATTGATTTTGAAAACATACAAATTAATATGATAAATTTCGCAATCATAACTGTCTAAATCTTACTCTAAAATATGCAACGTAAGTGTTTGATTATGACATATTTTGAAATAAGGACCACTGAGGGAAATAAGAATTTTTTGAAAATATTTTTATGTGAAACAATGCATGCATTTTTTATTTTCGTCTGATCAACATTCTATTAAAAGTGTACTTTACGAGTACACATCGCCAATCATCAAGCAACCAGTATTTATTTTTTTTTCCAAAAATGTTTTCTATAATATAAAATATTATTTAACCATAAATTCTCTCCGTCATTGTATCAAACAACAGATACTAGAAAAAAGAGGTTTACCTCCCTTTACAAGCTGGCCATGGACCTCCTTTTTTATACTCACCTGTCTTTTAATGATGATTTAAGCTTATTCAATAAACAGATGTCTTAAATACTGATGCATGTAGTATTTAAATAAGAAATACATCCATACTCTCACATTGATTCATGAAATTTAGCACAGTACATCACTATGAACAATATTGTTGGTAATAGTTTACAGATAAATAAGTTTGCATAAAGTACAAAACAATATCAAATCTATAAAGGGCAAATTGGATCCACATAAATTGAAACAGTACTGTAAAAAAGTCCTCTATTTTGAACTTATACTTTCAACGACATGTTATATACTGTGGTATAATCATGATTACATTAAGTATGTACTCATGCACATAAGGAAGTGCAACGTATTTTATGTTATTAAATATATTATTCTAATTATAAAAAATACTAATAGTAGGACAGATTTAAGCATAGCTACTGTATTGTAAGACACCAACCATTGCTTAATATGGTAAGAAATTATAACAGTTATTGGTGAAATGTGGTGATAAGGAACAATGTTCAAAATCAAAAGTCCAAAAGAAAAATATAAAACAGGAGCAGAGTAAAGACGGACCTCTACAAAAATTAGAGGTAGGATTAGGTGCCATGAAGGATTGAGCATCCTCTAGTAACAAACTAATAATGGGTAAAAAGTAGAATAGAAACATTCCAATTTAAATTGCAAATTACATCAAGTTAAAAATTATTATAAAAACGGGTTTAATAGTATATGGTATGGTTATTCACATTAGATGTCAACAATTTTGCTATGACGTCTAATCTTATATATCTAAAGGTACATCTTATCAAAGTTATTGAGAAATGGATATATAACAGAAGCAATATAGAAATAATCTAGAATCAGTATACAATATGTTTATATATCATATACCTAGTAGTGTATCAGCCCTGATACACGTGTTTTGGACTAGGTGAGACAGCAACTAACTCCTAGGGCTGTATCGCCCTCGGGGCTGAGATTTCTCTGTCTCAGCCCGTCGTCAAGGGGATGTATTGCCCTCAAATTTAAAATCACTAATTCCCAAATATATCTGCTTTAATTTAAGACTACTTTGTGAAATAACGATAGAATATCAAATAAATAATACAAAGCATCACCTTACACGTCTAAATATTTTTATTTATTGCTGAAAATTGAAAAATAAAAATTCAAAAATAGCGCCAAAGCGTGATATGTATCTAAGTAAGGGGAGGTAACCTACACGACGGTTGTGTATTTAGAACAATAGCACGCTTTATTTAATATCAATCAACATTTAAATTAGGGAGGATATAGAGAAGGATAGAACGAAACTTAATCTTAGAAAACCAGAGTTTATATTGTAAAAATTAAGTGGTTAAAGTAATGGACGCGCTTATAAACGCTCTCAAACGGTAGAGTCTATAACAGTATGGATTTTTATGAATGGAATCTGACAGGAAACTTACGAAATCCCAGTGAAAGAATTTGACTCATTACGAAGTTGCGTAGGATGGAAGTTTCTCTCTCGATAATTTTGAGTTCTAGAAGATAGTGCTTCATCTCAGACGACAGACTCCCTTCTACTGTATTTCAAACGACGATGGTTTGTCAACAAAGTCCGACAACTCTGACAGTTCTTAACACATATAAAAAGGAATAAAAACGAACGAGTTCTGTGAATCCGAAAAAAAATTATAGCTTCTTCATGATCTTGATAAATAATAATTCCTTATTTGGAATTTGAATTTGAATAAAATTCTTTGATTTTAGATATATGACATCGATATAAACAACATCACACTGTTGTTTTGATCTCGTCCCTGGTATCAGCCCTCGGATGGTATCGGCCCGCGCCCTTCGGGCTTGGGCCGATAACAACCGCTCGGGCTGATACCAGGGCCGAGATCAAAACAACAGTGTGATATTCTATATTTACAGTTTTTCTTTGGATTCACTATCCGCTTTCTTTTCTTCTGTCATATATTTTCAAAATCTGCATGCAATTGCTTTAAGAAGAGAAAAGTTCAATTTTGGATGTTTATTTTGCACAGTTTTTGAAGAGGTCATAACCTGTCTACAGTGGTATTTTTGTTCAGTCATTTGTGTTTGACCTAATGTCAATAATGTCACAAAGTATCTCCTTTCTTATTAATGTAAGTTTTAATGCAACAAGCAAATATTATTACATAAAGATTATTTAAGAAACAAAGAAACAAAAAAAAAAACAAACAAAAAAAAAAACACATAACATTTTTGTAGATTTAAAAATATTTGTTTAATATAAGTAATAAGACTTGAACATTTTGATAGCCTGTAAATACATGGGTGTATGTATTACATTTTAAGATACTTTTAGTTTTTTACCTGACTGTTTTTTTTTAAAAGTTAAAACAAGTTATGAGGAAGTTGCGTTGATACTCCAAAAACTCTGGATGCATAAATTAAAACAGAGCTGAGATGAGTTATAACCAGACGATCTTATTGAGAAAACAAACACACAACAAACTCATGAATGTATGATTCCAGTTCTGTTTCAACCGCAAAAAATGATATTAAAAGATAAACACTAACTTGCTATTTATTTAAATCGGAGCACATCCACTCGCACATAAATTGAATAGAACTTGTCTTCGTATTTTTTGTTTAACCAGTTAAGTCTATTAACTTCAGTCTTTACAAATATGTTATAAAATAGGGAAATCATATTTATTTATGAACTCTAGTAACAGCACATAATATACAACTGATATGTTTTACCAATCATTGCACTATTTTTCCACCTATTTTACAGCAATGACTGGCCAGTTTACAATTTTCTATTTTCATGTCTCAGTTTGAAAAAGAAGAAGTCAGTGGACTTTTTTGCAATGTTGAAGAATCTTGGGCAGTCATGGTTTGGCCCTTTACTACTGTACTTTGGGCTAGTACATAGAACTACCTCAACATACCAATGTTGTGGACCTTTCAGGACCTTATAGGACAATCTGAAAGTGACTTCTGCGATCCAGAAATGTTACATTGTGTCCTTGCGTGTGAGGTCTGTTACTTCCTGGTTTGTGAAGAATCTCAATGCTCGAAAATTATGTGCCTTTTTTTAAAATACGTATACGAGGACGATATCAGCCAGACAGTAACAACAACACGTATAATTCCGTTCTTTGATGCAGTTTACAAAGTGCAGATTTTGTATTTATCAGATATTGATAATGTGTAGTACAAGGTTATCCTCAGACTAGTGATATTTTGCGTTTTGTCTTGATATTAATTATTAATGTGCCTTGATATTAATTATTGAGATCCTTTATAAAGTGTGTTTGTTTAAATGTTATACAAACTGTCTTATACTCTATTAATTTTCTTTTTTGTTTCATGAACCAAAAACAGAACAAGTTAAGATGAAGATGTTCATGCACTTTAAAAAAAATTGATTTTCTTTCTCAGACAATGGGCATCTTTAAAATCTGAATAGTGTTGGCTTCACGTACCATCAAACATGAAACTCTTTCTATTTTAAAATATTTTGTCAAAGCCATTTAATTGACTATAATTCCTAGCAGATTAAGTTTTAAGGCCCTAGAATTAAAGAAGTGGTCAAAATAAATAATTTTGCTTTATATTTACACCTGAATATTTTTAAGAAATTATCAGTATGAGGGTGAAAACGGGCAATATATGAAATTTGAAATAGATATGAATAAAACTGCTCCATGAATCTTGAGCCAGCAGATCCAAAGAGTTCACAACTTTATCAAGTTGGATGGAGAAGTATTGATAACAAGTTTTCATTATTTAATGTTCCTTGTGAAAATCGCAAAAACAAAATATCAATGCTTAGACCACAAGAGCAATGTTAAAATGTTCCTTGTGAAATTTGCAAAATAACAATTTAACGATGACAAAATACAAGATCAATGTGGGTGAAAAACAATATTCAAATACAGTTGATAGCTTAAAGATTTAAAAACAACTTGTGCCAATATGATATGTCAAATTTTCACTCTCTCGACTAATTAAAACTTAAAGAAATAAAGTTTATGAATCTTAATTTTGCAAAAACGTATAATATCACATTAAATTAAGAGTCTCAATTTGGCATAAAAAAGATTTAAAAAAAAGAAAAAAGAACAAATCAGTTCTGATTACAGAGGAACCTTATTCCTATAAATGTTCATAATCTTCAATTAAAACGGTTTCTTAAACACAAGTCTTCTTCAGCGATGCCGAACATCATTGGGAACAGGTGGTAGTCCCAATTCAGCTTGAACAGTCTTTGTCTGACCGTCTGTTTGTTCTAGGCGGGCAAGAATGCACGTTCTGCTGTGAAAATGGGACTGTCTTCCCGAGACTTGTTATCCGCATTCATGATTAAAAACATATTGATTTGTGTACAGTTATTCCACATAAAATATCTTTGAAAATGATTAAGGTACATTAAGAATGATAGTTGAGACGATGCCACACCTGAAAAACCAATTGATCTGTCGATATTCCCTTCTGTTTAATACGGGCTCCAACATTCTACTTTTTAGTATGAAATTTACCGGATGTATTAGGATTTAACCTTTGGTTTATAGCTCACATGAGCTAAAGGTCAAGTGAGCTTTTCTGATCACATTATGTCTGCCGTCCGTCTGTCTGTCCGTCTATTCGTCTGTCTGTAAAAGTTTCACATTTTCAACATCTTCTCCAGAAGGCCCAAGATTTTCAGGTAGAGTAGATTTACGTTTGTTCAAATCATGATCCCCGGGGGTAGGACAGGGTCACAACGTGTGGGGAGGAAGAAAAGTTTACATTGGAATATATAAAGAAAAATCTTTCAAAATCTTCTAAAAAAACATTTGCCTAGGAAAACTGTAACTTTAGTGAAAGCATATGCAGATAATGTAGATTCGAATTCCTTAAAATTAGAATCTTAAGGAATAGGGTGCGGCCAAATTTTTATTTGTTTATGGATTTTTATTTATACAGGATCTACATGTATTATACTACATTGTCCAGATAGTTTGGATTATGATTCCATCGAGCTGATTGTATCATACCTAGTGTTCCTCAGGTGAGTGATGTGGCCCATTGACTTCGTGGGTATTTTTTTCAGGATCTAGTTAATAATACACGGAATTTTTCTATGAAATTCCTCCATTTGCTATCAATACCAGAGCTTTAATCAATCAAATAAGTTAAAAGTCTTTGTATAACCCACAAAACACGTGTACAACCTTTTTTTTATTCCTTAATGTATTGCTAATAAACTTGTGAAATACAAATAAAGCATCAACCGTGCTTATATCGGGTTTAAATCCAAAGTAGGCATCAGCAATGTTAATATATTTTGTGTCCAATTACAATTTGTTATTCTTTACTCCTGTAAACAATATTGCTTAACACCTGACACAAGTTGTCCTTCTATAAGTATGTAGGTATTGTAAATCATCTGTACAGTACATTCTTTTCACCGAACATCTGAATAGATACAAGTTTCATAAATGTTATTAAACATATTCAAAGCTTCTCTTAATTGTATGAAAACATTACTAACTAAACCATTGCACTTTAATTTTGTTTCCCCTTTCAAAGGGGATACTTATTGTTTTTGTCGTTTTTCTTATACTTCTTTATTCAAATTTTGTCCGGGTCGCAACTCTTTGACATTAAGACCTCAAATTTGGAACGTCGATAGATGGTATTGAGAAGGAGTGCACATCATCAAAATTTCTGACCTTGACGTATTTTGTCTTTTAAGGTCAAGCGTTTTCTAAAAAACATTGTCCGGACCATAACACAATATTCCTTAAACATCCAGACTTTAAACTTGTATCACAGATAGATAGTACATAACCTAGCTGAACCTTACCAACATTTTTGACCTTGAATTTCTATTTTTATTTCAAGGTCAATTTAGAAAAAAATAGATGCTGTCATTAGACAGTAATACCCGCACCAAGAGTTTGCCCCTAAATAACACTGTTTTGTACCAGTAAAAATTAAGGTCACATGCAATTTCTAGTAATACTTAAAAATTATAATTTTCATAAAGGATGAAATCCCATCCCATATGATGATACACATGAGCGGCCCTTTATGTACAATTTGGGGTTGAACTGTTTGCATGTGAAGTAAATCAATAATCTTAACATTTCATGTCATAGAAAGTATGGTCTATATGATTATTACAAACGAAATTAAATTATGCCCCCTCCCCTTGGTGGTTGCTGGCTTTAGATTTGCTTCTGTGTGCCTACATGTACATCATCGTGCGCACGGATTTAGAGAAAGAGTGGGAGTGCGGGGTCCAGACCCTCCTCCCCCTTGAAAATTCATTTATATTAATAGTAAAGTTACCAAAAATACACCTCGGCCCCCCCCCCCCCCCAAACACAATAACATGTATTACTCCGCCCCCCCCCCTCCCCCACACTCCTCATGGATAAATAAACATCAGAATACTTTGATAATAGCGAAAGCCTGTACATGAAGTTGCAACAAAGAAAATTGTAAACAGTGAAAAAAAAACAACATAATAATATTGCGCGATGATTTTCAATGAAGAACTGCCAGGACAGATGTTATAATTACTAATTTAAGGTGGTATAAGACACATGTCAATATTTATGTGAATAAAAGTGCGTTATAATCAAAATTCTTTCATGGTGATGTTTTAAAATTTTACAATACATGTATTTGGCAAAACAAAAAAAAATAAGTTTTCCAATTTTTGGAAACTTAAATAAAAAATAGAAAAGCCCCAGCAGGATTTGAACTCTCTACTTACAGACACATAGTTAACGCTCTAACCTTTATACTTTATTGTTTATTTCAATATATAGGGAGTACATCACAATATGCAGGTGTCCTGTACCGCCTTAAAGCTGAAATGTGTGCTTTACATAGTCATTTACCTTATAAAATAGTGCAAGGGGTTTTGAAGAATAGGTCATAAAAATTCATACATGTTACAAATAACTCATCTTTGTCTGAAGTTACGTACACAACACAGGTCTGCAGGTCGCATTAGCGGGTACTAGTTTTACCCAGCTCTTCGGTTAGATGGATTTCATGTGGTGTACATACCGGTATGTGTTTTCCATATGCAGAAAAGGATTAATTAACATGCATAAACGTTTCTTTTGTGATGATCAGCTAAAGGGATTCAGATTGTGCTCTAATTGGATTATCATTATGATGTTGACCAATATAGGTAAGCATAAAACATGTATAGTAGCACAATATTATGAGACACTGGTATACATAAGTATTACTTTCACTTTCTAAATAAGTGATCTCCCTTTGCCAGCATACTGTATCATCATCTTTTAATATTTAAATAAGCTTATCATTGTTACCTATCCTATCACATTTGTACAAATTCTGTCATTTTAATTGCTAAAGTTTTTATTTTCATTTGTTAGACTTACAATATCGAGTTTACCCCATATTGACCCTGTGATATTTTGTATTAAATTTGTGTATTACATGTAATTAAGTGTAGAGACTTATCATGTTTATATGAGTTCTAATAGGAGGGAAGGAGTCTTTTTTTCTTAATGTATTATGATGCATCAAATATAATGTAGGCCATGACCCTATGGGATTGTTCTGATCCCATGAAACAGGAAAATACAATATATCTTGTAATGTCATTATAATGCATCAAATGGTGTAAAGTAGATGACCCCCAGGTGTTGTCTTTAAACCACCCTTCACCCCCCCCCCCCCCCCCCCCCCCTCCCCACACTTCTGAAATAAAAAAAATGATGATACATTGCATATTTTGAGATCCCCATCCCTTAACCATATTCATTCTTGCTCTTTGTGTCATTGCGCATCAAATGGCATATAGGTTATGCCCCCTTGGAGACACCCTGACTTTCTAGAACTGGAAATAATAAAGTATGTTATCTTATTCATATGTAGTGTTCGACCAATGTGGGTAATTCTTAGCCTAATGATGGCCCTGCTTTGTTTAGGAGACTTTACCATTGCCCAGAATACACATGCATATAACATTTTGTTTATCTTAAAAATTAAATTTAGCAATTTCCAAAATGTTAATGTGCATTTTTTTTTTTAAGAAAAAACGTTTTTTACCAGTTTTTAAAACTTTTTAGACCCCAAATTATATTTTGATTTTAATAGATCATTCGACAATT
>WFKH01011926.1:73524899-73584815 GCA_016163765.1 Magallana hongkongensis
ATAAGAGGAGTTCTGGGATGTAGGTTTTTTTTGGAGTGATAAACGTCAATTTTCTGCTGTTATTTGACTTCCTGGATGAAATATAATTTTTCAAAACCTTATTGCACATCTTTAGGACAACCCTTATCATATCCCAAGATATAATGTGTCTATTCATTAAATCATAAGATTAGTTCTGGGATGTAGGTTTCATTGGAGCGATAAACGTCAATTTTCTGCTATTATTTGACTCCCTGGATGAAATTTAAATTTTCTAAACCTTATTGCACATCTATAGGACAACCCCTATCATATCCCAAGATATGATGTGTCTATTCATTAAATCATAAGATTAGTTCTGGGATGTCGGGTTTCTTTGGAGCGATAAACGTCATTTTTTTGCTATTATTTGACTCCCTGGATGAAATTTAAATTTTCTAAACCTTATTGCACATCTTTAGGACAGCCCTATCATATCCCAAGAGATGATGTAGCTACTCCAAAAGTTGTAAGAGGAGTTCTGGGAACCATACTTTTTTTTGCAAAAAACATCATTTTTTGTTGCCCACCGATCCCCGCGATAAATAAAAAAAAAATCTGAAACCTGATCACACTTCAAAATGACAGCCCCAATCATATTCTAGAAGATCATTTGGCTACTGCGAAAAATGTTGACGTTTTTTAAACCAGATTTTTTGTAAAAACGCGTCATTTTTCAGCCATCAAATGACCCCCAGGACAAAATTGAAATTTCCGAAACCTTATTGCTTTAGAAAGTGCGGGTAGTAAAATATACTTGTTCATGTCCGGAATATAAATTCACAGAAGGACATCAAACTTTAAACAAAGAACAACAATAAAACACTGAGATGTACTATTGGTATCTATATATTTATATATATTGATCTTGATCTTTTTGTTTACTAAAAGTCAAATCAGAAAAAAAACCCAGACCACAACTTCAATATACTTTGACAAACTTGAAACATAGTTTGATTATCTATGAAAAAGGTGACCCATGCCTAAGTTTTTTACGTTGACCTATTTATATCTCAAGGTCAAGCATCATATGTAAAACATTTTCTAGGCTATAACATTAAATTCCTTTATCAAACAGCCTTCAAGTTAAACTATAGACATATGATATACAAGTTTGCATAATCTTACCAATAATTTTTCACTATGAGGAATTTGTCTTTCAAGGTCAAGCGTTTTCTAAAAAATATTGTCAAGGCCAAAACATGAGATTCTTCTTTATACCAATTTTAAACTTATACTATAGATAGATGGTATACAACCAAGCTGAACCCTTCCAAACGTTTTTAATTTGACATGATGTTCAATTTCTAGCTCAAATAAAGATAAAAAAAAATCTCAGTTACTGTCATATCCTGAATATACATTGAGATGAGGACTTCAAACTTAAAAAAAATACAATAATAATACACCTTGATGTAATGTTGTTAAAATGTTTAACATTTACCTTTTTATTTATCTTCTTAGAATTAAATCTAGTAAATCATTAATCTTAAATCTTTTAAATCTTTAAATCTTGACTTATTTTGAATCTCAAGGTCATTTCTGATTTGAAATATTATCCAAGTCATAACATAAGAATTCTTTAAATGAAGGACTTGAACCATATATAGATGGTATAAAACATAGCTGAACCCTACCAAAATATTTTACCCTGACCTATTTTTGGATTTTTACGGTTAGATTTAAAAAAATATATATTTTGGCTTACCCTGCATACACTGATATGACATACAGACTCGCTATCATCATACTTTTTTATTTATTAAATGCGTCCTATATTATACACCAGGGGGAAAAAAGGGAGACATGTGGTTATTTTTGTAAATATATAATACCCACTAGTTTCAAAATTAATTTCTCAATTTCTATTCTTGTAATACACACACGTCTAAATTCTCATTACATGGCAGTGTTAATGTATCTTTAAATGCACTTATATCACTTCCTATTATGTCTTGTTTTTAGATAATATGTATATTGTCTAGTATTATACTATATATTTTAAAGTGTTTCTCTCGTATTACTCATTGTTACTGAAACATGTCAATGATATTTTATCGATCCTATTTTTATCACAAAGTGTATTTTTTATTTTCATTTGATGCACTTACACTGAATCAATACAGAGCACAATGTTTGTAAAAATAGTTTTTAAACTTAATATTTGTGTTTGGAATTATTAAACCAAAATTATAATCATTTGGGTTTATAATTATCTATAGGGGCTCAACAGTGACTATACAATATAGCTTCCTAATATCACAATGTTTCTAACTAAAATTCTCTACACAATTATCAACAACTTTAAGTAAAACTAAACAAACATATTAAGTACTTGTAATAATGATTACGTTCACATGCTCCATGTATTAAAACATAACTTGTTTTGTTAAAACAAATCAAAAGAGATAAAATTTAATATCAATTCTATGTAAGAATCAATGATTTATAAAAGGGTCTGGCCACGCATAGTAACCACTTTTATATTTCCTACATTGATACAAGAATTAGAAAAGACTGAAAAATTTAAGATGATTTGGATATGCTGTAATTCCTGATTTTAGAAATTTTTAGCAATTGTTTTAAATGGAACTTGTAAAAATATGCCTATATTTTTATTATATGCCACAAAAAATCTTTGTAGTTTAAAACGAAAGTGTTGTTGGTATGGAAATTAAAGTTGCGTAGAAAACACACTGAAATTCTTTCTTTTTTTGAAAGTCCATAGCAACGGCAATTGTTTTTGGCAAATATCAGATTTTATTTCAAATTTCTTTAAAGTTCAGGACATACTCGATTTTTTCTCACCAATTAATATAATTTATTTTTAGTTAATATACGAATAATACTCATTCAAAAATGCCTCAAAATATTAAAATTTACGTTATTTTTCACCTTATTACCATAGCAACGGTTCTTCATTTTTATTTTTAAATTCTTCATTGCATAACCATGAGAATGTGTACCAAAAAACTCAAGATTTGCATTTTTAATTCAAATGAAATGAAGAAATCATATTTTGAAATTTCTCTTTAGTTACCATGGAAACACTTTAAAAATATGTCTTTCTTCAAAAATGTTTTTCTTTTCCTTGAAAAATGACAAATTTGTTAAATAATGTATTCTACCCTAGAAACCCCAAGTTGTGCACATTGCTTACAATATGTTCTTAAATAAGCATTAAAATGTCATTTTTACATCTTTACCCTCTGTCACCATGGCAACGGGACTACATAGCAACAAATAATTGGTGTTTGGCTATTTTACTCATCAAAATCTATCAAATTTTAAAGTATGAAGAAATTACGTGACTATGCGTGGCCACCGAATTTCGATTCTTACATAGAATTGATCTTAACGCTTCATCCATTTATGACGGAAATGACACACCATATATGGTTTTATAAAGTCCTTGTTGAATTTCCCGTATTTATTGTCTGGAGGATAGTGGTAATGAGTGTTACAGCACAAACATGCACATTGTTAAATGTATTTTATTTGCAGCAGGATTATATCTTACGTTTGCATTTGGTATGTTAAGAATTTAATAACTTATAAGTTTATGTTTTATTGCAACTTCAACTTTAAAAAGGTATATTCTATATGAATTTGTTATAATTTGTGCTCTAACCGCTGCACGATTTAAGTTACAACAACAAGGGTATCCAGTTGTCAGTTAAAGAAGTGGATTTAAATGTTGTATCACATTTTGCCAGAGAGTAAATTGACTTCATTTTTTTCCCTGAAACATTAAAATTTTGCGTTACAAAATCATATTCTAAATGTAAAATTGGTCAACTTTCCAGGCATTTGTTTATTGAAGTTTGTTTTATTAAATGCAACATTAAACTTTAAATTACATATTTATCGTAGTATATTATATAGTATATAGTAACTTATTCTATAAAATGAAAGGCATTGAGGTTCTAAACATTGACATTATTTTAAAATTTTGATATGTATACACTTGCTCCTAACAATATATTTCAAGTATTTAACGTGTTGCGGTAGCTTGCAGGTTTGCAAAGGTCTAAATAGGAATCGAATAGAAAGTTGACCGGCTTAGCCTTCATTTAGAGATACTAATAATCGTTAGCAACATACAATGAAATTTTATAAGAAGCTTTAATGCAGTTGGTACAAATATTTAATTATAATTAAAACGATAAAATTATGTTGGCTAGTAAACAAGTGTGATTACAAACTTTTTATAACAATAGTTTTGTGGCAATTATTTTTGCAATGATTTAAATTCATGAAAAGAAAAATAGTCATATTTCTTCTCTCTTCACAACCTTATATGAATGGCTTTGGATACCAACTTTAAATTAACAATACAATCTATTTAGTATTTAGATGTTCTAATATGTGGTTAGCTAATCAACGAATTTTCATTTTTTTTTTTTGTTCTCAAACGTAAGAAAATTATGACATTGCGCTAACGTATTGTAACGTCATATTGAAAATATAAAGTTTCGTGATATCTTTAAGATTAAAAGTTGGTTCGCAAAACATTAACCGATAAAACAAATTGATTATTGTTCTATAAAATTATTCTAACTTATCTTTTCTGTTATTATGTAGAGTAAAATCAGACTTGTTTGATTTGTTTAAAAGTTAGGAACATACCGACTGTAATGGGCATGCTGCTATATATTTCATTGATATGGCGTTGCTTGACACGATAAAACAAATTCTTTGAGTTTTTCCAATGTGAAATTGATATATCAATTCCGGTATACATGTTATTTAAGTTGAAAAAAGAGAAAGAAAAAGTGTTAACCAATGTATAAGTGAACTGGTATAAATCTGGCATTCTAAAAAAGCAAAAATATTGTTAAACTTAACGTTAAAAAGTAAAGGTATTAAATATAACCAATTTACGATAATTGTGGTTTTTATGTTTGGTTTTCTTTCCCACAATTTTTTACGAGTTTAAGACAGGCTTCGTTGGCTATTCCCCAACTTGTTTTACGTAAGAAACATAATGTCATAGTGTAGAATGAGCACGCACCGTTTACTTTAACTTTAGCTTATGGTTTTAATAAGCACTTTTTTATATTTTTAAAAAAAAAACAAGCTGTACTGTCTCTGTTCAAACCAAACCCCCCCCAAAAAAAATAATAATAAATAAAATTAAAAATGACTAAAGTCGGATAGAATATTACTTTCAATAATTTATTTGATATTAAAAACTTTTTTTTCACCTAAAGCCTAAGCTATTTAATGAGAAGTAACATAAAGCATTAATAAATAGATGACTGTATATCTATTTGCAGATGATCTTTCTTTCAAAGCGCTCGCATCCCAATCAGAGATACTCACAGATCCGTCAAACTTGTATGCAGCAAGTAACGCAGTTGATAGAGATACAGCTACGTGTATGAGGACAGTTACAATAGGAAACAACGCACCGGACAAATCCACGTGGTGGAAAGTAGATCTTGGTGAAACGTTGAATATTTATAGCATAAACATCTTGTTTAAAAACTACGATAACTATGGTATGTACCATGTTGATTGTATACATGTCGAAAGCTGTTATTGTAGAGAAGTCAAAAGGTAGTGTTCAGTTTAGTTTATGAACAGTTCTGTGCGGTTTAAAAATGGAAGGCTTTTGTGTGATTTACTTAAAACGCAAATAGGATTCTTTAAGATAAATCCATTTTTGATGAGGAAGTTGTACAACACAAAGGGTTGATTTTTAACTCAGCAGAACCAAATGGGTCCTTTTTCTCCGTTTTTGCTTTTCCTTCTGTGCTACATGATTACAGAGGTTAAGTTTCTGTTTGATTTTCAATATTATTTCGCATATTTTGTGTCTGTAGTATCTCATTAAAATCCAGAGAATTAACAGCCCCCCCCCCCCCAACCCCCCAAATGGTAACAAATCGATAAAAAGATACAAATATTCTCGATTTCGAAAAACAAATTGGTTTAGAAAAGACCTTTTGTTTTGCATCGGACTAGAATAACGTTTTGTCATTGAATAAGATGTATCTAAATTTTAATAGACGAAAAGCGTCAAACTTTAGACACCAACATGACAAAAAGTATTTTTAAAGAATGAATATTAACACAAACTTTCCACTTTTTGTTTAGTTTATTAGTCCTTTATATTCAGAGTAATCCCCAGTCAGTAACAAATCTATTAAGTAATATAAGTTGACACAAATATAAATGGGACGGACCCTTAAACTGGGAGGGGGGGTGTCATGCAAGGTTTCTGTATGTGTTATGTTAATAAAAGGTTTTAAAGGGCAATACAACCATTTATTTTTATTTCGATATCTCTAATAAGAGAAATATTTTGAAAAGCAAGACACTGAAGAATGATCTTAACCATAATGCTCTTCACTCGATACTACTTTATATTTTTCGCTACAGACTGTCGGTAAGGGAATTCGGTGCCGTAAAAAAAAAATGTTCAAATATATCTATAAGAATTTCTGAACACTTGTTGCACAAAATGTTAGGAAAGACAATTTGGCTTGCCCATTAAGTAAGTGGCCAAAGGGTGTCAACATTCTTCTATTCGTAGCAATGTACAGAGCAACATTTTTTTTATGTAATGCAGAAGCAAAACTTTTTTAAATCATCATATATTGCACAGGTAGGGGTTTTAATGCGCCATGTTTTAACCTTATTTTTATCATTTATATCCCCAAAAGGTGATATGTTGTGAAAACATTAAACAAAAAATGCTTTTTATCATATTTGATTTAATATAAACCATCTTTAAATCTTTGTTATATAGTCCAGCAAGGGAGACAAGATAAACATTCGTTCGGCTCTTAAAACGTTTTCTAAGATATATCAGGAAACGTTAAGAATTTCTTAGCAAATAAACAAAGTCTGTTGAAAATTAAACTTTGATATCGATAGAGAATAGACTGGTCCAACATTTAAGAGGACCGCATGGGTTTTGACTCTTTAAGTTAATAGTTTTCAATGATCAATATTTTGATTAATATTAGAGAAGAGAAAATAAAAATGCTATTGATTCTAATTGTTTCATCTCATCGTTTCGAAATCTTACGTAAGGTCTTCTCGTTGGATTTGAGAACGCGTCATATTATTTTTATTAGTAAAAAACAAAATAAAAGCCTTGAAATCTGGTAATTTTTTTAAAGAAATTTCTCAATAAACATTTAAAGGCCACTTGATAACAGTTCAATGATCTTGATTTTAAAAAAATGGCGTTCTTTACTTCTTTTTTTTTTTTAATTGTTGCTTCCTCCGAGTAAAGATTATAATCGAACGACTTCTCAGTTTTCTTTTAATTTAGGTTGCAAAGTTTGATCAGTTTTATGATCCTTTTTTTTGCAGACAATAGGCATATACATTATCTATTTTTTTTAAGGTACATCTTTGTATTTTCATTTTCTGTTATAAAATCAAACATACTCAATATTAATGTTTAAAAGGTCAAAATGTTGGTGCATTACGGTAGAGCAGAAAAAATGGACGTAAAACGACGTAAAACGACTGAGATGTTTATGATTTTAAACCAAAATATTTTATATATTTCGTTAAACAGACATAGAAAGTAGAAAAAAGGTATGTTGACCTCACAAGTATCTACCACATCCGATCATCGCCTTTGCAGTTGCTTATTGACATCTTGGACAAAATATTGTTGCTTAACTGTTATGTATTTCTAAAGATATACCGTTTATAAAAAAGGGAAAATTGAAACAACAAGAAAATTTAGTTTCACTTGTATCTTAAAGTCAAAAACCTTAAGATTAAAGCTGAACACCGTAAATAGGCAATGTCCGCCATATTTCTCTTTCACCACCGTTATCCCTACAACCCCTATATGAGCTGCAGACCTCTTAACAGTTTAAAGTATTTCACTGTAGAGGTCTCACCTGTGTGGACGTACACCTTGTCTCGCCGTGTTACTCGATCGCGATGAAATTATCAAGTTTTACGCACTTCTCTCAAGCCAGGAGAATACTAACATCAAATAAACCGGTCAAAATATAATTTACGAGCGAATGTGCACGTACTGTAAAATAAAAATTAAATGCATAAATCCAAAACCCACGAAAGGAATACTACACGTCGGCCACGAGTTTCAGCAGTGCAATCGGGTGTAACGAAATCGAAGGGTTTATATACCATGTACCTGTGCGACGGTTCCTATTTTTGAGCAGTGTGCAGCTTTAAGAACATAATTGGCAATCGGTACGTTTTAAAAACTGTTATATAACATTTTTTAAAACTTTTTAAATTAAAAACTGCAGTGCTTCATTACCAAAAAAGAATAACCATTGAATTGCGCACAATAATTCACAATCATCTCAATAAAAATGTGTAACCGACAAGTCTGTAATGCTAATGGTTATATCATATCGAATTAGTCCTAATTGACCAAAAACAAAAAAAAAACCAAAAAAAAAAAAACCAAAAACAAAAACAAAAACAAAACAAAAACAAACACACAAAAAGAAAAAAAAAACAATCTTCATCATAGAATTTACTTCAGGTGCATGTTAGTTTCACTATTTTTATCAGTTGGCATGGGATCTATTTTTAGAACAAGAAAAATTCAGTTTATACTTAGAACACCTGTGTCTATGGAGGCACATTGATGTTATATTTTCATAGAAAAAAATGCCAATTCAAAACAATCTATGTTGAATGTGACAGTCATCTCTTTAACAGTTCCATGGGTTTTTTTTAAGTTCTATAAGTATAAATTATATTTAATTTTTTTAGAGGTAGGGTCCAAAATATGAATTGTTTTTAATAAAAAAAATATACATATATTTTTTATAGAAAATTTAACTTCAATGTACTCCCATAGACACAAACAAAAAAATATTGAGGGAATTGGTTTTTTGAGACCCATTTTAAGAATAGGGTACCTCTTTTGAGACAAAGTTACAACTTGAATAAGCAAATTTAGACCTTTTTCTCAACAAATGGTTGTAATGAGGACAATGATGACCCCTTTTCATATGTTTTTTTTCAGATTTTTAAATCTTGAGTTTAAGTTTGTAGCTGTGCAATTTTAAGTGATTAAAAAAGGCATTTTTCTGCTCTTGTATCTGTAATCTGAATACAAAAAAACACCCCCCAAAAAAACATGTAGAACCTCATATTTGTTGCTTTTTTATCTTTTGACAACATTTTTAATCTGTTCTGAGCAGAAAAAAAAATTAATACAAGGAATGTTTAGATTTTTATCCTCAAATGTATAAGAATGCCGCACACCCCCTTAAACATAAGATATTTTTTTCGGTGCATTCGTTTCAAATAGTAGTCAAAGTCCCAATATAAGGCTCCAAAGTATGACATTTCAGAAAATTTTGTATACATGTATATAAGTTTTGTTCCAAGCGGTTACCTATTTTTCAATTGTTTTAAAATTCTAATGAAAGTGAAATGTTATAAAATTTTGAAACGAAAAACAAAACAATCATGAGTTCATTTTGTATATTTCATATCTAAATAATGTAAAAAGAATTAAATTTTTTGAAAACAAACTGCTGGATGAAATCTCACAAAAATCGAAAAATTCAAGCAAAACTCATTGTTAAATAGGCTGAAAAAAAGAAGTTAGATAAGATTTAATTATCAAAATAATACTTGATTATTACAAAAATCTTTATATGAAAGATCCTATTTAAAAGTTTTGTTTCTTTATTTTACCTGGTCTTAATATTTTGCTACCAATGTCCTGATACTAGTTAGATTTTAAAAAAGAGATACTAAAAATGTTTATGTAAGTTACAATGAAGGTAAAGTATTCTCTAAGCACGTCCACGGACCAAACTTCTATGCTATTTAGAACAGTGTCTGATGTAAAACTGCGTAACTCCACGGAAGGGTTGTCCAAAAAGTCAACACCGCCGGGGTCTTGATGATCGATTGAATTGAAACGCCAGTTATCTCCCTCGACTAAAGAAACGAAAGCTACACGTAGAAATACATTATTAATTGAAGGTGTGGAGTATCAAGAGTTTGCAGTACTAAACACGACAGGATTGAAGTAACTTTATGAATCTTACATAGGCGTGCTCTGAAATGGAATGCACAAAAAGAGTTACGATTATAATTAATTCACAATATGTACTAAAATTTATGCTAAAAAAATCAATACAAACTCTTGAACAGCGACATTTTTCAATTTTTTCTTTCGCAGAACGATGATTCGAATGTAGAGTGAAATCAAATATATTTCTAAGGGTTTCCAAAAATTATGTAGATGAAATATTTAAATTAAAGAGACGGTACAGCTCATTTTGCAAAGATACCATGTAATGATAATTTCCCCATAACTTAAATGAATTTTTCTGAAAAGTGAAAAGTATGAACTTTGCAAAAATAATGCTTTGTAAAATTTAAAAATTCTCAATTTACCGTTGAAATTGATAATTTAAAACTGTCCATACAGTAAACATTGCTGGCTTTACTTTTTGATCAACAACATAGCGCATCGATTGTAAACGCCCCCGAAAGCTCCTGGATTCTAGAGATTATGTAGGGTAAAAATGAAGTATTCAAATGTACACTTTAGCGATATATTTCTTCGTGATTATACTTATTAAGTAATAAAATTATTTTCAACTTATTAAAGATTTTTAGATTAAAAACATGCAAAAATCCGATCAAAAACCACTGCCTTCCAAAAACTTAAGAAACATTTCATTTTTTTTCTTTCGAATGGCTATAAACTAATTACTTTTAAAATATCAAGTGCAGTGGGACGGTGTAAATGAAGCTTAAAAAAACATGCCAGCTTAAATTATAATAAACATAAACAGTCGTTTTAAACACTAGCTAGCATAACCAGTTACTTACAGCAGTAACATTTGAAACAAGAAGAGCGTAACTAAAATGGGATTTATATGTACGTTACACCATTAAACCCATATATATATATATATATATCCAAAATGAGTAAAGTCAATCCACGTGTTTTTAAGTAATAAATAATGAAAAATAACAGAAAGCCGATTCAAAACTCTACCGGTGTTATTGTAATATTCAGGAGTTTTGAGTAATCACCATAGATACATGCATTTCAAAATCAAAAGTTTCATTGTAATCTTCAGGAGTTTTTAGTAATCATCATAGATGCATAGGTACATTCATTTCTAATTGTTTTTGATTTTAAAATGTATGTATCTATATATCTATGGTGATTACTCAAAACTTCTGAAGATTACAATGAAAACGTTTTGCATCGGCTTTCTGTTATTATATATAGATATATATATGAACATTCCGTGGATCACAATTTTATATAAATTATTATAAAAAATCTAAATAAATATATATATAATCGTTTTGATCTTACCGCTTAGTTGTAGTTTTCTCATTTCCTCCCTTGTGCCACATTTTTACATAACATTTTGTGTGCCAAATTTCTAGAGTTATTAAGGAATGTTCTCGCCGAGATTCAGTCAGGACTTCAAACAAATTATCTGGCCGAAAGCCGAATCCTTAAATAAATACATAAACACAAACTCCAATACATAATGTTTTAAAGCATATTCAAAGAAAATGTGAACAATTCCTAATTCAGTCTTTCAGTGCTTTCAGTACTTTGATTTCTTAATCCAATTATTTTCGTCTTGGAAGTAACATCTCAGACACGTTTAACTGTAAAAAACGATGTAAAATGAAAAAAAATATATTAATTTTCTTGTAAAATTGATTGAGATGTACGAGTAGAATTCGTGATGAAAACTCGTTACACGGACTATTCACCCGTGTCAAACCTGAGACTTCTGTGCGCAGAAGCGTATAATACTTTCCTGTCAGTGCAATGGTTTTACACTTTTAAGTAAAACAATTGCGACTAATGTCAATTACTGTTTACTTGTACGATAAACAGTCATAGAGCGCGCGGAGCTAATATAGGATGCGAAATAAAAAAAAAATGTCATGTATAAATCGTAATCAAATACGGTTAAATAGGGGATTGCCTGTACTGAAAGTTGTGATTATAAATAGGTCTGAAGCTGGCATATGATATTTCAAATAAATGTATAATACAAATATTTAACTTTAAAAACAAAATTAGTAGACAAATTGTCTTTCACATGTTTTGTCTCACAAATGTTAATTATATAAATTTTCTTGAGCAATATAACACATACATACGTATGTATGGTCGTTTGCAGTAGATGACATAACAAGCATAGTGTTAATAGCAACAGGAAACAGTATATAAATTTGCGCTTTTTGTACAAAACATATGACAATCATGATCACTATTAGTGAAAAGTTTGATTTACAACAATAATATATAAGTATTATTTAAACGTTTTAGTGACTTCAATCTTATCTAAAGGTTTATAAGATTTCCAAGTATAAGACATGGGGCGTTTTGTTGAGAATAATTATTCAACGAAAGATGTTTGATATTTTTTCATATGTTTGATGAAATATGTCATTTCATTTTTTATATCGCATCCTATATCGACTTTCTATCATTATATGTCAGCTCTCGAGCTCATATTCAGCGATATACAAATGCAGTTTTCACCATCTATAAGCATCTTTACAAAATATTCATACATTTTTTTTGTATAGAAATCCGTCAACGAGGGCGACTTGCTGGATTCTCCCTGTATGTATCAAACACTGGCGTAATACAAGGTTCCACTCTGTGCTACAAGGACGGACCACAGTTACCGCCCCTGAACTTTACAACAGAATGCATAGAATCAGGACGCTATGTGATATTTTATAACGAGAGATTATATGGAGTCTCCTACCCTACGGGATATGAACTGGCCAATGTAATCATTGAGCTGTGTGAAGTCATTGTTATAGGTAAATTTAATTTATAGCATGTTATTTGAGTGATTTTAGTTGTTTCCATTTTGAAGAAACCCGACCCTGTCATTTTGTTTTTAAAAAGAGCTAGAGCCACAAAGCATCAAATTGTGCCTTAAATTTTTAAATTTTCACAAAAGTCAAATTTAAAACAATACAAGTTGATATATCTTATAATGTAGGGTACAAAATCCTGCTTCTATACATATATATTTGTTTTCACCTTGGTCCCGCCGTTCAGCACATGCGCAACATTAAACATACAATGGTCGTTCAAAATAGCTGAAAATTGTAGATTTTACAATAGTATTTCCCAAAATTGAATGCGGCTACACTTGAGTACCTCTTTGAAACTTTTAAAAATGAGAGATATTGCATTTATGCACCTTCCTACAAAATTACTTAGAGGTACTCACGTGTGGCCAATATTTAATTTACAAATTTTGAAAAATTAATTTCAGAAATAAAACAGAACAGTCTATTGTAGGTATCATTATCTGCTTAATTTTATTGAAATAGCACAATCATTTAATACTAATAAAGAATTGTTCGTGATTATTTACAAAATCAATATTTTATTGAATATTTATAGTATTAAACTGATATCTTACATGTTTTATTTAGTAATTTTATTTTGTGTGTTTATGCTTACAAAGTACATCATCGATGAGGTCATAATTTGCATTTGCGACGTCATTGAATCTTTGAGTTTTTTCAGTAATTTGCCGATAAAACTTACTTAAGAAATGAATTGAATAATTTTTATATTAATCGATATATCAAAAGAAAGATTGACCGGAAAACTTATTATAAACTTCATTTCTTATCATTTAATAAAACATTTTCAAATCATAAAACGTGAAGCGTGATTGATCAAAAATGTAAAAATTGTAATTGAAGCAGCGCGTATGAATACAAAACAATAACAGCAAACAATATTCAAAATGGGTGCGCCATCAGCTGATGCAGAGCGATTGAGCTGAATTTAATGGATTAAATGGATTAGAAAGTTGAAATCCAAACCGGCTGAATTAAAAACGATAGGAAACTCATCGTTAGTAAATTTAAACAGCAGTGTGTACATGTATAGGCCTATATGTTCAGTATAATATTCCTTGAATTGGAACATCCAGCCTCGCCGTAAATGTTGATCGTTGATCTCATGCAGACGAAATCGTGAGAAGACGCTTAATTTTCTATTCAGTGAATTAAATAATGTGTATTGTTTATTTTTCAAGTCTAAACTTTTATTTTTTATATTTATAAAGTTGTATTTTGTTTGCTTACAATTAAACACACACAAATTTACATTTTGTTGACAGTGTTTATTTTGGAAATTCCCGTTCTATAAATAGTGTTGAACCAAAACAGTAGAGAAAAGTAGATCCGGCAATTTTTATTTTTTTTTATGCAGCTATCAGAGAAATTTTTCAACCAATCGGGAGCGCCAATATCTCGTCAAACTAATAAATATTAAATGATAAGTAAATTCTTGAATTTTCTTAGAAGGTTTATTTCTATGTACTCAGATATTATTAAATTGCAGTGGAATATGAATCAATGAACATTGTTAACGAACAGAAAAATTGGCAAAGTTAACATTGAACGTGGAAGGGAGAAGTAAATATTCCTACTGTATACCTTTGCGTAGAAAAGGCGATAGTATGTGTATTCAGTTAAGCATCTAGCTGTGTTTTTTTCTTTAAATAGTGAAATGGATTAAACGAAAGGAAAGATGCAAGCAATTTGCCTTAACTTTACACAAGTGTTTCTGAATACCACAGGAGAAAGACAGTTGATACCACGTGTAATACATTAAACAATATACATGTAAATGTAACTTATTCCGTAAAGTTTTATCATTTCATGTTCTTTTCTTTTTTTACATATATATAATTATGTGATTTTGTTTTCAATTTCTACATCATGGGGAAAAACAACTTATTAACTTAAAGAAAATAGATACAAAAAACCATTTTTTTAAACATGACTTTGAAATCAAAGTAATGTTGTTGATGACATTTGTGTAAAAAAAAGTTAACTAAACGTACTCCTTACAGCTGGATAGGCCAAGACAACAATTTTATAGTTGTAGACTGTTGTAAAATACTGAACACTAAAGAATTATGAATTCTTAACATTATCAATTCTGAAGAAAGCCTTATATTTATAAAATAAAATTACTTAAGACTTTTGATTCATAGATGTTATTTTTTGTGAATCTAGCTCTTTGATTCGCCTTTATACTAAAATTTAAATATTTTAGCTGTATCAATTTTATGAGAAATCCATTTTCTAATATTTCTACAGAAACAACGTTCAGCAATAGGCTGATATCATTAAAACTCAATGTATGCGACATCTTTGACATGAAATACCGAACATACTCGGATATAACTAATATATATGTGGTAATAGAATAAAGTAACGTCTATGAGACCAAATTAATTTATGACCTCCGTCAAGTCTTATTTCCTTAAACTTCCAGTCATACATATAATATTCGTTCAATTCTTTTCCTCATATATTCACTCTGCGGAGCGGGAAGACGTTAAGTTAAGCGTTAGCAAAGTCGTTGCTTCGTAAAATATTTAGATACTTACATGTAGCGAAATAGACAACAAACCATATGTTTACTCGGCGTTGGACTTTTTTAAGCGATAAGCATATATGCCATGCAAAACCCGTGGAAGCGCCACCTATGATGAGTCAAAGTATTGAAAGTACTAAAAGCTGGGACAGTTTTATGCATGCCAATTTTGGAACAAGAATCACAAATAATCTCTATTTTAAAATAATATAGCGATTGAACATTTTAATGATGCAAGCATTTCACTGAGTCTCGTTCCAGAGTTGAACAATTAAACGACATATTTGACAACAGCATTACAATAAATTCATTTACTGCATCCACAGTAATTTGAAAGAAAAAAAAATCAAGGAAAGAAATATTTTAGTACAATGCGTAAAAAAGGAAACCGTTCTCTAGTTCTCTATGCATTAAGGTAAGATTCATTATGAAAATATCGGTGGTTTTGTGACAAAAATATGCATATCCGATGATATATACATGTACTACAGTGTACATATAAATTAGAAAATCCGAAATACAATTACCTTCTTACATAACAAATGCGTGATTGTCAGTTGTAGACATTACTGTTACCCTCCTACATTTTCATGACTTGCAATTAGTGTTGGTTATTTTACATGTGAGTTTTAAATTCCTGTTACCTTTTTGAAAATCCAACTTAAGAGATGACTAGATTAATTTTAAATATATTCCTATACTTAAAAACAATTTGAGTTAAAACACTTGTTTTTAATATGCACATCATAGCAATTATACACATTAGAAAAATTAATGTTTTAATTTGTTATTACCTTAAACCGTTTTAAAGCGAGAGATAAAAGATAAAACACATTGATATTCCATTAAGGAAAGTAAGAATATTGTCTTGTCTTAAGGTGGGTCGCGGGTTTACCTGAAAAAGAATCTTACGAGAAAACGTACCCTGAAAAATTGTCAACTCGTTTATTAGGATTTAAACTTCATAATCTTAAAAATTATCAACTTTGCCTAAATTAATTTCATGCAATACCGTCGCAAACTTAGTATTGTTTTTGTGCTCTTTTGAATCTTTTCTAATGAAATATATCGGGAAATGAGCATTGTTTTCTTCATATTCGAATCGAAGTTTTTTTTTTTTCAATAAATTGCAAATAACTTATTAATAATAAAAAAAAATAGTGATTTAAAAATTATTTATGTACATGTAAAACAAGAAATGATATGTGTTCTTGCCAGATGTCTTTGCTATTTAATTTTATTTTACTGATTATTTTACCAAAAATGTCGCGTTTCCGTATTTGACGTCATACTTGCAGGTGCAGCGTCCAAACTCGTTATTCTCTCCTATCATTTTTTATAGGACTTACAAGAACATTAAATTTAGAACTGTTAAAACTGCATTTTTTTTCAGAGTTAAATTCAAAATATGTCACGGATTTCTTTTTCACATAAATTTAGCCCCCCCCCCTCCCACCCACCCCCCCCCCCTCCGAAAAACATACAGAAATATGGAAGTATAAGCACATTGTATCGTATATTACTTACATGTACACATTCATACATTTATAACATTTGAGTAAAAGTGATATTTTTTCTAAAGATAAGAGTGCTTATAATCTGTAAACTGGTAAAAAATACTTAATATTTAGAAAAAATATAGTAAAAATGGGATTTTGGATAATTTGAAAGCATAAACGAGATCATTGAGATTTTGTCTGAAAAGCCAAGAAAAGAAAAGGCCTTCTTAGCCCTAACAGTACATGTTTATAACGTCATTTTTTAGGATCACATGCATAAACAATAATTAGTTATGCATTATTTGAATTGTAGAAAATGGAAAGTTTTTGACAGAGTCAAGTTTTGTATGTGAAATTCGCCAATTCCCTGTGCGGCTTGATTGCTGAACTGTGTTTACGAGAGTACCTGTTCATTTATCAAACCACTGAAACTTGACAAATGCATTTGTTGTTGATCAGTTTTTGATTGCTAACGAGAACAGTTTCATTTGAAAATGATACGTCTATCATTTTTTCATGTACGTTTGACACTCTTTTCTTCGGCGTTATGCATGTTTTCAATCTGCTGCTTCATTAAGTCGGAAGATAGACTTTCCAGTTTGTAAAAGCCTCTTCCTGGATATTCTATTTTGAAAATGTTTTTTGTATCGCTAAATCCGGCGATATCCTTTAAGTGGTCACTCATCTTAAGTCTGCATATAGTGGACACTAGGATGCGTGCATCGAACTTTGCATTGTGCGCAACAAGAAGTGGCGATTTATATTTTTTCAACCATGCCAGGAATTCATCAACTGCACGTTCACATAATGTATATTTTACCGGAACAAGGTTAACATACATGATCGACCCATGTACTTCGATACATGTCTCAGTGAGCTTTGATACGGCAGACGGAACGAAACCATTTCCTGACATGAAGAATAATAATCTCACAAAGTGATCAGATGTTTTGAAATCTCTTGTCGCACTTTGGATAATACAACTTTCTGTAGATGAAAATAAATGCACAAAATGTCTTACCTCTCAGAAAAAAAATAGCTTATATATTTTCATCAATTCATCATATATGTGAAACGTTTACCAAACCCTGTAGTTTCTAGGTCATACACTGGTCCGACTGTCGAACAACTGTTGTCTGAATTTCTTCAACACTTTCATCTTCATTTTTGGTTAAAAGTTTTAAATTTGACAACTTCTTGCTAGTTTTTTTTTTTTTAGATGTTCCTTCCGTTGTGTCATATTTTCAAATTTGAATATTGAATCCATGACAGGTAATGTTATCATGACGTAATGCTATATACAGATATGACATATCCTGCGATAATGCAATTTTTCTATAATAAATAAGTCATGTGTAAATCTCTATTTACAGAAGAAAACATTCACAAGGATTGACAACCTGTCATAATATTGTTTAATTTTCTATTTTTATGTATATCTGTAAATTATACTGATTAATTAAAAGAGAGCACATCATCTGGTGTGCCTCCGGTTTGATCGGACCTAAAATAACTGTAATTCTATCAATTTGTTTATTAATTGTTAAGAAATTATTTTTTAAAAATGTAAAAATTAATCAGTTTGATTGATATCTATAAAAAAAAGATTTCAATTTCCTACCCCACCCCTCTTATTTTATATTGGAAGATGCATGTATCATTGTATATACATTATATCTTTCATATTTATGATCAAGAGGGAAAGGGGGATATTTTAGATTTGTAAGAATGTGTTAGAGTACCCGGTTCCCCATCTTAACGTTTTCTTGTTCTGATTAGTAAACAATCTTAGAAATGGGTGAACTATTGTTCATGCACGTTTTGAAGTGTAGCAATGTTTTCTTCGTTAAAAATTTAATCGTCGAATTATTTTACATACCCAAGTTTGTGACTACACCACTGTCATAAATTAGTTTTGATGCATTCACATAGACTGGAACACTATTATAGCTCCAGTTTTTGCTGATTATTAACGTAAATATGTTTTGTTCCTACATTGCCTCCTTATGATTCATACATGGATTTTTAAAACCATAGAAACAAAGGATATAATTAATTTTTTTCTATTATAACCTTTGAAGTTATATAATGTAAAGATTGTTAAGTGTCTCCATTGTGACGTCATAAACAAATGTACACAAAACGGCCGTTCGAATCGTCCAAGTTGCGTACGGAAAATGATGACGAAAGCAAACTTGCGACCCACCTTAAACTGATGTAGATTTATATTCTTTTTACAGGTGTAACTTGTATTACATTTAAAAATTAAAATCAAAGATTTATAAACTAAACTAGATTATAGATTTAAAGTGTACCAGCCGCTATGAGAACATTTTTCCTCAGCTAAATAAACGTGCGGAATAGTGTGTTTAACAAACAAAAATGAAGACGCTTTATTGATACGTACATGCAAATGTTAATCCCACCGACTTTAAAGGTATATTACCGTTTGAAATGAAAATTTTAAAAGCAAGAAATGTTTGCATTTTTCAGTTAAGCTACAAAAATTATAAACTTTCTGCAAATTATATAGTTTAAATCAAACGCATTTAAAAGTATTTAATATAATTTCTAAATAATTTATTTGCTGACCGGGTCGGTCAGTAAACGCCCAACTTTGAAATATTTATAAGCACGTGATGTAACAAGCTAATTTGAGAACGTACACAAAATGTCGATGCGATAACGTGGTCGGTCCGTTGGCAATGGAATAACGTGTTCGGAGAGAAAAGAAAGAAAAAAAAAGTTTGACAGAGAACGTTGTAAAATGAGAACCTATAGTGGAGACCACTTTTAGCGGTGGACACGTGTTAGAAACTTCTTGTTAAACTATGAGCATGCCAGCTTCTTGCTATAGAAAGATGGGTCACAGAGCGGTGTGGTTTCGTTGTTTAATAAGATATGTACTCATAAAGGAAAAGAAGCTCATGTCAATGGTACGCTATTCATTGTCTGAATATGATAAAACTTGTATAGATATCACTCGAACACTTAAAATCTATAAATTGTATATGTTTGAGTCGAGGGGCCACAGGAGGGATAATTTTGACGTACTTCTTTATAATTATATATGTTGTCAAATGTATAAAAAATACAATTGCAAAAGAGCTCTCATCGATTGTCATCGACATCGATACGCGGCCATCCTCATAAATTGCAGTATTACCTCGTTCTGCAAGCTTCTGTTCTGAATTACTATTCCCGCGCACTTGCGCAAATCAACCTCAAATGTTCATTGTTTATGAATATGCATAGGTAAATAGCCGTTATTCATTTTCAAATTATGGCTAGTACCTCGTGAATATTTATCAAACAATTGCAAAATTTTCTAGAAACTTCCGTTTCATATATTTTGTCATGCTGACAAAATTTGGGTCTGGTTTTCACCATTCCAAAAATGCCGTTAAAAACGGCATATATACCTTTAAACAAATATCTTCTTTACTTAATCTCGGTAGCTAAATTATTGCTGATATTTGTAGCTTAAACTTATCTTTCCAGCTTTGTGTTTATGAACATGTTTATTTTTCTGTCATGTCGTTATCGAAAAAACAATGTCTGTACACAGGAATGTTTAATACTTGAGAGAGTATGGTTGGGAAAATTGTGCTGGATTTAACACACACGTTTTGAGTTTAAGGGTGTGTTATTTTGGGCTTACTGTGCTTGAACCCCGTACACTAGAGGTCTGGAGTGTGTAATGTTGGTCGAACTATGTTATATATCCGCACTTTGGTGTAGATTTTGTAAACAAAAATACATCGGACTGTCCGCACTTAATCAAGTCGTTTTCTCGGAAATCTAAAACTCACATTTAAATACCATGTCCCTTTTTAACCAACGAAAAAAACTTGTTGAAATTTTGTTTCATTTGTGAGTTTTTATTTAGCGTTTACTTGAGCGAGTGTAACGAATTGAGTTTTCCCCTGAATTCACTATATGAATTTTAAAAAACCTTTACTTTACAATTTACAATTTAGATCAAATAGAATGTTCAAGAATGTTGGAATGTTAGATAGTATTTAGCTAGCTAAATTACTTTTCTTTTTCGAGTCACCGTGTCACTTTAATGGATGTATTCTCAACAAATTGAAAGCAAGATTGAAACCGCTTTCCAGTACTTTCAGTACTTTGATTTAGTTGGGGTATCTGACCGTAAAAAACATCTTTGTCTATACCAAACGGCCGTTTTCACGGCCACCCATATTTTTTCGAAAAGATGCTTCGATAGCATGCAGTGTACATGCACACAGCATTTACATAAAAAGCACACGTAGATACACACTTCTTAGATTATGGAGACAACGGTATATATTATAGCAAGCGTGCGTGCAGTTGCTTTCAAGACAAAAAAAAATACACATACACACGCATTAATTTATAACTGTTTGTGTAATTTATAACATGTTCGTGTTCAACATATTATAACCTGCCATGCTACCTTATTGATAACGATTGATAAAAAATAATTTCTTGTATATCCATTCGTAGTTGAAACTATATTTAGTTCCCTTGAAAGCGAAAGACAGAAAAACTTACAAAGTTGATATTAAGAATACAAATTGGGATTGGAAGAAGCCTCTCTCTGCAAAAAAACCCAACCAACCCCCCCCCCCCCAAAAAAAAAAAAACCAAAAAAAAAAACAGAGACCGTAACTACTCACTTTGTAGCAAGCAAAGCGCGGGTTAGAGAAGCAAGTTCTTTGAACTAATCCGCACTATATCATCAACGATATCAACTTAAAGCAGAACATATAATATATGGGTCTAATTTTGAACCTTGTTCTAGCACTCCTGAGCTCAAAGCTAAAGTAAGATTTTCTGATAATTTTTCTCCGCCGTCTGTCTGTTTGTCCGTCTGTAAACTTTACATTTTCAACTTTTTCTCAAGAAACACTATTCTAAATTTAACCAAACTTGGCACAAGGCATTCTTGGTTAAAGGGGACTTGGTTTGTGATAATAAAAGAATACAATCTCCTACAAGGGGAGCTAACTAAGAAATAATAACATTTTTTGATATTTAAAAAATTCTCCAAAGCCAATTGGCCAGAAAAATGGTCCCTTGTGTAGAAACATCCACAGGTTATGAACATACAATTTGTACACATAATGATCCCTGGGGTGGGGGGGGGGGGGGGGATAAGGATTTGACTTTTATATTGGAACAAATAGAACAAAATCTTCAAAATCATTTCACCAGAAATGATGAAACGTCTGTGAAAGCATCCTTAGGATGTGTAATTTCAAGTTTGATCAAATCATAATTCCTGGGGCAAAATGGGGCAACGATAGGGTGTGGTATTAATTTTTTACATAGGAATAAAAAGAAAAATCATCGGGTCAGAAAAGATGAAATTAGTGTGGAGGAATTTTAGAATCAATTTTGTTCAAATCATGATTCCTGAGGTAGAGTTGGGCCGCAATAGTGAATTATTTTTTTTTATAAACGAATGGAAAGGGAAAAAAATGAAAACAAAAACTTTAAAAATCTTCTGCAAAAGCTGAAAATTGAGTGTGTCCTCAGTGCAGATCATATATATATATATATATACGCCGCTACTAACAACATGAAGATCGGAAGAGCGTCGTGTTGTTATTTTTTTTTCTCCGTAATCATTTATCCAAAACATCTAAAACGTGTGCGTAAGCATCCTCAGTTAGTGTAGTTTCAAGTTTGTTTGTTTAAACCATGAACCCCATTAGTAGGCTTGGGTCACAATAGGGATTGCATATTTACATAAGAGTAAAAAGAGAAAAAAAAACGTTTTAAAAATCTTTAAAAAGATTTTCTGTGGCCTTGGGCTTCTTGCTTATATTTTTTCTGTCTTTCAAGAATTGCGTGCGATTAATAAAATAAAGTAAAATAAAGTGTACATTTCAAAATTTATTTTTGTAACACCACAATCATGCATACAATTTCATTATAATTTTAATAGGATGTAAACATCTTGGTGTTTATGGCAGTAAATGTGATATTCCGTGCCCGGTTAAGTGTAGAGGTAACAGATGTCACATTATAAGTGGAGCATGCTTGGACTGTGAAAATGGAGTATATGGCGGTTACTGTAACTTGTCGTGTCCCAAAAACTGTAAAGACAACATATGTAACATACGAAGTGGAGTATGTTTGGAGTGTGAACATGGGGTGTATGGTAGCTACTGTAATCTATCATGTCCCACAAATTGTAAAGACAACACGTGTCAAATACAAAGTGGAACATGCTTTTCATGTAAACCCGGATGGACTGGAATGAATTGTGATACAAGTAAGAGAACGTAACATTGATGGTTATGTAATATAAATAATTAGATTCTTTCCTCTATCTAGTTATTTATGAATTGTTCATGCTAATATGATACCATATTTTACGAAAACTGATATTTTATCAAGATCGTTCGAAGTTTTTTTTTTTTAGAAAATATCTAAATATTACCTTCAAATTCATTAAATATTGATATGATTACATAATAGTGATACTGATACAATTAGGTTTTCTTTGTTATCCATATAGAATGCACAGAAGGATGGTACGGTGACAGTTGTGGACTCCAGTGTTCAGGACATTGTAGAGACGGTATTACCTGTAACCACGTGACTGGTCAGTGTGACAGAGGGTGTGATGCTGGATGGACAAGAACTACGTGTGAGAAAGGTAAATAACTCAATGTTTGTATGTTTACTAATTTTTATTGTTGTTTGCATTTTTTTTTTAGGTTGAAGGAGGGGGGGGGGGGTAACAAGAAACGACGTATGACCTTTGCTATGTTTTAAGCTCACCTGAACAGAAGGTGGAGGTGAGCTTTTCTGATCATAATGTCTTTCCGTTTGTTCTACTGTTAGTCTGTCAGTCCGTCTATCTGTAAGATTTTCACATATTTGACTTCTAAAATTATTTGAAATTTACAGTTCAGTATAGATATTTATATGACAACTTGTTTTAAGTCTTTTGCTCACAAACCACGATGCTACATTGTGTGTGATTACTATGCAAACATCCTCAGATAATATTTTTTTTTTGTTTGAATCGTGATTTCCAGAGCAATGATAAGGCCGCAAAAGAAGTTGACATTTCTATGTAGAAACATATATTAAAGATGGTAATTCTAAATTGTTAAAACCATGACTTTCATACCAAAAGGGGTTAAAAGTTCATTGTAGAGGCATATATTGAACATGTTTAAAAATATCTTTCTTAACTATACAGTCATCCCCAGGTAGTATATTCTTAAATGATAAACTGCGACCCCCATACTCATACCGCAGTACCAAGGGGTACCGAATTTCAACATAGAAATATGTACTGAAAATATTTAAAAAAATTCTTCTCAAGATATACTATGGCACAAGTTGTAAAATAACATGGAAACATCCTCAGATAGTGTAGATGCTAAATAGTTAAACAAATGACTTTCATACTTGTACTTGGTCCCCAATAGGAGTTCAAAAATAAATAAAAGAAATCTCAAGAAATATAATCTTAAAAATAGTGTAATAGCTCTTTTTTCTTAAGATCACCTAATTATATTGGTTGGTTGATATTTCAAAAGTAATGTCATATTGCTTAAACTGTTCATGTGTATCTTAATGACTTATATGACTCAACAATATTTTGCTATGAAAATGTTAATTGTTGCTTATCAATAATGAAAGTTTTGCTTTTCAGAAAGCTTTTATTTCTGTGGACAAATAAATCTCAATTATAATTCAGAAAATCATTCTTATTGCAAATGTTAAAGGACGGTTATTATTCGGTTGATATTCTGAGCGGCCTGTTATCTAGAAAGCATAACTGCAACTATCAAATAAAGACATTTATAAGCCAACATAAGGACGGATCAAGAAACCCTTAAAAACATATTAAAACTAAACTTATGACAAACAGAATAAAAGAAACAGCTTTTTTCATATAAATGTATAGCATATAGCTGATAAACGAAGAAAGGTGGAATGTTTATTTGATAACATAGATAAAGTTTTTTTTTTCCTTTCGTCAGTGTATTTTTAACTTTATATTAATATAAACTATTACAGAATGTGATGAAGGGACCTATGGTTATGGTTGTAACAACACCTGTAGTGGTCATTGTCGTAATGATTTTCCCTGTAACAAACAGACTGGTCAATGTGACGGGGGATGTGATCCTGGATACACAGAGGCTAACTGCAGCAAAGGTATATTCATATATACAAAGACATATAAAACATTTATATTGTTTGATTATATTATGTTTAATGCTATAAATAGTTAATAAAAGAAATATTAATTGTATTCCGTAATGAGTAGTTTATCGGTAGTAATAATATATGTTGTTTTATTGAATTTAGATTGTAAACCCACTTACTTCGGACCGGATTGCAAAGAACGTTGTAGTAGCCATTGCAAAAACAATGAACCATGCAACCATGTCAGTGGAGAATGTCCTGGTGAATGTCAGGATGGGTATATGGACGAATATTGTAATAGCTGTAAGAAACATACATTTTCATTATAAGATGACATTTTACACATTGAATTGCTTATTTTTAGAAAATGTACATTTTTTGTGGATTATAGCTTGCAATGCCGGATGGTATGGGAAAAACTGTTCTTTTCAATGTTCTCTAAATTGCAATGGCACATGTGAACCTAAAGATGGGACATGTAATGATTGTGAAGAAGGTTCAAAAAGTTATTGTTCCAAAGGTAATTATAAATAGCCTTCGAAAGAAGTTTTTGTGTACATATTTATTCATAGGAATGTAACTGCAGGATTTATCCTATTGATAATCGTACTCTTAATTTAACCTTTTTTTCTTTTAATTTAAAGTGTTCTTTGCCGTTCATCTCTTTCAACCTGTGTTTTTTTCTCTTGTAAAGCTTTTTAGCTCACCTGAGCTGAAAGCTGAAGTGAGCTTTTCTGAGCACATTTTGTCTGTCGTCCGTCTGTCTGTCCGTCCGTCCGCCGTCTGTCCGTCCGTCTGTCCGTAAACTTTTCACATTTTCAACATCTTTTCAAAAACTACCGGGCCAATTTCAACCAAACTTGGCACAAAGCACCCTTAGCAAAGAGGATTCACAGTTGTGAAAATTAAAGACCACGCCCTTTTTCAAGGGGAAAAATTAAGGAATTATTGAAATTTTTTTTTGAGATTTTGAAAAATCTTCTCAAGAACCATTCGGCCAGTTAAGCTAAAACTTGTGTGGAAGCATCCTCAGGTAATGTAGGGGCTAATGATTATAAACATAAGAATATCCAGGGGGGAAATGGATTTTATTTATACAGGATCTACATGTATTATTGTACATTGTCCAGATAGTTTGTATTATGACTCCATTAAGCTGATTTTATCATACCTATTGCTTCTCAGGTGAGCGATGTGGCCCATGGGCCTCTTGTTTTTAGATAATAACTTACTTAGATTGAAGTAATCTTCCGCTAAATTGAATTAGATATTGTTTTATAGGTTTGAATTTGAATTTGATGCCGAAACAATAATTAAGATCTCAATAAAATAACATAAATACGTACGAATTAACAATCATACATCGGAGGGAAAATACTGGTAAATATTGAGATAATTATCAAAAATGACAGTTGTGGTTTATATGCTCTGAATTGTTATCTATGTTCCAATATGGAACAGTGTTGTTGATAATATTGCTAACGTATGCAAATTGGATAAAAATCAACTACATGTAGCATTGAAACAAGTCGTTCGCCTTTAATTGTTGTATGCATGCAGTGAGCATTGTATTAGCCAGACGTTGAAATATTTTATGGGTATCGGTCATATTGCTATATATTAAGTACGTGAAAAAGATATACTCTACAGTTTCATGAAATTATCATGTGTTTGTTTACATGTATACAATAATATCAAATGATCGCGTGAGTTAATGATGAGTTATCTTTACATAATGCAAGTGATGAAATACTTGTAAAATATTTTTCTTTTATTGAATGGTACAGTGCCAATTGGTTCATCTCACAAGTTGTCGAAGAATCTACCTGAAACTGTTGGAGGAATAGTTGGCGCATTTGTGGTTTTAATAGTCGGAGTTATATTTTTTTTTATTTTACGGTATATTAGCACATATTGTTTTTACAATCACATTTATATATTTATCTGAAACTTTTTTGGTTTTATGTTCAATAATCAGTTCATTGAATATGTATCAGCACACTAAAATAACAGGAAATCAGTTTTCGTTCTGAAAATATGTTTAACTAATCATGTATTGATTATAGTCTCAAAAGAAAAACAACAATTATGAACAAAAGAGAATCAATAATAATGGAAATGAAGCCTCATATAGCAATTAAATCTCGTCAAACAATTGGTAAGTATTAATAGTATACTGAGCCTTAGCGTACTTGTTTTAATGTTTTAATCTATCTATCTATCTATCTATCTATCTATCTATCTATCTATCTATCTATCTATCTATCTATCTATCTATCTATCTATCTATCTATCTATACATCCAGCCATCCATCCATCCATCTAGCAATTAAATCTCGTCAAACAATTGGTAAGTATAAATAGTATACTGATCTTTAACTAATTTTTTCTTAAATGTTTTAATCTATCTATCTATCTATCTATCTATCTATCTATCTATCTATCTATCTATCTATCTATCTATCTATTTGTCTGTCTTTCTGTCTGTCCGTCCGTCCGTCCGTCCATTCATCCATCCGTCCATTCATCCATCCGTCCATTCATCCATGCATTCATCTATCTATTTTTTATAAGCATTTCTATCTGCATATCTTTTGTATATATTTGGTTTTACTTTCTGCTTTTTTTACAGATGAGTAGTTTGATATTGATATTCTAGTAGACGAATTATCTCACTTTTTTCTCAACTTCATGATATAGATCACAAATTGCATGGTGACAATGCAAACGGCGATGCTAATTCCACGTATGCTTTGCCTGAAAAAACCAAGAGGGGTCCTCCAACGAATAGAAACATTTCCGTCAGGAACATTATGGCACAAATTTCAAACATGTCTGCAAACGAAAATGCTGGCTTTAAAAATGAATACCATGTACGTTTTTACTTTTTTTTTTACAGCGTTATGTTATTCATTTTTTTATTGTGCATTTCTATAATAAAGAAGGAAAAATGTGCATAGGTTAATCAATTATACATTCAACTAAACATATTATTGATAGGATATTCCTCGGGGAGAGCTTCATCCATGCACAGAGGCGAAGAAACCTGAAAATAAAGCTAAAAATAGATACACCACTATTTATCCGTGTATGTATTAAACCATAACTCACAAACATAGCAATGCATCAATATTTAAGAATAATATTAAAGCAATTTGACCTTTTTTTTTAATAAGCTTTATTTGTAGATGACCACTCGCGTATTATCATTCTTAAACCAGTGGCTTCAGATGGAAGTGGTTATATTAATGGAAATTACATTGAAGCAAGTATTTATCTATTACATGACATATGTTATATTGCATTTGTCTCAGATGAAAAATAAAAGTTCTTCTTTCTTAATATATTCAAAGGATACACGAGGAAGGCGACTTTACATTGCCACACAGGGTAAACATTACGTTAACTTATGTTTATTCATTTTCCTTAAAGTTCATAATTGTGTTATTCTTTGTGGTTTTATTGGCATTTTTATCTTTAGGCCCTAAGCCGAAAACAATTGCAGATTTCTGGACGATGATTTGGCAAGAAGAAGTGTGTAATATAGTTTGTCTAACGAACCTTACGGAAGGAACCAAGGTGGGGGTGTATTTAAGGGACAATAAATATTCTGTTATCGATATTATAAATACACTTTACTATAGTTTAGAAAAACATCAATAATACATTTTATTGAAATGAAAAATTATGATAAAAAAAATCCTGTTTGCAATGCTAATATAAAAAATTATTTTTTATGACTATTATCACCTTCTACTTTTTATGTGAACTATAATCAATATTATTTAAAGAACAAGTGTGCCCAGTACTGGCCAGATATTAACGATAAACTACAAGGAGGGACGTTAACTGTTAGACATCTGGAGGAGAAAACATACGCTGAGTACATCATCAGACGTTTTAAGATACACAACAAAACAGTAAATATTATAAAGAAACCCAGCAAAGCCATATTTGCATATCGTGTGTGGTATAGTTCGTTTTGTATAAGCAAAAATACATTACTTATTTGTTTAAACAACCTAATTGTTCTAATGAAATTTAATTGTTGCAAAGTTAAAAAAATATTACAAAGAATAATATCAGCTTATCTAATAAATATATATCACTATGAAGTACAGATTTATCAGATAAATATTGTATAAACCCACTTACTTTCTTTATGCTCGTTACTAGTTTCTTAATCACGACGATACTCCTTACATATGATGAAAACAATATTTCTCAACTACTTATGTATTTAGGACAACATTCTTTAAAATCTGCCACATAATTCATAAATTCAATGGAATTATTTCATTTGAAGTTGTTTATTGTATTATGGTTAACTTTTATATAATCGATATAAAACTTAGGCCAATCCCCCGTGGTTTGATTATACACAATCTAAATCGGGATACTAAGTAAATTGACGTAAACATTTTTTAATTCAAAACGCCCATTTTATCTGAAGTCCGCCAATCGTATTAAAATGTGTTTAAAATAAGGATTCTCGCAATTTTAGTCTTTGTTCAAGTTTTTTGAATATATTTTTTTAATAAAAAAAAAAATAAGTCCTATAACTAACACGTATTGAACAAAACTTATTTTGAATCTTATGTCAGATTTACAATTTAAAAAAATCACTGTTGATTTATGTGCATGTCTTATAACCCGTAAAAACCGCAGTCTATGATATTTCAAACAGTAATATTATCGATAAATATATTATATATACTTTAAATAATCTTATACGCATGACTTTCAAGTGCCAATATCCTTAACTAAACTATATTTGCAAGAAAGGGTGATTGTACTCCATGTAAGCATGGGTAAGAAACGCATAATCAGATAACTGTTTTTGTTTCAAACGAATAACAATTCACATCAAACTAAGAAGCATTATATTGCCTTTTTTGTTTGATAATGGTGCTTAAAAAATGTTCCATGTACATACCATTATAGTGAGTGTCGTGTATGCGTAATAACCAAAGCACTTTTTAATACATTGATATTCAGAAAAAAAATGAAATTACTAACAAAATGAAAAATAAAAAAAAATGTTGTATTATCTAACTTTTAACATGCACATTTGAATTATTGCTTTACATGCTATAATACATTACTGTCTCGTTGATTTACTAATGATAAACAAATTAGTAACAGTAACATAATAACTGAGTGCAGTGATTTACAAATCATCAGCTAAAAATGTTGCTTTGGGTCCAGATGACCCACCATAAGTATTTTGCTATTCGAAATGTTTACTTCCTTTTATTTACATTTGTAAATGTTTCCTGATATGAATCTATAGGGTAGCAGAAACGTTCAATTCTGTGTGAGCTTTTTGGTGACGTCACAATGATCACCGCACGCTTTTATCGTTTGCTGGTTGCATTTTTTCGTTATAATTGTGCAAAGATCATAATGAACCTATTTGCTGCGAAGTATCTATTTACATTACCTATTTATAAATCAAAAGTTTTAAGTAATTTTATTTCATTTTTATATTTACTTTTTATATATGTAAATTCCAAATAACCAATAAAAACGTGTTACACTCAAATTTTGCACAATGATATTTACCGGAGTCAAAGATGTTATAAATATAAGGTATTCTTCAGAAATAATAATGTTAAGAATTCAGAATTCTTTAGTGTTCAGTATTTTACAACAATCTACCACTATTATATTGTTAAAAGTTATCTTGACCTAATTAGCTGTAAAGAGAACGTTAAATTAACTCTCTTTTGTACACAAAAGTCATCAGCAGCTTTACTTGATATCAAAGTCAAGTTTAAAACATGTATTTTAGTTTACCTTTTTTTTTTTAGTTAACATAGTTCCTTTCCCTATTATGTAGAATTCGAAAACAAAATCACATAGTTATATGTATGTATAAAATAGAAGGAACATGAAATGATACAACTTCACAGGATGAAGCTTTTCTATTCAGGCAACTGAAAAGTGACTGATATTTAACTGTTATAAGTAACTGAACTCTGCCATTCAGTCACCTTTTCAGTTATCATTCAGTTGACTGAATGGCAGACCTTCATTCTGTGCCTGCTACAGTGTACAACAACTGAACCCAAATGTCAACGTGATATTTATTATAAAAACATATTTTCTCACACACTTTAATTTTTTTTTTAAGTTTCAACTTTAGTTAATGACATTATTATGACTGTAGACAAGATCAGACCGTCACGTGACTTTGTTCCACTACACCACGTGGTCAGATCACGGAGTAGCCGATCCCCTCAGTCTGGTCGTGTTCCATCGTCACGTGATCAGAGCCACCGCTAACTCTCCTGGAAAGTACACAGTGGTACACTGCAGGTACATGTGTGATAATTTCATAGGAATCAAACACATGTGTTATTTGATATGCAACGGACTAAACAATTGAATACAATTTGAACTACATGAGTATGAATTAATTTAACATTATTGAGGAAAATCCATTGAAGTAATTAAAAAAACCCCACCCCTTTGTGTTGTGCTTAATACTTTCTAGAGTTGGAAAATGAATTAAAGATTACTTTATAGGATTGAAATATACATTTTAACATTTCTGTTTTGTGATTTGATTTTTAGTGCGGGAGTAGGCAGAACTGGGACGTACATTGCTTTAGACGCCCTCTACCGGGAAGGGGAGAGAACTGGTAAAATCAACGTACCGATGTACGTCAGGACCATGAGGAAGGACCGGATGAACATGATTCAGGGAGATGTATGGGTTTTGTTCTGATTTAAAAGTTTCCAAATATGTTGCATTCTCACCTCTTTTTTCTTTTTTCAAGTATCAGAGAAACCAACAAATGTTTCAGTTATAAAACATATAAGTGTTTTGTTCTTTGTGTTACATCTACATATTTATTTATTTTTTTATATTATTTATCTATCCTCTCGTTGCAGCTGTCAGATTAATCATTGTTATATTTTAGTCATGATGAACTGTAAACTAATTTCTTGCGGATCTTGTTTGTATCATTATGTATTTATGGTAAAGTTAGGAAAACATTAAAACTATTTTTGGTAGACGCCCTTTACCGGTAAGAGGAGATAACCAGTAAAATAAACGTACCGATGTACGGCAGGTCAGTAAGGAAAGACCGGATGAACATGTTTCAAGGAGATGTAGGATCATTCATAGCTACAACTTATTCAAAAAGTAAAAAAAACAAACCCGAATTTGATGAATCTGATGAAAGAACTGTAAAATGTTCAAAATATATGATCTGTTTTTGTTATGATCGTCAACGTTTAATTGTCTGGACCATGAATAATGATACTCGAAAAAAAACAAATCTTTGTTTTATCCTTAATCAAGATGTTATATACGTATTTCTCATGGTCACTTGTGTTTTTTTTTAATAGTAATTATTTTTTTTAAAATGGTTTTCGACCTTTTGCACATTTCTAGAGAAAAGTTTACAAAACAGTTTCAAATACTAATTTCAATGTATAGCACAATAATACATATTTTCCTGCAATTTAAGGTCTGAACATTTATTGATACATATGTAACTAAGCTATGAAGTAAAATAATGGTTAAAAGTTAGGTATCATTCTTTCCTCTTCGTCTTTTACTGAATAACCTTATTCAAGATAAGTTTTAAGCGCAGTTTTAATGTGTTTATTTAGCGCTACCAGCGGAAGAAAACGGTGATTTGTTAGATAACATTTCCTTGGAAATTATGTCCTTGTTGACAAAATATTGATCATCGTTTTCAAAATGTATGAAATACTTCCTACTGTTAACAATAAAAATGCACATTATGTAAGAGGCATTTTGTTCTAGCCCTTTTAATTTGATGATAAAACAAATAAAATAAATCTTTTTTGATATCAAGGAAATGACCTATGCCTTAAAAAAAAACCCCAAAAACCCACCACATTTCATTATTATCGAAAGCTTCCTATTGCCTTTGTCTATTTAAGAGTTAAATAACTTCCTCTAGTGCCCTATCCGAGATTAAATCGCTTTATAAGCAGTTTTCACATTACATTCTTATAGCGAATGACGAAGTGTTAGTCGCCATTTTATAATTCTTGTAAATACTTTTTTATAGCTTTCAATAGCAAATCTTCACACTATAATAGCAAGTTAAATTAATTTGATTGAACAGCTTTTGTTCTGGTTAATCATATAACTGTTCTTTTATAATCTATATTTATGTTGGTTATTTCATTGATATTTTAACGGATAAATTATGCTTATCACACCAAAACATACTTTTAGGATCAGTACAAATTGCTTTACCTCGCACTGAAGGATGCATTTTACGGCCAGAATAAATGTTTGGAAACAGAAAAGTTCTTAGGCGAATACCAAGAACAGACTTGTTATACGAATTGTGGAGATGTATCGCAAAAGAAAGCCTTATCTTCTGACCTTGAGGTTAATCTAAATTGTGAATTCTATGTATAAGAAATGATCCGCTGCAAAAATAAAACTTTAATATTGAATAAACAATACTTATTTAAAGCCTATTTTTTTTATTATTGCAATACTTCATTTAGATATTATGTTTTCTTTTCTTCTCGATTTTTTTCTTCTCTGTTGACATAACCAAATAATTGTAGGAGTTACTGTCCTTGAGAAAAGAGCACACACAGCAAGATTACATATCTGGCCGGGCTCATATATCAGCTAACTACACAGAAAGCGTACTTCCTGGTAGTATACGATCGATATGTTTGTAAACGTTGTATTTATTTTTAGCAAAGATTTTAAACTGCAAGATTGCTATCTACATGTATCTGATACACGGAATCATTTATTATTGACCTGTCATTTATGACAATTAAAAAAAAATAATTTGTATAAAAAATAGATCAATATATATTATATATTGTAAAATGATCTTTCTTTTAATTTCAGTTGAGGAGTTTATGTGTCATCTGCACTATATGAAGGGCTATAATACCTACTACAATGCTGTCCTGATTCAGGTTAAATAACGCGCATGCATAAAATAACTATGACACAGTGTCTGCAATAACTGTATACGTATCACCCCATTGCTGATGTGTAAGGATACTATTGATTAACAACAGTAGTGTGGAAACCATGTATAATCAATACACACTCATTACAAACTATAACTTCCATTGAATATTGATGCTAAGGTATTATGAAATCAGGTTTTGTATCGAAATTAAAACTTGAAGCATTACTATCTAACGTTAAGTTTGTATTATCGTATTTATTATTTGTCACTAATACAAAATAAATCGGTAAGATAAATTTATAACACGTTTCGTGATTGACCTAACATAGTTTATATTTAGTCAGAAAATTCCATATGACACTCGTGCTCAATCGATCAATGAATTATATGTCGAATTATTGTGAATTGATGTGTGAGTTCAACGATGAATTTAAAGTTTCCGCATCACAATTTTAGAAGCATTGTATTGGCTTAATTGTCTTCATAAATTGCTAAAACATTAGAATATAGAAGCAAACATTGAGCATCAGTATTTCTCTCTGTAGTCGTTCCTGGAAAAAGAATTCCCTGATCAGCGCCTAGACCCTCCACAAGCCTTTTTTGTTACATATACTATATTTTCCTATCTGTGTGTTTTATACAGTCGTACCTGGAAAAGGACTCCCTGATCAGCGCCCAGTACCCTCTACCAGACAACACCGAGGACTTCCTCAGACTGATCAAGGACTTTGACGCCCGTGTTGTAGTCTTCTTGTGCCCACTAGAGGACATTGAATCGGTATGGACGAAATAATTTCAAGGAAATCCATTCATGTATCTGTATTTTTGTGGTATGTCTGTCTCTCTCTAATTGTGTATTCTGAGTAAATTCGCTTTTTAAATTGTTTGACAGACATCAAAATGGTTTCCACCAGAAAATCAACACAAATTTAACGGGATTTTCTACATCAAAAATATGTCATCAACAAGGAGCCAAAACGTCAAAATGACCAGACTCAATATACAACCAACGGTTTCTTTTTATTCCTTTTATTATATCAGTAGCAGATTTAAGATAATAGAAAACAAACTAAATTTCTATTGTTTTTTTAATACGGATTTACAATATTTCAATGCAATATTTGGGTGGTGAATCGTTGCATTTTTTATTCCCCAAAATAAAAAAATGTATTTTGTTTAATCTGCAACGTATCTTCACATTTTACCTCTTAGAATATTTTCATCAAATAGTATATCTATGTTAATTGTATATGCTTCTATGAGATATCCAAAGAAATAAAGATATTTCCAGAAAACTCTTGATTGTCTACATGAATTTAAAGAACGTATTTGTGTAATATGTGTAGGGTTTCAATGAAATGGACATAACTCTTCTGGAATGCCCAACTTGGGGCGAAAAACAGAAAAGAGGGGACAAAAGAGTACTATTGGATGTACTTAAGGCAGTAAAGACCGAAAAGTCAGAACAAAAGTGTCGGGTCCTTGTCCTGTCAAGGTAATTAAGTCATTGTAAAGTATCACATCAGTACATCATTAGTGAAATATATGCATATTCCCTAATTTTGTAAAAGCTTGTATTTAATGGGTATTTTGCAAAAAAAAAAAAAAAACAATTATTAAGAAATTGTTTGTAGCATGGACAATCCTTAAAAGTTGGATTAAAGTATGTTTCACATAAACAGTTGTAACAAAAGAACGCTTAAATAGTTTGGGTCCCTTAAAGCGGTAGTGTCTCGCAAATACTATCTCCGTAAGGGAGTCCCAACTATTCAGCGGTGTTTTTTTTTAGCAGTTGTTATTGTGAAAATTTGATTTTGAACAAACCATGAAAACTAAGGAAACTTGTACCCGCAATATTTTAAACACCTATAGTAAATAGATATATATTTTGTTTTACATAAAATAAGAATATACAATAAAATAGCATGTTCAATCAATCAATTATTAGAGAGAAAATCATTACACTATGTTTTTAAACAAATAATGTTTAAATGAAAATTAACAGGAATAAATAAAATGATCATATATAGAGATGTACAGAATGCATTCAAATCATCAAACGAGAAACACATAGAAACTTAATAGATGTGTTAATACTTATTAGAGACGGAGCTACACGCTGTGGTCCATTCTTTGTTGTATACAACGTTTTGGAACAGATCTGCGTGGATAGAGAGGTGGACATTTTTACAGCTGTACGTCAAATCCAGATACGTAGACCAGAGTGTGTGTCCACTCTGGTAGGTATTAAAATTATATTGATATTGAAAATAGTTATATTTCGTTGATATAATTTTAAAATCAACGAATTTGATATTTACCTTTAGAATCGTAGTCTTGTGATCATGAAACAATTTCATAATACTTTTTGCTTCTACTTTTGCAATATGTGTACAGTGTACTACAGTTTACCATGTATGTATTATCTTTTCTTTATATAATGTCATACCATTATTTGTTTTATCTTAGGATGAGTATAAGCTTTGTCATGACGCCGTTGCTGAATATCTACTTAATGACTGTGTTTATGGAAACTGTTAAGGAGACATAGAAATCTACAACAAATGCTTTTTGAACACTAGATGTTCATACTGAGTGCGCTTTTAACTAAAACGAACTTGTTCGAATTTTGTTGTTTATGTGGTTTAGTGCTGAAATAAAGATCATTTTTAATTTGAATTTGTTTGCAATGGGCTGTTATAATATTTGCCTTGTATTAGACTCTTGCCCTTTGAAATTCTAACTTCTTTGTGGATTAATGAATCACCAAGCTTTTTATTGGTACTTATTAAATTGACTGTGTTTGTGTTGATTTACAATCCGTTTAAGTATTTTATTGCTCTACTAATGCATTGTTTTGTTGCGGGACACCAATATTAAAACAATTGCTTTACGTGAACAAATGAATTCCAAGAATGTTAAATATCTTTTTAGGTTTTTATATAAACCGTCATTTGATTTTTTTTTTTTAATTTGCACAAATATGTTGTTTGTAGTTTCATATTTTGTTTCGTTTCTTATAGCTATAAATTGTTTTCAGATTCAATAACAAAGTTTTTTTTTTTAAATTTTGACTTTAATTAGATTTTGATTTTATTGTGTTAGTGAACAGTGGTTTTGGCCTGTATATGTTTTTCAATACCTTTGCGTTTAATTGTCCTTGTACCAAAATACATTTGATCTTTGGCCTTATAATTTGTTTTGTGTGGTGAATAGAATTATTTTCAGAAGTGTCATATCTTCACCCAATATAATATTTTTATAATAATGTTTGTTATTGTGTGGTGTATATTGAGTTATGTTGACGTTATTAAAATTAACCACATTAAGCAGCCAATATCGTGTTCATGCTTTTAAAAAAATACGTAAACTTTCTTTTAAATGTCATTTTTGCAATAAATTATGCTTATGATAAGTTTTTTGTTGTTCTTTTCATATATGCACTCACTTTTTCATTAGCTTACCAGATACGTTTTTAAAAAAAAAATATAATTTCTGTCATTAGAATATTAGATTTTAAAAAGTACCATACTGGGTAAACACTACTTTCTCTAGAAAATTGTTCTATAATATGCACCTGCTCTAAGGGTATACTTCGCATGCTATGAACAATGCATATTAAGATAAACACATCTCAGAACGTCTATTTCTCTGTGAACAAAGTAATCTGTCGACTTAATATTCAAATAAATTCCAGATTTTTGACAAAATCCCAATAAAGCTCAAACACAAGCCGAATTAATTATTCCATGTATCCTTAATTAGGTCTTTACACCACAGTGTAAAGGCCTATTGATATTGTTCTATTTAGTTTTCTTTTTTTTATTTTTCTTCCGCCAGCGCAGTGAAATTTTTGTTCTGCGACTTAACAAAACACTTTCATTTACATCGTACTGCTTCCGGAAAACTATGAGGGCATTTGACCCCGCGTCTTAAAAACACCTCACGTTTCGTTACTATTGACGCGTGCGCCTAAAAGTTTGTTATCGCTACTCCTCGGAAGCCGCGATACTTGCACGTTGGAAACCATCGTGGATGATGTCGGTCTGAAGGGTAGTTGCAGATCTTCGAAAGACAGAAGGTTTCGCAGTCTCCTCTTAGAACGACTGTCTCTCAAATTTGTTTAATTTTAATTAAAAATTTTAAAAATTGAAACGACTAAAGATAGAGCCACGAAACCATTTGCAATGGCTTCGACGACCTTTTTGGCTGCAACAAAGGTAAAGGTCAAAAGTCAAGCTCAACTAGGATCGGAAAAGCTGTTATATTGCAAAAGTGTGTGATCTTTCGGCGCAGGCGTATCTCCTGTATGTTGACCTTGACCGTTGACCTTGACCTCGGCGATAGAGAACCATTTGACACGAATTCTAAGATTCTATCTTGTGCGACTAGTCTGTAAATCCCCTTTTTCACTTTTTGGGGTAACGGATGACCTTGACCTTCGACGTAAAAAAAAAATGTGCCAAAATATTCAGTTTAGCATGCATACTCAGATTTTGGCTTTATCGAATGGTCTCGCGTCTTCTTTATTAGGTCTTTACACCACAGTGTAAAGGCCTATTGATAATGTTCTGTTTATTTTTATTAGGTCTTTCCACCTTTCAGGTGAAAGACCTTTTTATTTCTTATGTTTTTTTTATTATTAGGTCTTTCCACCTTTCAGGTGAAAGACCTTTGTATTTCTTATGTTTTTTATTAGGTCTTTCCACCTTTCAGGTAAAAGACCTTTTGCAATTCTTATGTTTTTTATTATTATTTTTTTTTTCTTCTCTTTTTTCCAGGGACAGCTTTTTTATTTCAAGAGAATTGAAAAAAAAATTTTCTTTATGTTATTGACCATAAAAAGTTATGGTACCAAATGACCCTTTGCCTAATAACTCATAGAACTTTCTACGTTATTGCCCTTGTGTACTAAATGCTTGTTATCGCTACTTCTCTGAAACCATAAGAGATAGAGACTTGGAACTTTTACCAATGTCTTCAGTACACTTAGAGGGTTCTTCAATCTATTCATACGAAAGGATCTGAGGCCCCCTTATAGTATTTATTGCCCCTGAAAGTATTTAAAATTCTATAGCATCACCTCCAACTTTTTTATTATTTATTGTAAAGACTTCGGACCACTTGGAATGGAAGGGTCTACCTTGGCCAAACAAAATGACATAAAGGTCAAAGGTCAAAGTCATTTAGAAATCTGTTTATTAATGAGATTTTAGATCTCTTTTGTTTAGAGTGGTAGAGAAAAAATTTTCATTGATGTAGAAAGATTTCTTGAGACATTTCAAAATATAACTTTTCAGCCCCTACATTGAAACAATTATAGAGTTATTGCCCCTATTGTACAAAATGCTTGTTATCGCTACTTACATGTATCATAAATGGTTAGGGGTAGAGACTTGAAACTTTCACTAATGTGTTCAGTACATTTAGGGGCTTCTTCAATCTATTCATACCGAAAGGGCCCGAGGCCCCCTTCTAGCAGTTATCGCCCCTGAAAGTTTCTTAATTTTATTAAAAACACTTAAAACTTTTGAACCTTACATCGTAGGGTCATCAGACTACTTGAAATTTAAATGTTGACCTTTACTAGTCAATATGACATAAAAGGTCAAAGGTCAAGGTCAAACAATGTTTACATATAAAAGATTCTGACTTTTTTAAAAAAAATGTAACGCAGAGAAATGTTTTATTAAATATTTTGAAACAAAACATGACAAATTAATGAGGTGGAAAGACCTCCAATTGTTCGAGAACAATTAGTCTACTAGTAAATTATAATTGAGATTCATCTGATCATTACTGAATAAACGAACATAGATGGCATATTTTCATGATTCATTTGTTCTGTTTCTTTTCGTAAACAAATTAAAGAGCGTATTTCTAAGATTTATGAGGAAGAACATTGTGTTATTTTGTCTGTCTGTGGTATGTTTTCCTCTAAAATGTGCTTTGTAAACCTGTTCTTAATTGCTTCGTGACTTTAACTTCAACGGTAGTAAAAAAAAAAATATATTTTTTTTTAAGTAACCAGTCAGTTATATTTTTTTTGTTTCACATTATGATAGCAAAGAGTGTGTTTTTTGTCAAAATTAGTGTTGCATTAATTTGTTTCGAAAAATAAATACCTGCATCTGATCTACAGTAGCTAACAACAGTCTCTATACTTTTGTCAATATATATTTACTTGTTTACCAAGAATTAATTTAGGTATTAAATTGATATGTTTGAATCTGCATACACTGTTTGAATTTTAATACTTGTCTATCTTCTGTGTAAGTGATTCAGCATAATAACGAACGTCTACTCTGCTTGAAATAACAAGGCAAGTTCAATGAAACACTGGTCTCCGGTTATCTTATTGTTGAAATTGTATGGCCTGCATTGCTACAAAGAAAAACTCTTAGGTGTAATGTAATACTGATTTGCCTGTGTTTATATAAATGGGTTTTTTTTATAGTCTCGACTTTTTAGAATTGTTGATAGATACATCTTTTACGTTTAGATAAATAAAATGTAGAGTGAGTTTTCTTGTTCAATTAATATTGTGTCTGAAAAGGTCTTTTTGTAAAATTCGGGTTGTCTCTCCTTTCATAGACCGGACTCACCCAATTACCAAAGATACATAAGAAAAATCAATGCAGTTAATAGTGACGCATTATTGTACATTTTTTAATGCATCTATGAAATTCAAAGAGTGAATAAAAGAGAAAGGGTCACTCTTTATAATGCCTTTTTGCGACCAACGATACAATCATTTAAAACTTGATTTTATGTTCCTTTGATCATTTATTGCAGGATTTTTGGTAATATGTTTAAACATCAATCACGTAGGTCACGTGATATGGAAATGAAATATGGCGGTTAATTACGCAATGTTGTTTTTTATATTTATATTACATTGATTTCACTGAAAAGACAAATACCAGAACACAGCAGGAATATGAGCGCAACAGCCTTATATCCGAGCTTCTGACAACCTCTCCTGCTTTTTGAGATCTGGATGTTCTCGAAGATTATGCTGCGATCAATTATATGTGTTGGATCCTTAATACCACAAAATGTGGTTTTCGTAACATACAAACCAAATACAACGCTTCGATGCCGTCCTTCTTATATTGAGAGAATATAAGCGTCTCTCTGCTGGTTAAGGCGAAAAGAAAAGAAAATTATATTTGAATAAGCCCCCCCCCCCCCCCCCCCCCTCCACACATACACAACAACAACAAATGGAAAGAATAAGTGCACTGCCTTTCGCCTCTTTGGATTAAGAATACGTTTAAGGATAAAAAAAATTCCAAATTATAATTGTTTGGATAATTCTTTTTCCAATTATAATGTTACTTAATATTGCCTTAATTGGAATACAATTCTTCCTGTTGATTAAATGTGGTTATTTTGGGGCTCTGGCTTATTAACCAGATGCTAGGGGAGCCCATTCACAATGTACATTAGAAGTTACAGAAATATGCAATACTATAGACACATTGAAGCTCTCTCCTCATATATTACATTCCTTTGTGACCTCATATCATGACAGATACTGTTTCAACATTAACCAAACACCGCTACTAACAAATTGATTCATTGTCACATTATTACAAAGTGGTTCAAGACAAATCATGTGAAAAAAGCTTGAAAATTTTGAATTTGCACTGTGGAATATCTAAAACATCTGTATACATATTTTCCATAACGAGTGAGCTGCGTTCCAGAGGCTCGCGTGTACATCACAACATAGTAGTGTGTATTGTAAATACAAAAAAAAAATGAAATATTTCCTGCGATTAGATACATATCTTTATTAATTAATGCAAACATTAGAGTGCAAAAATACGTTTGATTATCGGAAAATGTTTTCAATAAAAAAAGTGTTAGGAATGCTACACAGAAAGCCAACTGAATTGTGTGTTGTCAGTAAATCTGACCCACGATTCACGATAAATTCCAAATAAGGTCCTCATGATAAGTAGCATAAATAGGATGACTGAATTTTTTTTGGTATCAGCATAAGCGCTTCCCATCTAAATCAGTGTATGAAAATAATCATATCTGTTCTACTTGATGTATTTATAGTATAGGGATGCAATTATTTATTTCTCTGATTAAGACGGGGCGCCAATAAGGTTTGAAATGACAGCAAAGGAAATCGCCACAATTCATCTCTTTCGAAGTTTTGTACTTTTAGACTGTTCCAAGTATTCCATAGTGAAGGACTGCCAAAAAGTTTTCAAGAATGAGAAGTGATCAAGTTTCCACTCCTAAGTAATGAAGGGTATATGTGTGGTGTTGGGGGAGGGAATTCAACACCTGATATGCATGACGATAAAAATATGTCTCCTGAGAAAAAAAACCTGTTACATATTTTACGTTAGTTTAAGGACAACTCTAAAAACTATAAACAGAGGAAAACATCTTCGCGTTGCACATTGCATCAAAATATCATCATTCAGAGATATAACTTTTAAAAGTTCTAAACAGCTCTTACCAAATCAACTATTCTAATATTTAAGCTTGTTTTGGTCACGGTAAGAAAAATAAACCCATCCAATTGTATGCAAATATTTGAGAAACATTATTTTATCTCTCTTCTTACGTTATGATTTTATTATTGATCGGATTGAGAGAAAAAAACCAAACAAACATCAATTACAATTATGCAACGGCACGGAGAAAACACGAAATTACTGATTTCGAGGTTTTTGTCTTATCAATTTCTTAATCTAAAATATTCATATTTATAAAAAAGATTACACTTAATACACATGAGACATTGTAGTGGATTTGTTCAATAGGCTAGTGACTGCTATCGAATAAAAATTAAGGAATATATAAATCTGGGTTTATATTTTATGAACATGATATTTGTAGTTTTAACACTGAATAAACAGCATGAAGTGTAATAAAATGCATTATACTTTAAAAATGAAAAATGAAAATGCTTCACGATTTTAGTGCTCTCTCTCTCTCATCATAATATCTCAAATTAAATACTCCAATTACTTTACTTTCCGTTTTTCCTGTCACTATTGCGGGCACATTTTTTTTTAGTTTCTTTCTTTTATTCATATATAATTATGTCCTGGTTTTATATCTTTAATTTTACTTTTTTTAAATTCTCGTTATTAATTCCTCTTTCTTTTGAGCGAGGAATTTGATTTGACCTTTGAGTTCAGATACTTGGCTGAATATATTTGTCCCGAATATTTTTCTCAAGGAAATTTATATTTGTTTTATTCAAGTGTAGCTATGATCATTAATCTTTCAGCTGTTAACACAACTTCCTGGGACGCTGATTGTTAAATTTGCCCATTTCCTTGTCATTTTCGGTTTTAATTACGAGAAATCAAAATAATTTTCATTTTTTTAAATTAAAAGCGTATACATCGATTATTGAAAATTGATCAAACTTAAAGATTATCGTAAATGCATAAGTTAAGGAGGCTGGATGGTAAACAAATTAACCATCAGATTTGTCTAAAATTTTAAGATATGACTTGTTTAGCTATAAACTATTATTTAGTAAAAAAAATCCATATATTTCACCATTTTAATTATGGGTATTTTTATATATTTTTATATAGAGCTCTACTTCTAAACGAAATATTACAGTCTAAAAATGACCACGACCATCAAGCCCTATTAAATGAATCAATATTGAATCAACAAATAGTGTTAATTAATCTTAATCAATTAGTGTTAAATCATTTTAAAATAAATTATTCATAAATTGCATTAAAAAAACTAACAAAAACAACTGCATTTATATAAACTATTGTTCTAATTTGATTCACTTTAAGAAGGTTTACATTACAATTAACGACGACGATTTTGATTATACGTTGCATTTCAATGTATTCGTACTGAAAACATACATTTCATTTTTTCAGGGATATGGTTCCAAAAAAGAACATGTATTTGAATAAGCTTCCTTGTTTTTTTCTTATAAAACTTATTAACTTGCAAATAAGCTTCCTTAATTTCAAAAATGAGCTTGCATAAACTAATAACGTGCTTATCAACAGTTATTATTGCCAATGCTTTTGGTAAGTAGTATGACCAGTTAATAACATTTTAAAGCGTTACTATTGTTTGAGAATTATAAACAAGTCTGCTCTCTCCTCCACATTAAAATCAACATGCCTTGCTGCATGCAACTATTTATTTTTAAGTTTTTTTTTTTTTTTTGGGGGGGGGGGTGGAATGAAATTCAATATAAAAGGTGGCTATATAAGTTAGATACAACTGTATAAAATTGAATAAACAACCTTTAAAAATTAGTAATATGAAGAACTATCATTTTTGTCTATTGCGTTTTATTTGTTTATCATAAAGAGGATTTGTCATACAAAAAAGTTGCAACTCAATCACCAGTATATCCTGGGGACTCTTATGACGCAAGTAATGCAGTTGACAGAAATGTTGGAACATGTATGAGAACACAAGAAATAGGACTTAAATCTCTATACCACAGTACGTGGTGGAAAGTTGATCTTGGCGGAATATACAATATCTACAGCATCAACATCCCTTTTAAAAACTATGAAGGCTATGGTATATGCTTGAACATTTTACTAATTTCATTTTTTTTTTGGCTTCATAAATAAGGATTAAATTAAAACAGTTACTATGATTCATTTAAGTCTATCAATATTGTTTGATTGACGTGAAAACATCAGGATGGAGTTTGAAAGAAGACGGTACGGCGTCTTTCAATATATGCCCTAACAGTCCAAAGTTGTTTAAAACTCATGAAAATACTTGTATTGAATCTTCAACAGACGTGTAAATAGCTACTTTTGTGTAACCTTTAATTTGGGGGGTTTTTTTAGAGGAAATAATGGCTTCAACAAAATGTTACATTCTTAAGATGTAGTGAAAAATAATGAAAGAAGCACAATTTCGTGTTTGTTTTTAGAATAGGTAAATGTGTCCGCAGCCGTCGACTTCAAATGTGCAGACACTTCCTATTCAAAAAACTACTAAAATGGGGTGTCTTGTGCATTTTTTTTAATGAGTTTAAATTTACCCCTGTGAAATTGAATGATATAATTGTTTTGAAATTCTTAACCTTTTGATATTATAGTAAACATTAATGTTACATTTTCACTTTTTATGATATCTTATAAAAATCAGTCATAAACAGGATAAATGTGACTAAAACTGTACCTTCATCTCGGTACATCAATATTATGTGATATTGAAAAAAAAGGTAATGATAATAAATCATCAGAGTACTTGTAAAGGCTATATTACTAAAGTTAGCTATCTTTCATAACATCTACATTACAAAATGACTATACAAGTAAACAGATTATGAAACATATAAGAGCTGTAAGTGTTCACGACGCAACAAAATTTTACGGAAAAAGTTTATTGGTCTAACCCACAAACCTCTCTCACCGAGGGTGGAAACTGAAAAATACATGTGAGAACAACATTAATTACACAATATAATCTCACGAGACAATATAATATAATCATACTATCGCTTAATATCAGGTTATCAAATAATGACAATTAAGGCACGCCATACTCGAACTAAATGACAATCGCACATTTCAAATCAAGAAAACAAGCATGAGCATCGCTTACAGTGTGAACGCATTATATATTAATCAATTACAAGACAAATGACAAATATACACAGTGTACTTACTCTTTAGGGGCACAAACACCAAATTATAGATCAAAGTTTTGTAGAAAAAACAAGCATGGCTTATGCCGGAACAAACAGTACATAAAGTAATAATCAAACCAAATCCGGAATCGATTCCGGCGCCACTACAAGAGCAATGGAAATGTAATGGGTAAAATATTCAATGTATCTTGAAAGGCTGTGAAACACTATCGTAATGTTTGTAATATTAAGTAAAAATTGAATCACACTCATTTGTAGAAACCCGACAGAAAGGACGATTTGCAGGATTTTCCATGTATATATCAAACACTAGTGGTATAGAGGGTTCTACTTTGTGTTACAAGGACGGACCTCAGTTACCTCCCCTGAACTTTACAGCAGTATGTACGGGATCTGGACGTTATCTGATATATTACAGCGAGAGATTGGACGAAACTTCCTACCCAAAAGGATATCAACTACAAAATGTGTTTACCGAACTGTGTAAAGTTATTGTTGAAGGTAATTTATTTTGTAATAAAAAACCTTTAAAAAAAGGTAACATCTTAGAAACACGCGAATGCTTATAAATTTAAATTACATCTGGTTTTCTTGTTATCGATTGAAACTAAGGATGTACAAAGCGCAGCGTATATGGCTCTGTATGTGATACGGCATGTCCAGTCAACTGTCGAGATAACGATTGCCATATACGAAATGGAACTTGTTTTGCATGCAAACCAGGATGGACAGAGGAAACTTGTGAAACAAGTATGCTTTTTATCATCTGAACCGCAGGTAAACTTATCTGATGATCTGTGTCGTCCGTGTTCTATCAGTTTGCCCTTCGGTCTATTTGTTAGCCGTCTTTCAGATTGTCTTTTCTTAAACGTTTGATTTTAGATCTTGCAAATGATTTCAGAGAGTCTTTTTGGTGCTAGTTACATTATGAAGTCATAATTGATTTGTTACAACTTTTCCCATTACTTAATGGCCGTAAGGGAATTATGTAGAAAACAATTTTTCTTGGCATTCCATTTCAAATCCTATAAAAGGTAATCTCAAAACCTATGTTCAATTTAATATCATTTGAAAAAAGAGGGAAAAAATCATCCAATATGCCGATTTTAGAGAGATTGTAGGCATTCTGGAAATATTACATTCGTCAAAAACGGAATGAAAAATATATTTGAAGCTGATTTCCTTCATATTTCATTGAAAATGACAGTTTAATCTATGACCTTTTACGTCATACAAAGTGGCATTTATCCCGCAGTTTCATTTAATAACAAATTTATATAACTTTATATAAACTTTACGTAATCTTTTGTTATAATAGATGGATCGTTTAATGAACGTCTAAATCCGTTTATACATATATTTGCATAGTACTCTTTAACAGTGCTGCGAGCCATAATTTCTTTTAAAATAAAGCCCCAATAAATCCTAAAAAACTATTTTTATCAAGCATTATTGTAAGAATTCATATCATTTTCAAAGGTTGTGATTGCTAAAATATATTTAAAACAACAAAATGCTCAGTATTATCGTTTGTCTTAGATGGTTGAATATATTATGCATCAAAAATTTGGAATCTAAGACAATGGGGAACATGGTACAATTAATTATGGAAAGAATAAATATTCATTGAAAAAAAAATCGCAGTACAAATATCTTTTTAGAAATCTGTGTTGCAATACGTAATCAGAAAAAAAAGTTTAATGACAAAGAGATATTTGAAATGAATGCAAGGTAGTTTGAAGGTTTTTCATGGTCAAATCTTATTACTGAAATATTTGAAAGGTTCAGTAAGTCAATGTACATATATTGAGCGTTGTGCCCAATGGAGCTTTCGGGTGTTTTTTTTCCATCTTTCTTTGAAATTTATTTTTTATCAGTTTTTTCTTTAATTTTATTCACAAAATTGTGAAATAATTCATATACGTATAGAGTGTAGAGAAGGTCTGTATGGTGAACGATGTAGTCAGCAATGTTCTTGACATTGTAAGGAAAATGTAACATGTAATCACGTGACCGGTCAATGTGACGGAGGTTGTACTACTGGATGGAAAGGAACTATTTGTGACACAGGTAATCGTGTTAATAAGTACTTCTTTTTTGTTGATGACTCAGTTGTTTATATAAGATAAAAAAGATTTCAGTGAAAAAAACCCCCGTCATAATCAGATTTAATAATAAATTATATGTTTGTAGAGTGTGATGACGGAACCTTCGGATATGACTGCATCACCATATGTAGTACTAATTGTTTGAATGAGTCACCGTGTAACAAAAAGACTGGTCATTGCGAAGTTGGATGTAATCCTGGATATACTGACAGTGACTGTAGTAAAAGTGAGTGTAAATATTGACTATGTGGAACCACCGTGCGAGACCATGTCATTTTTTAACTAAATGGTTTCTTGAAGGCCTTCTAGTCTAGTTTAGACTTTTAAAAAAGGGCTCTAGAAATATGTTTTAACGGCAAATCATTATTAATTAGTCCAGCATGGATTATTTTGTCATAATTAAATGTTGATTCCGAACAAATTTGCCGGCCTTCACGAAAATGACGTTAATTAGGTCCAAATGGAAATTAAATAATAGTGGATGGCCATATTTACTAATTTTCTCTTTAAGTTTTTTAAAAATGGAGACGGCGAGTAAGACGGGCTCTTTGATTTTTATATTTAGAATATTTCTGTTATATAACCATATTTTCGGTTTTTTTTCGAAGTTAAAATGCTTGTGAATTCAAAAACAATCCAATAAACTACTTGTAGGTGCCCATTGTTTTACAATAGTAGACAGTAAACTGTGCATTGTTATAAATAATGGACGGATATTTGTAAAACTAATAACCCGTTGGACGGCTACAGGTAAAGTTTAAAAAAATATGATATTGCATTTGCCACCACTTTTACAGATTAAATGCCTAACACTCTTAAAATTGACACCAATTGTCTAATACAGAAGGGAAACGCTGAAATATAAGTAAAAAATCAAACATTGTATTTCTCTACTCTATTTGGTAGAATCACGAATTATAATTAATCCACGTGATCATAATTACTTTTAACCACAAGTTACATCAGAACGTAGATTAAGACAAACTTTACTGCACCATAAGAAACTCATATTTGTTTCACTTATTCAAAAGTTAAAGTGATTTCTCAATCATCAGAACCATATTCTTCTAAAAAAAAAAAGTACGTAAAATTTAACTTCAACATTCAACCTCTTTAGTTACCTGTAAAAAAAAATAAACCGAGCCTGTCAATTCTTTCCTTGTTCTGGTTGGCTAAATCTTTTTTTTCAAAAGGTGCCGCTATTAGTCACAGTCCCACCCTTGATACACAGAAGATCACTTAGAACAGTGTCAGTGATTAAAGTACTTCATTAAAATCCTTAAAGTTTGTAAAAAAATGTTTTTTTTCCAACAGAGAATGAGATATGGATGTTGCTCAGTTAAATAGTGAATGAATATGAAATTTTTCAGCTCAGCTGTTTCTACCCTTGAAAATACCTGAAACTATCCACTAAGTGAACAAAAGAAACAGTGCAGCACTGTTTCTTTTGTTAACAGTGTGTTATACACTGATTTTATAGTTAAAATTTAAAAAGAAATATATTTATCTTTCTCCTAAGGTTTACCTGATGCTCTCTATTCCTAGAAGAAAACAGAACAATATATCTGTGAGCCAATGCTCACTAGTAATACCTCTGATGTGAATATACGAAATAAGCAAAGTCGACCTTTGACAGGAAGTTGACTTCCGATTGGTACATAAATAGATCCCACCAAATAGCATGCCTAAACAAGGAGTGTGTTAAAATTTCAAACATCTGCGATAAATATATGATGAGAAATCTTTGACGAAAATTCGATTGAAAACTAAGGCTAAAAAGGCTAAAAATAACGAAATCGTCATTTAACAGGAAGTTGACCTCCGATTGGTACAAAAATAGATCCTAATATATGGCATGCCTAAACAAAGAGTGTGTTAAAATTTGAAACATCTTCCATGAAAAGTTGTTGAGAAATGTATAATGAAAATTCGTTTGAAAATTTATGCTAAAAATAAACAAAGTCGTCATTTAACAGGAAGTTGACGTTCGATTGGAACAAAAATAGATCTCCTCATATGACATGCCTAAACAAAGAGTGTGTTAAAATTTCATGCGCCAGACCTTAATAGTTAATGAGATATCTTTGACGAAATTTTGTTTGAAAATTTAGGCTAAAAATAAACAGTCATTATTTAACATGAAGTTGACGTCGGATTAGTACAAAAATAGATCCCACCATATGGCATGCCTAACCAAAGAGTGTGTTAATATTTCAAGCACCTGCGATAAATAGTTGTTGAGAAATCTTTGACGAAAACTTTTTTGAAAATTTAGACTAAAATAAACAAAGTCGTCATTTAACAGGAAGTTGACCTCCGATTAGTACAAAATTGATCCTACCAAATGACATGCCTAATTAAAGAGTGTGTTAAAATTTCATGTGCCTGCCATTAATAGTTGATTAGAAATCTTTGACGAAATTTTGTTTGAAAATTTAGGCTAAAAATAAATGAATATGAATATGAATATCCTTCTTATTTTTACTATATCTGATTTTCCTTCTCTTCTCAGAAGAAATGAATTTCACTATATATATATATTTTTTGGAAATTGATATTTTATTTACTTTTGGAATAATGGTTACTAGTAATGCAATTTATCCTTATAAATATTCTTATATAAGTTGAAGTGAACTTTTCAAACAAATGGAGAAGAAATAATTTGGTGAATATTTTATTTAAATTCTATCAAATGGATTCATCTGCAGACAGTTCAAAACCTTCAACTTCATGTAAAGGCATGTCTTTCCACAGTATTACATTAAATATCAATTTTCATGTCATTGTAAAGATTCAAGATTTTATCATGCACGTTTAATTGTCATATGGTTTTTTGATGTTTGATTGAAGCGTTGCCTTTCTTAGTTTCGTTTTTGTCTTCGTAGACTGCCCATTTGGACATTTCGGAAGTGCATGCAAAGAAAGTTGTAATACGCATTGCCTACGCAAAAATGATATCCTTTGTGATCATATCGGCGGCGAATGTTTAAATGGATGCGAAGATGGCTACATTGGAACACACTGTAATGACTGTAAGAAAATTCAACAATTCAAGATATTAACTCGTGAACCACAACGGATGAGTACTTTTTTCTTAAAAAAAATAATTTTCATTTTTCTTTTTTTCTTCCTTTTTTTAAATATAAAAATAGTATATATGATTTCAATGAAGCTTGTGAAGAGGGCTATTACGGTAACAAGTGTTCTTTCGACTGCTCTCAAAATTGTGAGACATGTCGACAAACAGACGGCTTTTGCACTTGTAAGGAGGGATGGTTGGGATACAATTGTACCACAGGTAAATACCGATGTCAACAGAATGTTTATGGTACATGCCAAAATTAATACTTTTTTTCAACTGTCTTTATTAAACAGTGAACTGCAAATCTTAAATAATAGTAACGGAATCTTGTTCTTTAAAGCAATTTAATTTACGTTCAATAAATCTTATTTTCAGATGTTTGCAGCATATTCACAATTTTTGCGTAATCATTTGAATGCATTACATTTTATCAATTGATTGATGAGTTTTCATGTCCGTAAAGAACAACAACAACAAAAACAACAACAAAAAGCCAATAAAAATGAGAAAGCTCGGTTGAGATAGCAAAATCATCTTATTTTTGTTTTTCAAGAATTCAAAAATCATATTGAACAGCTGATTTTTTGTATTTAAATCATTTATAGGTTGACGTGTCACAAATGTATATTTTAAAATGTCTAAAAATCAATGTAGTATTTTTTTCTTATCAAAAACAGGATGTCCACCGGGATATTTTGGATTGGATTGCAGAGAACGTTGTAGCGGACATTGTACAAACAATGAACCATGTGACCATGTCAGTGGAGTGTGCCCAATGGGATGCCAGCACGGGTATATTGGAGCACGCTGTAATAAAAGTAAGATAAAACATACATCGGTTTGACCAAAACTATAGTTTGTCCTTTTCTTTGAAATGTATTTTTTTAAATTTAATTTTATAATGCAGCTTGTGCAGAAGGATATTACGGCGGAAACTGTTCCAGTGTTTGTTTTCCTAACTGTAAGACGTGTCGACACACAGACGGACTGTGTTCTTGTGTTGCTGGATGGATGGGTTCCAACTGTACTATCGGTATGTGTTATTTCACATTCTTGGATTACTTACCTAACTATTAAAATACAAAAACTTATGCTTACATGTTTGTAGAATTGTAATTATTACATTAAACGGTTAAAAATGGAAACGAGATAAGGTTTTCTTATTATTTTTTGTTATAAAAATCAATGCATTAAAGAATCATTGTCTGCAAAACTCACTGTCACTGTCAGAAAACAAAATATTGTCTGAATGTTTTGACTTTTCACTTAAATTGCAAGTCACCAACTCATAAAAAATTAATATTTCTCTACGGATAATAAAATAAACTGCATTTTTTATTCTGCCGAATGCGAGAAAAACTGTTTTGAGATACATTTATTAGTGTTTGAATTTTTTTTTTTATCAAACCTGTTTCTGTAATATGATATTTGTAATGTAACATAAACCACTAATGTCAGAATGTGACCAATCATATGGAGAAAACTGTCGGTATGCATGCAGTGAACATTGTATAAACCAAACATGCGACAGGTTTAATGGAAGTTGTTTGCTGGGTCGAACGGACGAACAGAATTGTAATAAATGTAAGATCGTTTTCTTTATCTTCTGAAACTTGAGTAACCTCAAATAAAAAAAAAACCCACAAAAGTCATGCTGAAACTTATAAAAGTATCAAGCAATAATAATCATAATTTACATTTTGTTTTTAAGATAGCGACAATATGCGTCTGATAACGGGAAAATTGGTTGAATCTTGAAAACAAATGTCACTGTGGATTATTGGATTTTCAGTAGCCCTTGCTGTCTGCGTTGTTTTCGTTATAACCACATGCACATTAACGATACTGCGGTAACAATATACTTTTATCCCTTCAATGGTGCAGTAACTGATAAAAAATATTGTGATTATTTAATGAATAACATATTTTCTTCAATGTTTGATTTAAGTTTATATCTTCAATTTGCAAATGTTTAACTATAATCAATTTAATGTAGGAAAAAGTCTTTTAAGACGAAAAGTAAAACTGATGATAAGCAGCCTTGCTTGAGGTCCACAACAACTGCTAAACATCCAGTTGCATCGAATACCGTCTCTTACTATCAGGAAATCAATACAGATAAAGAAAGAAATGCATATGAGTCAATACTGCTACAGTAACTATAAATTAAATACTTGGCGGTACAAAAATAATAAAAATAATAAAATTGATAATAATGATAAGTAACTGGCATGTGTTCATCAATGGTAATGTAAATAAAACAGTAGCTGTTTAAGCATGTTTTGTTTACCATTTTGTATTTCTTGTATCTGTTGTTGATGATAATTATTCTTAACAATGTTATCAAATTATAATGTCTAACGGTATCTAAAGTAACAATAGATTTTTAGATATTCCATTTTTTACTGAAAAATTAATCCATACCTAACAAAACAAAAAAAAAAACCAAAAAACAAAATAAAAAAACAACAAAAAAGCCTTATGGTTGCAATACAGACTTGAATGGTAAATATTCATTGTAGTATTAATACTTTTGATTAAGAACTACACAATTTACGCTTATCTCAATTTATTTCCAAAATCATCTTACCGTGTTAATATTGCCATTTTTTTTTTTACATTTATCAGTAGTGTGAGAAAAATCATTTTTTAAATATGTTTAATTTTCAAAATTACAAGTGGTCTGCTTTGATGTCAATTTATCACTGTTAACACGTTCTATAATCCTTTATTTTAGTTCACCATTATAACATAACTTATTACAACAAGTTATTTGTTACATACTTTTACAATACATTTGTTAAATGGTTGGGATATATTGGCATGATTGAAATGAAATTGCAATAAATCAGTACAAACAACCAGATTATCCATTGATTCAGTGAAATACACAATTACACTTAATTATTTTCATGTCTATTATGAGGAAAGGAACACCTCTTTGAAATAAACATCAATTACTCAAAGGTTCGCAATATCTTTTGTCTATTTTATTTTCAATACACAACAACCGCAGATCAATTTAGGACTATTATGTAGATGATTGCTGAATAATATATAGCTAATACATTATTATGAATCGATTAAACTAGATAAATATTGGCATTGTTATGTCCTTAACAACATTGGTTTGTAAGGAACACCGATATTTGTGTTATTTTGTAAGCATTTTTACTTGTAATATATAGACAAAAATACTTATTCTTTCTTCATATTACACCCTGTTTCAGCCCGATACTCCAAAAGCAGACAAAGGTTTATAGTAACAAGTATATATTATATTTATTACATAAACTTCGATTGGATATTTTTCTCTTGAATATCCATTTTTAACATTTATGTGAATCCATTGTAATTTACTGCTACATATCTGCAATTACTACAGGTGAATGAAAACATTTGCTGACCAGATTGACCTTTGCATGATAGATTTTTTTCCGCCGGAAAAAATATGAATATTGTAGTGAGTCCATGCTTAGATAGGCCACTAAATTCACTTCTGTTCGTTGACTTTTTTTTTCATAATAAAATATTTATATGAAGGAGTCAATGTTTAAGGAAACCTTGCCCTAACACTATTTTGTCAAAGTATAAACAAAGATGTATGTGATGCCTTAATATGAAGTCTGAATTTCCCAAGGGTGTGTGGGATGTGAATGGTCCTGAACCCTATATCATATGCATATATTAACTGACTATAAGGCATACCGTGGTACGATTGGACCTCAAAGATTCTTCACTGTTTTTTTTTTAATTTTGTGTCTTTGGATCTCTTTAAGTCATTGATGTAACCTTGTATAAATACTTTACTGATTATTTGTATTATTATTTAGTAACCTTGATAACTGTAACTGTCGGGTAACTAAGGGGCTATTTTGCAAAAGATGTGTTATATTTTGTTGTTGTTGTTGTTAATTTTTGGCTTAATCTTTCAAATTTTAAGAGATATAAATATGAACGTGATATACATACTAATATTATATTCTTACATTGATCCTAATTACAATGTATATTGCTCTTGCATTGGCACAACGTCGTAAGATGTAGCTGCAAATGTGAAGGTCTACCGGAAACTTTAGGTTGACAGGCCTTAGCGCTACAATTTTTCGCATGCAAAATCATTGCAATTTACGGGACAGAAACGTTCTCTAATTTTGAACTCATGCATCTTACATGTATTTCCTCAAAGGAGCTGTGTTTATCGACACATTTACCTTTCTTTACTGCTCCTGCAAAGACATCTGCCGTTAAAATTATTTTAATGTAATAAGAAAACTTCCTTTAATATGATATGAACATTGATAATTATTACAGTAGTATAGTAGGGAGTTAATTAATTATAAAAAAAAAAGGATTATTACTTTACATTTTTGTTTAATGGTTCGGTGTTCTTTGATAATTCTTGACTGATATTTCGGTGAGGGTACTTGTCAATCAAATGTCCTCGTTAATGAAAGATCTATGATATCGTTTATCTTTAGCTTTATTTCTCGTGATTTGAGAAGTATTATAAAATGGGAGACGATATCGATAAAAAAAGATGATGTCTTTATGCAACAAAAGCAGTAAGCCTTGCTGTATATTTAAAATAAATAAGAGATCTTTTTTGAAACTACCGATAAAAGTAATGAGTAAACTTCAGTACACATCCACACGGAAAAATTCAGCAATATGCCGAATATTTTGCGGTACAGTACCAACAAATAATTAGCGTAAATTAATTATTCGAACCACTTTTTCCTGACACAAGCTTTACTGTACGTGCAAGGCATTTGAATACTAATCAGGTACTGTTAAGCAGATTTTTAAGTTGAGCATTATATCAAATATAAGAAGCAGTCCTGGCTAGAATTTACTCCGCATAAAATAACGTTTCCAAACGCTTCAGTGTAAACAGAATATCAAAGTGTAGTAACGCCGTTAGTTAAAAATGGATATTAATAAACATTCAGAGATAAACTTTAGTAATACATATAAATTCATACCCCTCTCCTGTTTTTCCTTGCAGAACCATCCGTCTCGACGATAGCAATATCCGGTGTCAATAAAACATAATGATACGACACTGGAAAGTAAAAAAAAGTAAGAAAAAGATGATGTTTTATACTCTATTTAGTGACATTGGAGTAAAATCCTGGTGGTTGCATCATGGAGGCACATGTCATTGCCTGTTAGATTAAAATCATGTGTCCAAAGTATTTAACTCGAAGCTTTTAAATCCAAAGATTGCTGTTATTATCTAGATGCCAGTCCTTGGTTTTTTCTAGTAAGACGGTGTTCGTATTAATATTTTAGTGCATATGTCTGAGAAATTGAGGAAATAAGTCGAAATTCCATGCAGATTTTTTTTTTGTTCAAGTAAAAATATAATGGAAAGCAAACATTTATTCATGAGGATAATCTATCTAAAGAGTATCCTGAATCTGATAAACTTGATAGTTACAACCTATATCAAAGATCTTTAACTAGACGCCAGTTTCGCAACATCATTAATCATCGAAAGATATTATATATCTAAAATTTACACGCAGATTTTATTTTGATAAACTCATTTTCAATTGAAATGACGGCTGAAATATTGAACTGCAAGCTGTATAATTATAAATATTAAGTATAATCTTTGAAAGAATATGCAGATTATTTAATAAAAATTTAGATTTAAAAAATACAGATTTATTCAAAAAGTTAATATATAAAACGTTCATTTAATATCCTGTATTAAATGAAGGCTCATTTTTTGTGATATGACTTAAAAAATAACCCCCCCCCCCCCCCCCGGAAAATGTACTGGATCTGCGCATGCAATGGTCTTATAAAATTGGTATGAAGTTTCAAGATTGCTTTATACGAAACGCTTCCCGGAAAAAAAAATTACATCGCATTATGTTAATTTAATTTTTAACTGCAGCAGCTTTATGGAAAATAGCACAGGAACTGCAACACCTTCTTTGTAGAATTGAAAAAAATAAATGCACAATGAGCTTACAGTGGATCAAACAACCATAAAAAGAGGTTAAGACCAACCACTTTTTACTATTTATTTAAAATCAAATAAATTGAAAAAAAATAAAAAGGATTTTTTTTATTTCCATGGATGAAAATCTGTCTATTCATTTTGTGATTGGTACATTGATCATCGAGGGGTTTTATATCGTGCTAGCACCTGCCTGGTACATTGTAACAAGGGTCATTTGACTTTGATTTAAAACGCTAGAAGGAACGCTTGCTTCATTTCTTGTAATTTATTTCACTTATCTCTCTCTTTCTCTCTCTCTCTCTCGTGAATCCAAAACATACAAGTTATCCAAGAAATATTACTGTCATAATGAACGCGGCATCTTTTTCAAAATAAAACTAGACCTCTTCCCCATTTGAAAATTTTTCAGCGAGAAACAGTTTACAACCTCATCATAAAGAGTTTCGACTGCATATAAGTTACCACTCCATATAATGAAATGATCACATCTTGTAAAGAACTGACTACATCATATAATGACTCAACAACGCATATACTAAAATTGTCACATCATATAAAGGATTTACCATTGTACGTAACGTTTTTACCACTATAAATAAATGTTTTTTCTACCATGCATAACGATTTTAACACTCCATAACATGAAATTAGTACTGCATATAACGAACTTATCACTGTAACGTGCAAGGGGTTCACTGCCTGTGTTCCCCCGCGGGCCCGTACCCGAGATAGAGTCGGATAGCCCTGATTGCTGCCAATATTTACAAGTGCAGACTTCAATCACCGCGCCTGCACCTATATAGGGACTCAACGTTACGCAGGCAGGGATGACCACACACTTGCGCCAACAACGCAACCGAACGCAACCAGGGAGTGCCGCACACTTGCGCTAGAAAGGCCAGAACACCAGCAGGGATGACCACACACTAGTGCTCCGCCGCAACCACCACCAATACAAGCAGGGATGACCGCACACTTCTATTGATGCGATACAGAACAGGGATGACCGCACACTCAGTATCGTAGGTTAAATCACACGAAGATTAGAAAGAGCAGGGATGACCACACACTCAATCTAACCGTACCTGTCTAAGTTTAACCCCAAATAGTCGTTCGTTCAAACGCAATTGACACTGTCCCTATATATATGCCGGCCTAAAATAATTTGAAGTATCTTAAAATAGAAAATCAAAAATAAACAAACTAATCCGACATAATCCAAAAATACTTATTTACATAGAATATTTATTATTGTATAAAAAATGATTACGACGCTGATTGGTATTTATTGGAAACATAGATCACATTATCAAAAATCAATAAATCAACGGACAATAACTCCAACACAGTATAATACAAATAGATACAAAAATACAAATGAAAAATAGCTGCCTGCTTCATTATCCCCACCCCAGCTTTATGCGTCCCCCCATAAGTATGTTACTGTACAACACAGACTATCAGTCCTTGGGAAAAGAAAATATCAGCTTTGCCTGGATTTAACAGTCTTCATCAGTGTACCAGGAGTCCTCGTTGGTCTCCTTTACTTTGCGATCATCCTCACGATAAGTGGCCACTTTTGTCCGTACGCGGTGGACCCTTCTTCGTGGTGATGTCTGGATGCCGCATCCACACAACTCGGGTTGTTCTGTCTGCGTAGTAACGTTCTTGATCTTCCCGTCGCTGGCGGACGAGGGGTCGCTTGAGGAAGCTGCAGAGATCCTAAATACTTTTTAGGAGACGCAAATTCTGGCGCTTCGACTTTCTTTTTCTTAGGGGCGCTGGCCTTGGTACTTGGCTCCTTCAGCCCTATTAATTCAAAAAGATCCCCAGGATCTTTTCCAAGCTCGCTGGATTCATCGGGTTTCTCTTTGACCGAGTTGTGCTTCACAGAGTGCCTCTTCAAGTCCCTTTCCCGTCTGGTGGCGTAATCGCAGTCCGGACATCCGTAATTCAGCTCATCTCTCCTTTCCCTCGCACAGGACAAAGTATGTTCTTTCCACTCATTCTACGTCGGATACCGCTTCCCGCATAGACTACATCGGTGCCCGGGCTTTGCTGGAGTAACTTTAGTGTTCACCATTCTATCAACATAAAAAAAAAACTCCAATAAAAAAACAAACAATGAAACTACGACAACCCCCTAGATATCCACAAATTCATCATACTAACAATTAAACGCTTAAAATGCGCATCATTCCTAACACTGCATTGATGGTGGTGTTTGCGGTATGCGCGCGTCTAAGCGAACTTATAAAACATAATCATCATGCCAGCGCGGCGCGCGGCACTTGCGTGCAGTGGCCAGACTTTCTTCATTGCCAGTAACAGGGTACTTCTCATCCTGATCATTCAGATTATCTGGCGATTCAAGCTTTGTCTCATCAAAACTTTCCGCATCTAATGGCATGTACTTGTCCTCAGACAATGAATGGGTGTCTTCGGCTTCATCATATAAATTCTTGAGAAGCTGTAGACGAATTCGATCTGCATGGATTACTTGTGCTCTTCCTCGCCTCCCACAATTCACTTCATACAAGAGATCGGAAATTGGCTTTAGGATCGAAAAAGATCCTCTCCAGTACGTCAGCTTCGAAGAATGACCCACTTTGCGCTGGGGAAAATAGACATACACAGCGTCGCCCTTTGCAAACCGCTGCCAATGCAGCTTGGTATCATGGTAGCGTTTCTGACGACGCATTTCCCCATCTACATGATAGCGTACTGCAGCATATGCCTCCTGCAACCTTTCGTTTAGTTCCCATGCCCATTTATGCTGAGGAATGTCTGTGATACTGCTTGGCATTTCGTACATAATGTCTAACGGGGTCCCAACCTCACGTACTAGCATTAGCAGATTCGGTGTACATCCAGTTGTCTCATGTTCGGCAGATCGATATGCCATCATCAGGTACGAAAGGTGGGTATCCCAATCTCGCGATGATCGTCAACATATGCGCGCAGCTTGCTGGCCAGTGTCTTATTGAATCTTTCCACCATTCCATCCGACTGGGGGTGATTCTTGATACCCAAGAGTTTGCAGATCTCGCAGAAAAGCTGACTCTCGTACTGGGCACCCTGGTCTGAGTGAATTACGT
>WFKH01011926.1:73584825-73602394 GCA_016163765.1 Magallana hongkongensis
ACACCGCATATCTCCATCTTTAGAAACAAGCCAGCGTCTGAACCCACTGTGTTTGCCCCATTAGTCTTTTTGTGCATCTGATTAGAATTTGCCTCAGCTCTCTTTCCATGTCTTCGGTTCCCATTCTCACTACTCATAGCAGAATTCTCTCTCGGTCTATTATCTCTGTAGGCCTTATAGTCTTTTCGAATATGCCCTGGCTTTCTGCAGTAATAACACAGTTTCTGCTGCTCCTGTACTCGGGGTCTTAATTGCGCATCGTCTCCTGCTCGGCTGCTCTTTAAAGACTTCACCTCCAACTGTAGAGAGTCTATCTTGGCGTTAAGAGCATCTAATGTCCTTGCCAATGCATCGTTTCCTGGATCTGGGGCAGTGGGACGAGCATAGCTTTTTCTCTCGGCTTTTTTATATGCCTCTAACTCCACAGCCAGTTGAATCGCATCATTCAGGTGCCTGGGGCGGGACTGTTTTATGCGAATGCGCATCTCCGAGTCTGCCAGTGCGTCTACAAATTGGTCTTTGGCCAACGTTTCCCGTATCTCCGCAGAGGCAGTAGGGTATGCCAAATAGGCGAGTCGCTGAATGGCTTGGCCTAGCTCCGGAAGAGTCTCACCCGCTCGTTGACGCCTTTCTCTCATCTGGACTCTATAGAGCTAGGTTTGGCTTGGTGGCGCAAATCGATCCTCTAGAGCTTGAACCAGGGAATCAAAATCAGGTTTTGCACCTCTTGGCATATTTCCCAAGACTCCTTGCGCATTGCCACGTAAGGAAACTGCAAGGTATATAATTCCAGCCGTTGATGTCGGCACAAGCTTCGAAATGCGCATAGTAATCAAGCCAAGGGCCACTTCCATCATACGTAGCTGGCTTGATAGATTGTTTGGCAATGACCTTGTCTGTCTCATTTCCTCTTTCTGGGCTTTCAAATCTCATCCGAGATCGTCTGCGCGTCACGCCGGGTAGGAGCGAGTCGGCCTGCCAATTTAGATCTGGATTGTGCGCGGCACCAGTGCCGCTAGCGAGTGGCCTATTGACGATATCTCTTTCCACTTTCCTCTCTGACTCTTCGTAAAGCTCATAGGAATCAGAGAACTCGTCGCTGCTGCGCGGATGAACTTCTGTTCTCCTGTTAGAGCGATGCGCGGAATCAACCCCTGTCTGATACGCAGCAGTAGCACCTTCAAAATGTAAAGCCGTCGTTTGATCAGTGCGCAAAGACAGCTATCCTTTCTTCTGAGAAGTATCCGAGGCTATGCGCATAGTGTCTACACCCGAATCTCTGCTTGCAGCGGGTCTTGGCGTTGAGGTTTTCATGATGTCGCTGCGCTCGCGCATCTCGGCGATCTTCTCTTCCAAGAAGGATATTTCTTTGTCGAGGTCTTCCATTCTCTCCGCAGCAATTGCAGGGTATCCCACCGCTGCCACCAAATTTTATGTAACGTGCAAGGGGTTCACTGCCTGTGTTCCCCCGCGGGCCCGTACCCGAGATAGAGTCGGATAGCCCTGATTGCTGCCAATATTTACAAGTGCAGACTTCAATCACCGCGCCTGCACCTATATAGGGACTCAACGTTACGCAGGCAGGGATGACCACACACCTACGCAACTCCACAGGTACCAACGTTAACGCAAGCAGGGATGACCACACACATGCGCCAACAACGCAACCGAACGCAAGCAGGGAGTGCCGCACACTTGCGCTAGAAAGGCCAGAACACCAGCAGGGATGACCACACACTAGTGCTCGGCCGCAACCACCACCAATACAAGCAGGGATGACCGCACACTTCTATTGATGCGATACAGAACAGGGATGACCGCACACTCAGTATCGTAGGTTAAATCACACGAAGATTAGAAAGAGCAGGGATGACCACACACTCAATCTAGCCGTACTTGTCTAAGTTTAACCCCAAACAGTCGTTCGTTCACACGCAATTGACACTGTCCCTATATATGTGCCGGCCTAAAATAATTTGAAGTATCTTAAAATAGGAAATCAAAAATAAACAAACTAATCCGACATTATCCAAAACTACTTATACATAACTTATTTACATAGAATATTTATTCTTGTATAAATAAATGATTACGACGCTGATTGGTATTTATTGGAAACATAGATCACATTATCAAAAATCAATAAATCAACGGACAATAACTCCAACACAGTATAATACAAATAGATACATAAATACAAATGAAAAATAGCTGCCTGCTTCACACCTTACGTCAAGAAGTTGCACTGAAAGGGTTTTGCAACTGCACATGAAGAGTGTACCACATAACATAACGATTGAACAACAATACATTATGAGTTTATTCCTCTATAAAATGAGTTTATCACATCATATAAAGGTTTAGTCGTAGCATATAATTAATAAACTACTGCACATTGTGATCTTACGACAGTTGGTAATGATATTACCACTCCATGTAAATATTTTACCCCTAAATATAATAATATGATCACAGTATATAATGATGTTAGCAGTGTATATAATGATGTAACCACTGCATTTAATGATATTACTATTGCATATAAATGATATACCAATTAATTTCATATGGAATTGACCTTAAGGCATTTATGGCGTTCCATAATAAACGATTATTTTGACAAAGTGATTACGTTATTAAAGCTGAACACCGCTCGTAAATAGGCATACGCCATATTAGTTTTCTACCTCCGATATCCCACACTAGGGTATACTCTCCGATTTCGTTACGCCTGATTGCTTTCAAGTCACTACTATCGACGTGACAATACCTCCGTGTTTCAAGGGGCGCCAAGAGGGGTAATGAAATGAAAATGAAAAAATAAAAAACACAACTGAAAAAGAAACCCTTTACATCACTCTTCCGTAAAATGCGCACAGCAATAAAATATTCTCCTGCATTTAAAAGGGTTACAGACCTCTCGCGGAACCTTTATTCAACTCTAGTACTGTACGCGTTTGTACGTTGGAATATTCATCCGGCAAAGTCACACGTGCTTACTTCGAACAACGGCTGCCTGTCGACAAATACCTGCAAAGCTTCCACAATAGGTAAGAAGTTAGGGTATATAAATACCTAAATAGAAATATTTCTCCAATGCCAATAAAATGTACAGAAACTCGCGTTTTCAAAGACACCACGTTTCAGGTATCACACCGGTAATTGTTTTCACTATATAACACTATAGAGGGAAAAAAATTCTTAAAAATCAGTTTGTATTTCTCATGACAAAATATTCGGAGGAAATGTTATTTGTTACCTATCTCATCAGCTAACACCATAAAAAGGGCACACGATACGGCATTTTCTCAAAATATCTAGCTTCAAACAGGTCTACCCTCAAAACCACGTGTTTTCTGTTTGTATGTAAACAGACTGCACACTCCCAAGGAAGCTGCTGCATGTGCCCTGAAAGAAGTAGTCCCTGTGAAAAAAGATCATCATCTAACAAAATACATGAAATATCCTTCTCAGTGGTACAAAAATTTTTTAAACTGAGTAAAGGAAAATGTAAAAATGCAGTCAAGGAAAAAAATAATTCTGAAGTATATATGGAACTACAATTGACTAAGTTCATTTTGATTGGTCGATTACCGGTGTGATACCTTCACTGACATCCATCCCTCCGATATTTGTCATTGGACTAAACTGCGCATGTGTAATAGAAAACGAAAGTATACACAAAGTTATAAATAACTTCGCCAAAGGGAGAAGTAATTGCTGTTATAACCAGCTGATAACATTAGGATAGAGATAAAGCTAAGTTATTTTGAGATTTTGAGTGTCTTTTTAGTCTTTAAAAAACGTTTGATTCATGCAATTTAAATCAATGCAATGCAGAGGGTAACAATTATAGATACATAAAACATTTCATCGCCCTGTAACCCATGATTACAAATGATATAAGAAGAAAAATTGTAAACTAATGAAAAACATTTACCTGGCACATATAATCTGATGATGTGAACGAAATTATTGATAATCTGCAAGAAATATACATTTTATTTTAGCATGGACCATTTTCTTGAGGAAACTGAAGAGATGGAGTACATGAATGACTCATTTGAGAGAGATGTATGATTTTTCATTATAATGTTCCTGTTCTCTTATACCTACTTTCTTCAAACTAGCACACAGTAAGGTACTTAAAGGGAGGGGTGCACATTTACAGTAAAATTTATTATGTTTTTAATTTCATTTGTTTTCCGTATTATGTTATTCACCAATCAATAATTTTATTGTAGGATGAGGAAGAGGTTGACAGCCTTATGAGGGAAATTTTTGGGGATGCAGGTGGCCATGAAGAGATGGAGGATCAGGACAGAGGGAATGAGGAGGAGAATGGTGGTGACGAAAATAATTTGTGGAATGATACCTCGTATGTCTGCATGTTTTTGAATTTTATTAGCCTAAAAAGTAATTTCAAAATGAATCATTCATAACATCGGATACAATATACGTCTCAAACACTCAACTGTACATGTTTGCATGACTGTTACATTTGGATATACTTATTCTTTTTAAAGTTTGAAACTATTACATAAAGAAAATTTAACCCCACTGAAATTCTTCAAATCTGTTGGTTGGCCAATATTATACAATTATTGCTGGGTTTTTTTTTTCGATCAACACAATGATTTAGCTACCTGAGAAATACAATATTTACTGAGCCGGAGGCGAGGTGAATATTGTACTTTGAAGATTGCTAAATGATAAAATCATCGCATTGATCGAAAAAACAGCAATAATTATTTTGTTATATGATCAGCGAAGAATTTATGTCATTGAGTGTCATCAAGCAAAGATTTTAGTTTGAAGCCGTAGCCGAACAAACTGAGAAACGTGACCCTAGTATTTAATTGGACGATCTATTTTTAGTCCAATGTATAGAAAATTTAATGTCATATTGATCTCCTAGGTCTCATACAGGTAATTATATAACATTCTATTTTTTCTAGATAGTTGGATATGAGCCAATTAGAGAGCTAGGAATTAAGCAATCATATAATACAATTTTTAATTTCATGACATTTAGAATTTAGCAAAATACAGAAAAAAAAAATTGTGTTAGATTTGAAGACAAATGATGTATAGTTAAACAATCAACATTATATAAATGCTATGTGCACATATAGACTTATTTGACTTCGAAGGGTTAACAATGAGGAGATTGATCTACACAAAGAGAGGAGGTTTATAGATGGAGAAAGATCCCTTAGAGATCTTGTGAAGAGGATATCATGTGAGCAATGTGATGGCAAGATAGTGGCCTCAAGTGTGCAAGAGGGAGAGAGCATTGCAGCAGGAATAAATTTTACCTACAAATGTGTTGTAAGTTCCCCTAAATTATCTTTGTAAATAATATCTGGTACTGCTTTAATTACCCTTAATGTATTGTAGCGCATGCCGAGCTAAACTGCTGACTTTTTAAACGTTTTTGTGCCCAAACGGTTTTCACTTAAAAAAATAAATTTCTCATCCTTTCTCTGTATAAAAGTTCATTTATATTTATTCACATATCTAACACAATATTTACACATATAATCCACACATCATATAAAATATAGTAACAAAATAATTAAATGAAATAGCGATAACAATCCGACAGTCATGTCTATTTTAAAATCCTCAGCAAGTACTACTGCTGTGTCTAGTAGTGAGTAACTTCGCTCCCTAATTTACTAAAGAAAGCCTCCAAAATGTGGGGAGTGAAAAACTAGAGAAGGGGGTATGATTTCCCTGGGGGAATAAATCTTTATATCTCCCTCACTATCATGTAATGACTTTTTAATATCATAATGAACACCAGTAATTATCACCATAAACTGAGAGGCAATAAGATGATCTTGCTTACAAATAGATAAGACTACAATGCAAATGGGAAATTATTAACAAGTACTGGCTAACAATCCCGAATCAGATAATTACTAAAATAAATTTGCTTCTGTATTTTGTATCATTTATTTATTCAATTTTTGTATTTAGAATGGTCATCCTGGCAAATGGATTTCTACTTCCTTTTATGGAAGTAGAAGTTTCATTAGCATGTTGCTGCAGCTTATTATAATCTTATCTGGTAAGTAAATTACATTATGTTATAAGGCTAAAATATCTAACTTTACCTTGGCAATTGTAAAAGAAGCAAAATACCTGAATGCACAAATGTAGGCTAACAAAACTGAATTCATTCATGTTGTCATTGAGGTCTACTAGATATGGTTCATGTAAACATACTTGTTGCAAATATAAATTCATTATGTATATAAATATTGTTTTTTTTTAATTAATGCTTTGAAGGAGCAACAGATGAACACTTTGCCTTGGGAGCAAATTTCATGAATTTGGCGATTGGGGGTGCTAGTCATTTTTACAGAATGCAACGCCAGTATAAAGTAATTTATGACCAAATTAAAACTGATTCTACTACATTTTTATGCCTTAATTGCCATGTAATTAATAATTTTGGTTTCTTTTCTGTTACGTTAGATATTTGAGTATCATAAGTTTATGTAGATGAATTTTATTACATATTCAAAATTTATTCCGACTTTCACCAGATTTATGAATTTCAACATTGGTAGATGAATTAGAAATTTTCTAAATTATATTATAACAAAATTAATTGTTTTAATGGTCTTTATGTTAAATTATGGTAGTTAAAAATATATGTTTAAAACACTAGGGAAGAATATTTGAACCCTTGGGAAATATAAACTTTTAATCAAATTTGAACATGCAGTTTTGGTTAGGGGAAAAAAGTGCTCCTTATAAAAATTTCAACGGTTTTTTTAATGCAGAGCAGTTTAATTCATAGGTACCTATATTATTGTAGATTGCGATAGAAAAGTATTTCTAAACTCATATGGAGGAAATAAGAAGAACCCTTGGAGGTCTACCAGTTAGTGTTGCAGTGGACGTAAGATATGACACTCCAGGTAAATTATTTGATATAGAACACTGACTTGAAAAAATATTTATACTCCAAAGTTGGGGTATACTGTTTTACCCTTGTTTGTCAGTCTGTCTGTCCATAATAACTTTTTGTCACTTTTTTGAACTACTATTAATCAAAGATACACAAGTATTTGACATTTGAACACAGTCATTGTTTAGGCATGCCATATGGTGGGATTCATTTTTTTACAAATATGATATCAACTTCCGGTTTAAAGCTGAACACCACTCGTAAATAGGCACCGTCCAAAAGGTATATAAAGCCTTCAATTTTGTAAGCCTTATTGCAAAACTGAAACTTGTGGTCGATGTTCCCTATTCTCTTTGTGGTCTTTGGATTTTATGCATTTATTTCTTATTTTATGTGCATATTCTGTTAGTAAATAGTGCATTTACCTGTCTATTTGATGTTAGTATTCTCCTGGCTGGAAGAAATTGCATAAAATTCGATAATTTCATCGCAACCGAGTAACACGGCGAGGCAAGATGTACGTCAACACAGTTTAGACATCTACAGCGAAATACTTTGAACTGTTAAGAGGTCTGTGGCCGATTTAGGGGTTGTACGGATAGTGGTGATGAAAGAGAAATAAAGTGGATAGTGCCTTTTTACAAGCGGTGTTCATGCAGCTTTAATGTAGACCTTCCTTATTATGTATATTAACATCAGAGCGAGGCTATCACTAGTGAGCAATGTTTCACAGATACATTATATCTTGTTAACAAATCATTTTATAAAATCACTGTCTTGTGTAATGTTAGTACATTGTAGTATAGAATTTTTTTATATTTGTCCGTTGTAATATATTTAACTGTACATAGAAATTTATTACATGTATGTACACATTCGGTAAACATTACACCTAGTAATGAAGAAAAAAATACAGTACCTGGTATGTTTGATATAGACACAGATAATTTGCACATTGAGAGAGAAAAAGAGAGAGAGGACATCGAGGGACAGTAACCTTAATAATTATCAGGTTCTTCCAATTAAAAAAACCCAAGTATTCCTAATTAGAAGAGTAAACACCGCAAAATACACGTATTCCAAACTATTTCTCAGTTTACTTTGCTCTATAATTATCTAAACTGTTTTTAAAACATAGAAGGAAATTGAGTGTATTCTTTCTTTCATCAAGGGCGCTCTTAGGAATCAATATTAGTAAAAGATTTAATCAACAAAGATGGAAGAGAAAATTTTACCATATATATGGAACATAAAGTAGAATATTGAAACCATGCAATTGGATATATTCATCATGTAATTTATGATGTTTGGTTCTGTAACTTTAACAACAAGTGACTGGTTTTAATAATTCAGTATTTAAAAATTCACAGGATTCTGTGCAAATAGATCCACTGCTGTCCTTTTGGATCTAGAGAGGAAACTTATTCTTCATATGGAAGTAGGGGATGCAAGGGAGGTCGACAGAAGAAGTACGAGAATGGAAAAAGTCCTCATTGAACGTGGCTTACACTTCCTTGTTTTCCAGTCTCCAATCATAGTATGGGAGGTCATATCAGATGCCAGTAAAACAGTGATTTCTATTCTGAGTAAGCTGAACATATACAATATGTTATTCATTTATCATTATGATTTAATGTACAAATATCATAATTATATATCAAGTAATAAATGTACCAGTGTATGTGCTATCTTCAGATTAATAAGATTAATACTGACAAAAATTTACAGTATTGTACATAGCTCTGATTGAAATAAAATATTATTATGGTATTTATTAAAAACACACAATCACATTGTAGAATCTGAACCATTTCAACACCTCCATCACAGTTTAGATGTGTGGCACAAAACAAAAAAACTAGTGTCAACATTGCTTGATCTAGCGAAGCGGGCAAGCTATAAAGATCTTATGCCATGGATTCGACCTATCGTTAATCATTTCTGGTGGTGCTGCAGTTCAGCCAAAGGCAAGACTGACAAACTGCTAAAGAGGTGGATGGGCATATTGTTCCACATTAACAACAAACATATATGGCCCGGAGGAAGGTATGTATCAACCTCTAATGATAAAACGCCGCTTAACAAAACAAATATCATTAAGCGTTGCAATTGCAACCCCTAATGCTATAAGTTCTTGCATTAACAGTTGACAACATCAACCGCTAATGATAAATCGCCGCTTAATGATACAATTTTATCATTAAGCGTCGCAAATGCACAGCATCCTTAACGCTTAATGAAACAAGCGAAAAGCTACATGGTCAACTCCTAATGATACAAACATTTATATCATTAAGCGTTGCGTTTGCACTCTTAATGATATAATAAAATATCTAAATGTAGAACACTGGTCTGCAATGAACCTACGACTTGTTGTGAATGTCTTTAATATCTTTAGTGGTTATAATACAATATAAGTGAACGTTATATACATCTATAAAACTCAATCATAATCGCCTCTTTATATCATTTATAAAACTCCTCCTCCCACCTAATAATAATGCATTATGATGGTACTGTACATGACTACATGCACGTGTGTATGCGTCCTTGGACTGTAACTAAAACTTTTAGTAAAGAGATGTTAAACATAACATTCTTTTAAAACAATTACAATGGTACATTATGTCGTTAAAATGCGTATGCCTATAAGTCTAATCGAAATACTAATATTGTAAAAGATTTGCACACTAATTCCTTAAAACAATGATTTAAATGGTAGAACATCTTCAAGTAGAGATTGGTTAAAGCGGGGTTTTTTTATTTAATGCACCCTGGTTTTCAAAATGCATGTAGCATTTTTTATGTCCCTAAGAGAATGATGAGAGATGTAATTATTTTATACTCGTTAAATGATAGAACCATTGATAGATTTAAACCCAATCTGTATGTTTTGAACCTCTTAATCTAAAAATGCTGAGACAAGTTACCAAATAGCAATCTATGTTACAGAATAACATATTTGTTTTGATTTCAAAAATTACAGTAGAAATGAGTGTCATATTCAGAAGTAAAATATTGTTCCCTAGTCCTTTGAAATAAATTATATTAACAGACTAACTTTGTAAAAAATGGATAAGAATAAGTCGGACAAAGTCAGTTGGTATTCGATAACGTTAATTCATGGCTAAAATACTTAAATAATTAAATTTTTGTCTTAGCTGGATATTCATTTGTATACATTTTTAATTATATTGCAGCCTGAAATGTTGACAGTTGACAGTTACCATTAAAAATTTATCTAATAATATTGTAGCATGCAAATACTGGCTACTGACATTCACCTTTAAACATTTTTTTTAAATTTGTATTAATAAAAATGCTTTAGAAAAGATTTCTAGTGATAAACTAAAATTTGAATGTCAGTCGTATAGTTATAAGCAAAATACAGAGCTCGCAATTCTTTGTCATGTAAACAAGGCGCATGCCATCTTTTAGTTTACATTGGTTAAATGTACCGATAAAACTTATTTTTCATTTTTTGATTTCTCTCTCTCTCTCTCTCTCTCTCTCTCTCTCTCTCATAATTCGTTTTAAGCATGAATAAATAGTTCCTAGCGTTTATCACATTCAATTTAAATTTAAAGCTGTATTTTTCACTCCAACATTTAAAACGTACATAGTGTAAGCTTTGTTAATGTGACACAAAAAATTGTGAGCACTGTATCTCGCTTATAACAGGGCGACTGAAACTCAATTTATGGTTTACTATTAAAATTTCCTTACTGGAGAATTGTAAACATAAAATTCGGAAAAATGATTTTAACTAAAATCGTGACCAAGTGTGTAGCTTGCAATTAGTGGCTATCGACATATACCGTTAACCATTTTCAAATATTTTTTAGGCATGTAGTACTGGCCGTAAAATTCACCTTTAAACATTTTGTTAAACATTGTAGCTTGCAGATATTGGCTATGGATATTCACCTTTAAACATTTTCTAATAATATAGTAGCCTGCATTACTGGCTGCAGGCATTTGCTCTCCATAAAAGGTAAATAGATATTGTAAAAAAAACTTCAGAAGCAAAGTCTTTCAGGGAAATCTTTCTTGAATTCATATGATGTGTATTTTGTATATATTATTTCAATAGCACGATTGTATTTGAAACAAAATGATTAAAGAATTCCAAGAAGAAATTTGTTTTGTAATCATTTTCCCCTAAGTAATTGACCATGAAAAATAACGTGTTTGCACTTTATTTCCCATTCATAGCCTACCAAACTTCGTGACTGGAATTTGACCTAATACAAAATACTGATAGGTTATACAAAAAGCTAAGATAGCATATAGAAACAAAAGAAACAAATATCTAAGGTTATACAATTTTAGCTCAACTGAGCCGAAAGCTCAAATGAGATTTCTGATAAAAATTTTCCGTTGTCTGTCGTAGTCGTCGTCGTTGTAAACTTTTCACATTTTTTTCTTCTCTTACAGAATCACTTGGTTAATTTCAACCAACTTGGCACAGAGCACTCTTGGGCAAAGGGAATTCAATTGTGTATGAAAGAAGGACCACATCCAATTTAAGGGAGCTAAATAGGAAACAATCAAAAATTATCATATCATGACCTCCGGGGGTAGGGTGGGGCCATAAATGTGGGGGAAGGGTCAAAGTGTTACATGGTAATGTATCGTGAAAATCTTTAAAAATTTTTTTACCAAGAACCAGTTAAAACTTAAATGTATGTGGAAACATCTCCATGTAGTTTTGATTCTAGTTTGTTCAAATCATGACCTCCAAGGGCAGGATTGGGCCACAACGAGGGATCAAAATTTTACATATTTGTAAAGTGTCAGCCTTTGTTGCTCAGGTGAGCGATGTGACCCCCGGACCTTTTATTTCGTGATCTTTTGAAGTTAAAAAAATGTTAAAAGCTGTTGAAAGGATTTTGGTTTCTAATATAAAATGTCTTTGAAAAATCAATTTTGTGCAGGAAAACATTGTCTATTAGTTGGCCAATGATATAAAAACCACGCATAAGAAATTAAATTTTGGAGATTAAGATATAGCAGACTATATCTTTATAATGCATAAATTCATTCTGGAACTGACATTGATTAAGACAATAAAATTAAGAGAGGCATGGACTAATAAAACAATAAAAGAGTTATGTACTTTTGTATCTCATTCTATTTCAGCAGAACATTGGTTTAAGTTTGAATTTGTATCTCATTCTATTTCAGCAGAACATTGGTTTGAGTTTGAAAACTTACCCAGAGGATTTTTTAAAATCAATATTTTATATTATCATTTACAAATAAGGGTGCTTTAAACAAAGGATGACTGCACTTGACGCCGTATTTTTGGCCTTTTTTCGGTCACTATTTTTAGATTTATTTCTCGTTCAATGTTTGGTCAATTTCCAATCGAAATTTATCGTCATAATGGTTTTAAACTGTGTTGCAATAAAATAATTTGTTGTTTTCTTACCCTCACTGCTTTGCAAATATCTTGAATTTAGACTTATCTGCCCTTGATTGATGATAAAACTTATAAATATGCATGGAGAGTTGAACTAATATTGTAATGAGTAGTCTAAGATTAGAATAGCGGTACTATAATTGAACATTCTCTCTCTCTCTCTCTCTCTCTCTCTCTCTCTCTCTCTCTCTGTGCATGCTGCACTTTGAAAAAAACCCCCATAATATCCGCCAGCACAATTAGCCATTGATGATCTTAAACCAGTAACTGATGTTTACGTGTTCGAAAAGATTTAAAAAGTTGATTAATCATTAACGCACAGAATCATTTATCTCTCAAAGATATCTTATAGAAATGAAGTAAATATCACTCGATTGGAATGAAGTGAAATAAGTATGGACAAATAATACCTTCCAGCAGAATACGTGCTACCTTACACATTACATGACAGGCGTCCTGTACTCACAAAGCTACCTTGGGTTAGAAATCACGTGGTGAATTATAATATTCAATAGGTCAAAGTATACCGTTTACAACAGAGAACGCAAACGCAAGAAGAAACTGTTTTGTCTGTTTAACCATGAGCGCATGTTTGTCTATTGATCTACTTTTAACATAAGCTTATATGTATGAATATACAAGTACATTTAAAGGAGAACAATAGACAAACATGCTCTCATGGTTAAACAGACAAAACACTGTTTCTTCGTGCGTTTGCGTTCTCTGTAAAAAAGTGGACGTCCTCATTATCCTGGAGATGGAGATACAAGAAAATGTAATGACCCCTACCTATAAAAACGACTTTGTTCTTTATAAATATGAACTTTATATTGATATAATTACATAAAGTTGCAGTTAATACATTGGCGATTCCTACAGTTAAAAGAAATATGCCCAGTTTTAACAATTATTTTTGTCGCAATTTTTAAATGCCCTTCAGTGCAGTCATGCTTTAACTGAATTTAGATTATTGGTCTCCTCTTGTACTAGTCTTGCGGTTATGTGACTTTTGGAAAGAAATTGGTCTTAAATTTAAGCAATTTATATATCCTATCCATAATAATGATTTCTTCCAAATTTAAGGAGATACAGGACACTGATCACGTGACTATCATTGCTTTGCTGCTTTGATGTGCTAACTCTGGTATAATGTCATAATTGATTTGATTCATGATGCTTTGATGTATTTTATCTATGACGTCAAACATAACTTGATAGATCTTTTCTCCAAAGTAGTCATTGTCACAATGTTTGAACTTATTTTTTTACATTGTACCAAATAAAGTCCTAAAACTTATAATAAATTTTTTAAAAAGCTTAAGAAGATCTTCGATAATGTTGTAGAGAGACTGCAGGAATCTGAATATATTTTATTTGCTTCGTAACAGAGAAACATTTTAAAAATTCTAAAAAGAGGGTAGGTGTTCTGCTTATCACAGTATCCCCATTAAATGGTAAGAAAGAGGTCGTGAAATTTATGTATATTATAGTGCATACCTTAGCAATAAAAAAAAAATTATTGAGACATTTTTGGATGTCGCATTTTGATGAATTTAAGAGTCTAAAACGGTAATTTTGAAGTATTAGTTTTAATAAGTATTTTGGGCTCATGATATTTGAAAGAAAATATTCTAACTGACTCTAAATATATTGCTATTTTTATTGATATGTTACTAAATACACTTTGAAAGTCAGTTTATAAACAAAAAAAACCCCTGATTTTGTAACATAATTCACAACTTCAGTAAAACAAGGAAAGAAAGTGGCAATGAAATTGATATATATTGCGGAGGACATCCTAGAGTCTTTAACTTCGAAAAATAACAAATCCTGCACCATCCTGTTCCTTCTTAATTGAATTTGACTAACTTGCTCTAAAGAAGAAAAATAACAATTCTAATGCATTGCATTATACGAAACGATATTGGTGAATATGATATGATATTACATTAAATCATATGATACGAAATTGTAAAATATGATATTGTATTGTATCATGTGATACGATATTGTATCATATAATATGATATTGCATACTATTATAAAATATGACATAGTAATGTATTACATGATACAATGTTTTATGATATGCATGATATGTATATATTATATGATATTGTATCATGATTTGATATTGTATTGGGTAATATGTTACATGTACATTATGGTATTCTTTCGTATGATATGACATTGTATTGCATGATATGTTATGATAAGATAATGTATCGTATAAATACAATTTTGTATCATACAATTACACTTGCAAAAAAAATTAGATATGTTGATAAAAAATAAACACAGATAACTGTAAAAAAAAACCCAAAAGTTTAAAGTATTCGTAAAGAACAAGATACAGTTTCAGTTATATTTTACCCTGTTTTAAAGCGATTTTTTTTTTAAATTTCACAAGAAATTCAAATGTAACATTTATTAACACAAAAATACCCATAAACTAAGAATATATACAGAGTTTCCGGATGAAACTTTCACAAGGGTAATTGTGACGTCATAGACAGTGCATTTTCCCGTAATTTTCATAAAATTGAGCAGAAGATACCAATGGTGGTTTTTTGAATCGAAAACTGTGTCCGCAGCTGTCGCCCACGATGAAAATCACATTATGATCACATTATGATTTTATTATGTGATATCACATTAAAACGTTAATTTCGTGTGGGCGACGGCTGCGGACACATTTCCTCTTCAAAAAACTACAAGAAAATGCGCCATTTTTTATCACTTTAGACTAAATCTTAAAAATATGCCAAAATGTTAAAGTCATAATTATTGATAGAAAAGTGTATAACTTGGTACCTTATATGCACACATATTCAACATAGTATATATAGTATAATATTTTCATGAGATTAAAACAACTTTTGAATTTTGGGACGAATATTGAAAGAAGTTGTACCGTATGTCTATTTTTCCTGCCATCCACCCCTGGTTTTTTTCCCTAGATATTTAAAAAACAAATGGCCAGAGTTCTACATACTGGTATTTTATTATATCATTAAGAGTGCAATTGCAACGCTTAATGATAAAAAAGTTTGTATCATTAGGGGTTGACCATGTAGCTTTTGGCTTGTTTCATTAAGCGTTAAGGATGCTGTGCATTTGCGACGCTTAATGATAAATTTGTATCATTAAGCGGCGATTTATCATTAGCGGTTGATGTTGTCAACTATTAATGCAAGAATCTATAGCATTAGGGGTTGCAATTGCAACGCTTAATGATATTTGTTTCATTAAGCGGCGTTTTATCATTAGAGGTTGATACAAAGGTAATTCAAATTTAAAATGAAAACTTTACATATTATATTTTATTTTAGGTTTAATTTAGGAGGTATGATATTTTCAATTCAGCTTTTGTCAAGTCAGTGAAATTTTATTTGGGGGGATTTGCATCAATATTCATGTTGGCACATTTTTTTGATTAATTGTTTATAATTCAGAATAATAATTCAGTTAATATAGCGAATGTTATATCACTATTACAATATAATCAAGTATAAATGCATTTCTGTCAATCGTTTTTAAAAACACTTCTTTACTAAATGTTTTATTTCTTTTTTAGATGCCATCACTCAGAAGTATTTGCCCCTCGAGTCGATGCAAAGTGGCTGCCAAAAGATTCATTAGCATATAAAGAATTTAGGTAAAGTATTTATGTCACAAAATTAATTTTAAAGTAAATTCATAAAATTGTTCTTCAGTAAATAGAAAAAAGAGCCACACTGTATAGATGATGTATTAAGCTTCATGTTAACTATACATTATCTTAACTATATATTATCCAGGGCTGCCAAAATGCAGTCGGTTAAGTGATATGGAAGTGTTTAGTAGGTGTGCATTTCTGCAGTTCATTCATTAAGAATGAAACTAATGATGAACATGTTATTTTAAAAAAATAATAATTAAAACCTACAATTTATAAGTTGAAAATTTTAATGATGGTTAATTATGATTATTTAAACACATTAAATTTGTCAATATCAAATGCAACTCAGCAATAGAGGAAACATTTTAAGTAGAGTTTCCTACTATATAAGATGGTACCGTGTAATGAATATTAGATTTCTGAAATCATAATGTGCACATGTTTTTATGTTTTTCTCTAAGACTCTTTTTCTTGTTTTTTTCCAGGAAGATAGTTACAAACAGGGAGTGGTGTGGGTCTTTAAAGTACTACACCAACTGCAGACAGACTTTGGCCATTGAAAACTTTTTCAGTCACACTCTCCTGCACTACTGTCCCAAACAGAATTCTTTTTCCTATGATTCTTATCATAAACGAAATATGTTGGCTATCTTAGACCATAACAACCACGTGGGAAGGGCAGTGCGTGTAAGAGAAGATGGAGAACCATATGCCCAAGCACAGGTCTCAAGACGTACGAAACAGTGGGTTGCTTATGAAAAAAAATGTCCTAAAGAGTACAAGTATATTCCAGGCAAGATTGATTTTGACTGTCCTCTTAAAAAGTTATATAGTTTAAGTTCTATGTTATAATTGTTGTACAGAGTACATTATTTAAATTTCCTAGAGATCATCTCTCGGTGTATTGTTCTTTTCTATGGTAACTTAATAAAATACTGTAGAAGCACATATATGCGTTGGGTTAAAATTTCGTTGTTTTTAAACCAAATAAAATTTCGTTGGGATTTAATTTCATTATAACGAAATCTCTAAAATGTATCAACTCTGTATTTATTAATTGGATTTAAAATTCGTCATGGACGTTGAATAATACTATCAACGAAATAACAAAATTAAATCCTCAAGGAATATTTCTGCTTCTACAGTAGATAAAAATGCATAAGAAGAATCTGTATACCAGTATAATCCAGTATTATTGAAGAATATCAATTCTTTTCTAATTGTCATGAAATATTTATTATTCATGAGTATTTTGATTTGCATGCTGCAGATTTGATGGAAGCCTGCATGAGGGAAACATATGGGAAGCCTTTGTCCAGTTACATGAAAAGTGAGAAGGAGCTGAGTTTGAGGTCTTCTCAGCCTAATTTTTCTGGGACGCAAAATCCAGGATCAATTTTTTTTTAGCATGTATGGAAAGCAGGAAAAAACAGGTAAATATACATCTTTAGTTTTGGATTTAGTTAAAGAAATGAGTTTATAATTATAAAAGTCGTTATGAACAAGCTAATTACAATTCAAACTTGTGTGAAATAAATAATTATATTAAATAAATATA
>WFKH01011926.1:73630594-73651114 GCA_016163765.1 Magallana hongkongensis
GACAGATAACAAAAGGCTATAATTGTTTTATTATTATGATAATAAATCAAGAACCAATTCCTTTCAAGAGTATAACAGTTAAACATTTCCTTCATAATGCATAGGCATTGATTTCGCTATGGTGACGTCACAATGTCGCACATGCCAAAACCAGTATTTTGTCATGAAAATCTATTTTTCGTATAGTGAGGTTTATACATTTTCTAATTTGAGTATAGTAAGGCTATAACGGAATTTATAGCACGGTCATGTGACAACAATCGACCAATCATATGCTTGGGAAAAATACAATATTTTATTCTGATTATGATATTTCATGCTAAAAGTAGCATATGACTTTAAAAAATGTTTCCTAGCATCTAAGCTCAAGAGTGCTATAAATTAAACGTCTTTTAAAATAAAAAAGTATTGTATAAACACAGTATGTCTTACTCCGACGTAAGGACATTTCTTTTCAGATTTCACTTTTATCAGAAAGCTTTAAAACGCTTTAGCCCAATATTTTAAATTTCAATAGATGAAAACAAACAAAAATATTTGATATCATTTTGAATTAATAAGATTGATTTCCGTTATTTTTTTGTTTGTTTTGTTTTGTATTATATCTTTATATATATAATTAATTACAGTACCTTCTTGGTTTTTTTTTTTTGAAAAAAGGGCTAATGGGGTTAAGGTTTTATATGTTTTTCAAATTCATTTCATGAAAGGTTTCATCAGGAAAGAAACAAATATATACATCTTAAATAAATGCAAACAAGATAACCTTTCTTTGCAATGCGATTTATTCGGTACATATAGGTAATCATGGGGTTTTTTTTAAAACCCAAAACAGCAAGAATGAAAGTATTTAAATTACCCCCCCCCCTCAAAAAGAGAAAAAAAAATGTACTAGATTTGAACAGTTATCTGTTGTCTCGGATCTCGTCTACATTCATAAACATTTATTTAGCAGTAACGATTGGCAAAATAACTGATCAAAAATTAAGAAAGTATTTTTTTAATCGGAATGAATTATACGGTACAAAATCAATAGAGAGAAATTCTTTTCACAGGTAAAACTAAATATATCTTAACGTTAACACGATACCTTTCTATTACATACTTAGAAGTAAATACAGGGTATAGGTTACTCGATACTGAATGTTTTACGATATATAAAACAGAAACAAGGGTCGATACAGATCCTGCATGGATGATGAAGATGTGCAGGGTTGATATGGATCAGCACCACACCCCTTTCGAAACCCTCTTTATTTGTTCTGCTTCAATATTTAGGTCATCAATTAAAATTGGGATTTATAAAAACCAATACAGTTATTTCGGAAAGACATCTTTCTTGATGAAAACAGTTTAAAGGCTACACCAGAACATTCGCATAATGACAGTTTTTTTTGGAAAACTGTTTTGTAACAAAGTTAATTTTCATAAAGAAAATATAAACACGATACATTAATGTTTATATAGAGGTGAGGGTTTTATATTTTTCAGAGTGTATATGATTTTCATTGCAGCATTTAAAATTGTATCTCTATCAAAATATTCCAACCACAAATCTAACAACTTGGGTAGATGCCAGTAATTGTGGATATACTCCTCTGTTACTAGTTGTATTCTATTAAGTCTAGTTACAAATAAAATCTCACTTAAATACATATTATGAAAAAGTAGGAGTTATAGTTCTTGGTAGATATCACATATCATAAACTTTATCTCTTTTTAAATACAAAAGAGTTACTGCAAGGGAAATGACTATTAATGGAATTTACGTGTTTTCCCCTTTGGAATTTAAGATTTTTACATGCCGATATTTTCTTTAATTAAAAACGCATCTGTTGTATTGGGAATGTACACAGGTTATACACAGTCTTTATATCAGGGAAGCAAAACATACCTTTTAGCATTGCGTTCACAAAAACATCCACAAGATTGATATATAACATAAAGCAGATCAGACAAATATAAAACTTATTGCTCTCCAAAAAAGATCCAAACCAAATACCAGTATTTTAAGCTAGCATTAGGTTACTTTTTGCAAAGTTTTAAACAATTCCTTACTTACAAATTGTGGTGCTTAGAGAAAAAAAGACTTTACATAACTTTAATTTTCTGTTTATCAATAATAAAAAGCTAATAATGATTTGTTAGGTGTATGTCCTTGTGCAAAGTGTCCATTTTCGGTTAACAATTCACAGTACACTGCATAAATATAAAACGGTGCGGAAAGCGATACACGGTCAAACTCGGCGTCGTCAATCCATCTAAACTTGTTTTTCATGATTAAACATTGTGTATCCTATTCAAAGTAATTTTCTTTAATACACAATTGCTTTATATCTATCAGTTTGTAAAAAAAAATACGTGTTAGTTTTTATTTGTAGAAAAAAATCCTGTTGGTGTCTATTTTACTTCCTTATATAAAGTTTGCTATGATAAAAAAGAATGCCTAAAGAATAAATACCCGTTTACTGGTTTAGATGTGTCAAATCCTAAAACACTTCCTCATATTAAATGCAGTATAACATTTAGACTTCATGCAAAGCATTTGAACAGAACATACCATTGGAATATAGAATAGTGTCATGATAACACCAAAATTAGATTTTTTTGCGCTTTTTGTAAAAACAAATAATTGAAAACAGATGACTATTAAATCAACAACATGATATGATTCTTTGAGAATTGGGAAGTTTAAAACTGTAAGTAATGTATTTCGATTAATATTGTACCTAAAACAATTGAAAATTTAAAAAAAAATAAATCTTTACATTCTTAGCCACCAGGATCATGAAACAATTTCAGACTTAAGTCAAAATTGAAGTCAGTCAAAATGATTGTTTATTATAAAATGACGATGAAAATTTGTAATTAACAGCGTTAAATCAAGACATTTAATAGCATTTCGATTTTATCAGTGTTTTAAATCAAGAGACATTTAGCCAATGTACAGTTTTTGACCTAACACTGTGTTAATGACACATTACCCCTCAATTATTTGCATACAGGTTCATTCATATTATACAGGTAACCAATGCTACTATATAATAAATAAGGTTTATGGAGAAATTGGTCGTTACCCTCTCTATATTAATGTATTTGCTAGAATGGCTCATATTGGGCCAAACTAAAGTCGGCTCACGGAAACAGAATTGTAAATATATTATATAAATACCTTTGCACACTGTATACTATAGACTCTGATATTGCTCAAAACCCATGGTTTGAATGTATTCAAAATATTTTAATACGTGTGGGCTTTCTAATGTTTTTATGACGATAAAATCTTAAATGAAAATTAGATTAAAAATGTTGTTAAGCAAAGATTACAGGACCAGTTCATTCAAAATTGGTCCAGTGATATTTTCCAGTCATCAAATGGTACTTTTTATGAGACAAACTTTGGTCTAGAAAATTACGAAAACATTTTAGTGATGCATTTTTAAATTTCGTACAACTAATCATCGCCTCCCGATAGAGACCGGCAGATGGTAAAATATTCCTTATAATGAAAGGTTATGTAAACTTTGTAATGAACATAGAATTGGAGATGAATATCATTATTTATTAGAATGTAAATTACTGTTAAATATTATGAAAGAGTTCCTGCATAGTAAATACTGTACCAGACCAAAAATTTCAAGAAATTATGTCCTCAAGAAATGTACAAACAATTAAAAAACTGTATTTTTATTTAAAAAATCAATGACACTGTCTGCCCTCCATAAATCTTTCTGTTTCATGTTTGTATATATTCATGCTATCTACACTTTTTTTTTCCTTTTCCTTTTTTGTGTACACGTCCTCCTCTGACGTCACTTTATTTTTTTTGTTTTTCGTATAACAATTATATGTTTTCTACCTCATGTGCCATCTTTGTATGGTTTGAGAGAATAAATAAACTTGAAACTTGGGGAGGGGGGGGGGGGGCTACCTTAATGTCTGACAGGTGGAGATCTTCTATTAGATAGAAAAACCTATAAATAGAGTATTTTGAAGCCAGCAACTAGATATGGACAATTTTATCAAGCGACCAGTTATATTCACTAACTTTATAATTACATCGAAATATATTTTTATAAAACTGTCACGATCATATTCCTAGGATATTTCTTATTACAACAATTTAATAATGTTTGTTATAAAGTGAACTGAAATAAATAATTTGTGTGACCAAATAAATGTGAAACCATTCTACTTAATAATTTCAACTTTCAACATAATTTAGAGGAGATGGGCCACCTCGCGTACGTTTTTATGATGTCTATCAAAGGAATGACTCTAGCATATGGTAAGCATTAAACCCAGTCAATTAACATAAAGCTGTGGATAAAATTTCATTTACTAGGAGATAATTAATTTAAGAAAATTACATATAAAAATCTGTTCAATAACTTCTTTCTTGATTACTCTTGATTATTTCAACTTAAAATCTAACTTGTCATCTTTGACAGCCCTGCATGCATGTTTCTGAGCGTTATCATATAGGGGCCTATATCAAAGTAATATATTTCACACATCTCATTCAGATGTCATTTCTCACAATAAAGTTGCTACCCAATCAAGCACATTTGATCATCCTCGCATGAGTTTTGATGCAAATAACGCAGTTGATGGGAATCTAGCAACATGTATGAGAACACGTCCAATAGGAACAAATGCTCCTGACCGTACCATGTGGTGGAAAGTAGATCTTGGTAGAGCTTACACCATTTATAGCATCAACATCGTGTTTAAAAGCTACGACGATCACGGTAGGATAGTCTGCAATTATTGATCAACTTTTAATTAAATATTATGGGTGGGGTTTTTTTGTAGTTTGAGAGGTATAATAAAAATTTCTGTATATGAATTATTGATCACAATAACTGCACAGGCACGATAAACACTTTGTCACTACAGCTTTGAATGTATAGATTCTATATGTCACATCTTCCAAATTTAGATTTGTGTATTATACTTACAAAAGATTCAATAGAGGACGGATCTTCAACCAATTGCTTGAGTTCTTTATATCCAATCAGCTTGTATATGCATTCGTAGCTTTTTATGCAAACCATGTTTTTAGACTGTACCAAGATAGTTATGCAGCGCATTTTGTTAAGTTCTTCAATATTAATAAATGCCTCAAAGGATATTCATTCACTGTAATAAAAAATACCAAGATCTCACCTTTGAAACGTCCTCTCTATCTTGCTAGGTTTTAACACACAGCTGAAAATTAAAAAAAAAACGTCTAAGGAGATTTTTGCTCTGAAACAGGCATGAAAGTACCCAAATGATAACGTTGAAAAATTGTAAGAGATGCCCGAGTACTTCCAAATGGAGAAAAGATGTCTTTTCACGTAGTATAAATTTCCGTTTGAAAAAAAGTTTTCGTTTTTGTTTGTGTTTTTTTTTTTTTTTTTTTTTTGGGGGGGGGGGGGGGGGGTTTGGAATTCAGTGTACTTAGTATATAAATAAATCTTTATTATTATTTTTTTTCCCTTACATCGATTACAATTATACTTTAATGGCAGTTATGTGGATTCCTGTTAACAATCATAAAATGATTGAGACCATGACTAGGGACAAACTATACTTAAATACCTTTTTCAAAGTGTTATTGATATACAGTTATTGCTGTTTTGGTGATAAAAACTTTGATTAAGCTACCCCAGAAGTACCATATTCACCGAATTTGAAGGTTTGCATACACAATGTCTCATTTTACTGCGTCACATAATTTGATACGTTATATTTAATTATAACATAAGTGTGAATTATTCCATGTTTGTGCTCTTTGGAACATGTATTCTGAAAGAGTGATATAGATAGATAAATGTCAATATTTAAAAAAAAACGCACTTGTTATGCCATTTTGGTGAACGATGTTATAAACCACAATTAACAACTGTACTTTGGTGTTGTATTAATCTTATCTAATATAAATCAAATCATTATGTTTATATTCATTTAGAGTTGCGACAGCTAGGGCGGTTTGCTGGATTTTCCCTGTACATATCAAACAATGATGTGTTAAGCATCAATGCTATACAAGGATCTACACTGTGTTACAAGGACGGACCACAGTTACCGCCCCTGAACTTTACAACTACCTGTATAGAGTACGGACGTTACTTAATATTTTACAATGAACGACGGACTGGAGTGTCTTACCCTGAAGGATATGAAGTCGACAATGTTTTTACTGAGCTTTGTGAAGTATCTGTAGCGGGTAAACTTAGTTATGATTATAAGCCGAAATATGTATATAGACACATTTTTTCTCAATATATTTTTAAAAAATAACATTTTTTTTTGTATTTTGCTAGAATGATTGAGTTTGGTTTTTTTTTTTAAGGTTTTGCAAGATATAAATCTCTGAAGTCAAGTGAAAAGCGAAATATACATTTGCAGCTTATAATTCTTTATAATGTGAGCATATATCGTGTCTTGTTTTGTTAAGAAATAGTGTACTTTTCAGAAATGTCTATGACTTGTGACAAAAAAGATAAACTGTTTCAAAGAGTTCATAATACGTATAGATAAATACATTTTGCCAAATTCCGGCATCAGAGTTACTTCGCACTGATACAACGCCGCATAATGATATAACTATCATTAAGCGCCGCAACTGCAACGCCGAATGCAATAAATTATTGCATTAAAAGTTGACATCTCCAACCGCTAATGATATATCATTTTGCTTCACAAATGCGCAACAGCCCTAACGCGTAATGAAAAAAGCACATATCTACAAGATTAACCGATAATGACAAAACTTTAAACAAAAACAAAGCTCGAGCATTGTTTTTACAATAAAGATAAATATCTTATATCTGTATATTAAATGTTAATAGACTGTTGTCTTAAATCGTGTTTATATCCCTTTAAAACAAACAACATGTATAAATAAATCCAGATAACACTTAACTACATATCCGTATTGTTTAATTCGTCTCCAAAATAAAGTGTGCTCGCAAGTCTCAAATATATCTACATTAGTTTAAACACCTGTGGAATATAAAAGGCTTCAAATGACATTTCTTTACCAGTTTTAATTTTTGACAAAGGTTGCTTTAAGCATGGCGTGTATGGGAATCAATGTAACATGCAATGTTCTGTGAACTGCAAAGACAAAGTCTGCAACATACAAAACGGAACCTGCCATACATGTGAGCCTGGATGGACGGGACAATTCTGCACTATAAGTAAGAACTAAAGATGGTATCAAATATTGTAATATCAAGTGGTCATGATTTTTCACTTATGTCATAATGTCATAATAGTTAACAATAGTTTAAAGCGTTTGTAAACGATCTTCCACTTAAAATTGGCGCAGTCTGCGCTAGGTATTTTAAAATGTCACGACACAGAACTCATAAGCAATAAACAATGTCGATCAACTTAGATGTACCTTAATGAGTCCCAATTGGAGAGAATAATGAAATATCATTTGCTTTGAGAGAATGCGCCGTTGGGAGATACGGAGTAGAGTGTAGAGGGATATGCAGTGGACACTGTGGTGATAGCAATCCGTGTAACCACGTGACCGGTGGGTGTGACGGAGCTTGTGCTTCTGGATGGACAGGATATCTCTGCGATATAGGTATGCTATAAATTACCATCCGTATCTTTAGGGTTCATCATAAATTCAATTGGTTGGTTTGCGCATTAAATCTTATATTTTACCTAATGTTTAGTCATTGTCATTTGATTATATTTTATGTTTTGATCAGATATATAGTGGAATAGATAAATGAGGTAAAAAGGTTGCATAATATTTTTAATATGAAAAATTTGAATTATTACAGAATGCGATGACGGCACTTATGGTTATGACTGTGTCAACAACTGCAGCGGTCACTGTCTAAATAATTATCCATGTAACAAGCAGACTGGACTGTGTGACAGTGGATGCAATCCGGGATACACAAATATGTTTTGTAGCGAAAGTAAATTTTCAGTAACGAAAATGGAATACGTTTATGAAATATCGCATGAAATAAAATAGACTATCCTACAAATATTTTCTTTATTTGATATTCAATACAGTATGCAGACCTGGATATTATGGGAATAAATGTGAAAACCTTTGCAATGGGTATTGTATGAACAATGAAGTATGTAATAACATTGACGGTGTCTGTTCTGCTGGCTGTCAAGATGGATACATCGGAAAATATTGTAACACTTGTAAGGAAATAATCAACTTTGTTTTCCCAACGTTGGCACTTAAAATGCAAAGGCTTGTATTCACGAAATTTTTAATTTTAAGCTTGCAAGGTGGGTTTTTTTGGAAGAGACTGTTCCTCTGTATGTTCACCCTATTGTAAGACATGTCGAAACACAGACGGACATTGTAGTTGTTTGGCTGGTTATACAGGATACAGATGTACCACAGGTAAATTTTATGTAATCCTGAATAATTTTATTCAAATAACAAAGGCACCTGACGTTATATATTTTTTCATAATAAAAATAAATACCTTATTTCAAACTGTCACATCAGCTAGAAGTTTTGCTTGAAACTCATCGGTAAAATTATATTGCGATCCTCTCCGTCTTCCGATCGGTCATTCAACATCTAAGCTTACAACCAAATCAACCAAAACGGTGCATTACAACTGTTATTAATAAAAATCACCCCTGATCTGCATCTACTGCCTAATATATGCAACAAAAGGCTAAAGGGTGGATGGAAGTTGACATAAATTGCATCATACTTTGGGTAATCCCTTCCAAATATAGCACTGATGCGAATATTCAAAAGGCGTCTATTTTGAATTCAATCAACATACAAGTTAAAACTAAGAAAAGGGATACTATAAACAGGCAATTATAACTTTTAATACACAAAGTTTATATAAACATGTTTATAAATGCATATCTTTTGAAATATTGAAACAAACACACGGTGCAGGGAAATCTCATTTACATATAGGTGACAACTTCCGTCCACCCTTTAGCCTTTTGTCGCATATTTTAGGCAGTAAATGCAGATCGAGGGATGATTTTTATTAATGATAGTTGTAATGCACCGTTTAGGTTGAATTGGTTGTAAGCTTAGATGTTGAATGACCGATCGGGAGACGAAGAGGATCGCAAAATAATTTTACCGATGAGTTTCAAGCAAAACTTCCAGCTGATATGACAGTTTGAAATAAATCCAAGATGGCGGGGATGGGTACCTTGTGTATTATTAGATATAGGGTATTTATTTTTATTATGAGAAAAATATATAACGTCAGGTGCCTGTGTCAAATAACTATTTTTTTAAATAATTGATTACAATAATCAAATTATCATCTTTTATCACATGTTTAGCTTAATATGCGGTGGAAATCATTCATGTTATAATTTTTTTGATATTACATTGTGTGTTCTTACGCCACGTGACGTCATTATTAAACATTACGTAGCTTTAGGCGGATGATTGACATAGAATGAAAAAGTAACAAAATAATTCGGTTGAAAAGTGTAGAGTTATAAAGGTGAATCATTTAATCCTTTTTTTTCATACATTGATAAAAACATGTTACAAAATGAAATGCTTGTTTGTTAATTTTCAAGGAACTTTTTTTCTTGCGTAAAGTTGTTGACGTCTTGTAGTAAATGTGTTGTGCGGCTCACAATTATAATGTTTACAGAAAAGCTTGAGGTTTAACAAAAGACGTAGTAAAACATGTGATAAAAAGAATCTCTCATAATTTGGGATGGTATATGATTTTTTATCCAACTCGTTGTGTGTTTTCTATAGAAAAAAAAACAAAAAAAAAAACAACAACTCGTTGGATAAAAATCATATACCATCGCAAATCATGAGAGATCCTATATATATTACATATTTCAAAATAATCAGAAATGCAACATTTACCTATTAGCTGCCAGTCATTCTGATAAATGAACAAATCTTTATCATTTAAAATACAACATTATTTTTCGAACAAATGTAATAGTAATGAGATAAATGTTTTTCTTCATAAAAGCATGTTTCCAATCATATGGAGAGAATTGTCGATATTCATGTAGTGAACACTGTTACAATAAAAACTGTGACAGGTTTAACGGAAGTTGCTTAGTTGGCTGTACTGACGGATTTTATGGCGAGCGATGCGAAAAAGGTAACAATACATGCTTTGATTTTTGGATACTATTTGAGATTTACAAAAACAATATGTGATGTATTGATTTGATTGGAACAGATGAATTTGCATAATTCCAAGATTTGACGTCATTGGTACATGTAGGTAAATGTGCAACTTGCATGTACCTAAACATAATTATACGAATATGGTTTAAAAAAAGATATTTAGATTTAAAATTATATAGTGAACGTTTGATAATAAGAATATTCATTTTCAAAGTAGAATTAGACTATTAAACAATATGTGGTTCCTTTCAGGTAGGATTCAACCAATACAATGCTACAGTACAGCTCAAAGGACTTTTCGTACCAAAAAAATAAAACCCTTACAACTAAATAAACCACTTATCTCTCCATTTTTTATAATTAATATTTTTGTTCTAATGATTTGTTTTGAAAAAGATAATTTATTAATTTAAAATATCTGATAAACACTTTTGTTTATTAATAGCAAGAAAACAATCTTTTGCTATTTTAAGTCAATGGACATAACCAATGAAACACTGTACCAAAAACAACGTATATTTTCATGTTTTTATGTATGTAAAGTTAAAGAAATCCCAAATAACAATAATTATAAATTATTTGTCAAAAATATTTTTATTGAATTGGTATTTATTTGTTTCAACTGTATATTATGACAGATATTCAAGCTCTAAGAAAGGATCAACCGTTTTCTAACATTCTGATAGTGGGCTTTTCAATTTGTTTTGCGGCCAACATGATTTTCATAAGTATCATTTGTGTAATGTGCAGGTAATATTATCAATTAAGTATATATCAGTGATATTATAATTATAATAACTGTTTTGAATAATTCGGTTGTATATTTGCTAGTATTTTGGTTTCCTAAGGTCTTCTTTTAAGGATTTTACTTGTGGATATAAGTATATATAAGTAGTATACATTAAAACTAAACATCTATTTTATTTTGTAAAATTCATTTTAGGAGAAAACACGCAAAAACAGAATCAATATCCGGCAATTTTTCCTCTTGTTGGAAAAAGTCCGTTCCTTACTCAGATACAGATATAAGAATGGATGAAACCCAAACTTACCAAGAACTCAGTGCACCAGTACCAAGAACAGAGCTTCCATATGACAACACTACACTGAAATGACTCCAGAAATAAGAGGTTTTAAGTGTCCAAAGAAACTTAAACGAAAGTGACACTTTATCATTTCAGATTTTATTAATTAAAAAAAAAAAAATAATAACAATGAAGACGGTTTAGGTAGTTCTTTTGTGAAGAAAATAAAGATAACTCTAATATTTGTTGAGTAAAAATAAAATGTTGTTTCAAAACGCCGTGTTCTGATATTTCTGTTAAGTGTAGCACACATTGCCACACTTAAAAGTTGGTTAATTGATTTGTTTTTACTTTTTTTTCTCTCATGTTGTGTGTCTTCTAGTTTAAAATAAGACGTGTTAATCGCTAATCATCGTTTTTTGTTATACCCCCGCTGCGAATGAGATGGGGGTACACTATTTTACCCTTGTGTATTTATCTGTCTGTATCTGTCTGTCCGTATCAAATATCTATTGTGTTTTTCTCATTTTAATCGCAGATGCTTAAAATTTGAACACGTTTGTACCAATCAGAGGTCAACTTCCTATTAAACGACTTTATTTTTCATTTTTAGCCAAACATATTTGTACAAAATTTAGAGACAATTTTATTCGCAGACGCTTGATATTTTAACTCAGTCTTTGTTAAGGTATGACAAATGATGGGATTTATTTTATACCAATCAGACTTCAACGTCCTGTTTTAAATGACGACTTGTGATTTACATATTTTAGCCTTATTTTTCGAACATTTTCGTCAAGGATGTCTCAGCAACTAATCAGCACAGATGGTTGGAAGTTTAACACACTCTTTGTTTGGGCATGCCATATGGTAGGATTCATTTTTTAACGAATTCGTTGTAAACTTTCTGTTAAATGTCGACTTTTCTTATTATGTATATTCACATCAGAACGGGGTATCAGTAGGTAACATTAGCTCACATATATCTTGTTCTTAAAGCATGCACACACTTTCATGTTAAAGTCCATAATGTTTTAGATACTGCCACAAATATAAAACAATTGACGTATATCTTCGTCTTAACATACTGGTTTTGTTTGTAAGACACTATTACAAAAAAATACGTATTTTAAGTCGCCTACGAATGTTAAGGTGTCTTACTCCTCACGTTTTGATTTCATTGCGCAGATGATCATTATATTTAAAATGAATATGATTTTTTTTATTTAATCGTCATAGAAATTTTATCATTTCATAATTACACAACATTCATAAAGAAAATCCATTTGATTTCAAGAAACAAACTAGTTTTGGGGGAACTTTTTGTCGTGCGGAAGGATTTTTAACCGAAAATGACAGAAACAAGCAATTTTTATGAAGTTTCAATATACTTTTCTTTTTATTATATTTCATCTCATTTTTTCATAATGAATGGTGATAAATGTTTCCCTCCTCTCAATTACTACTTGTCCAATCTTGACACTTAATCTGATGTGTATCTTCTAAGGGTGGTGGTGTGGGGGGGGGGGGTACTTCCTTTAACGTAGATAATAGAATTAAAGTTTGAGTAAAACAAGTCTTTTGTTCTAACCGAATGATTAATGATCTCACAGAAATAAATGTTAATGGAATTTATGTTTTCTAAATTTCAAGCAACCGGTTTAAAAATCGCATGTTCTTAAATATCATTCCTCGGTATCTTTGAATAACAAAAGCATATTTTGTTGTTTCTGTTTGTGCATGCTTTTGCATGAGATCTATTGAACATGTATGCTCCACATTAGTGATATAAAAGACTAGTCGAATGACTGTAAGAGGAAAAGCTATTTTATGAAACCCGAGACAGGAACTGTAACCCATATACATGTTTTTGGGGTTTTTTCTATTGTTTACGTGTCAGAAAATATGTTATTTTTTTTCATGCAATGGCTAAAGGAAAAAAAACTGACGTCACAATAGAATTGCGCCTAAAACCTATCAATCTGCATTACGTTACTCAGATTTTTTGTACATTTTTATCATTGGGGATAAATCCTCCTTATATCTTTACTTTTTTTAGACGAAAAAAAAATCAAATTATACATAAAAGAAATGAATCCAAAAGATACATCATTTATACCTATTTGAACAGTGTTGAACAATTTAACGCTTTTTTATAAGCCGTTAAACATAATTATTTGAGATAATGCAGAACCTAAAATTAATAATGAGAATTCGAAAGTCAAATAATTAAGTCATCAGTCAAATAAATTACTTTCATAATGTTGGCTTATATTTGCAGATGATTTATCATTTGAAAAATTTGCGACACAATCAAGCACGATGTCTTTTGTCGGTTCTGGTGCATATAATGCAATTGACCGAAATATTTCCACGTGTTCGAGGACAAATGATATAGGTGAGACAAGTCAAAACAAAATAGTGTGGTGGAAAGTATATCTTGGTGGAGCTTATTCAATTTACAGCATTAATATCCTGTTTAAGAACTACGATGTATACGATTTCGGTTTGTATAATTTTTATCATTCGTTTTTTTATGATACAATCTGCAGTAAAAAAGTATGCATGCTATTCATTTAAATTGTTTATTTTTCCTGAAATCCTTTAAAAGGTTGTGTGTTGGACAGAATGTGTTAGTTTCATTCCTTCGATATTTGTTTTTTTTTTATTTAAGTAAGTAAATCACAAGACAGGTTTGTTGTAATGTAAGTTTTGTTTTTAATTTTAATGAACCGTATGATCCCATGAACAAAAGAATTTTGTTTTTTGGACGACCACCTTTGATAATTTTTTTTCTACTCACAAAGTTAAGGTTTACAACTATTTCTAAAGATCTGATGGGTATTGAAAACGTTGAACAAGATTCTATAGAACAGATCTCGATGCACATGTTTTTTAATAAAATTTAATTTATCTAAAATGCAAAGATTGATATGCGTGTATTTTAAAATTGAAGAAATGCGACAACGTGGACGATTTGCTGGATTCTCCTTGTTTGTATCAGACACTGGTTCAATACAAGGTTCTTCTCTGTGTTACAGGGACGGTCCTCAGTTACCGCCCCTGAACTTTACAGCTACCTGCACGGAGCACGGACGCTACGTCATTTTCTACAATGAACGATTAGATGGAGTGTCCTATCCCGAGGGATATCAACTTCGAAATGTTTTTTTTCTGAACTTTTGTGAGGTCATCGTATTAGGTAACGTATGTACATGCCAATGCGACTAAAACAATTGTCAATGCCACACTTCATTTATCGATACTATTTTTATACGAGCGTTTAATCATTTTACACTTTAGAATTTCCATGGCGTACGATTTTATTCCTTTATGACGTAAATTTCAATTTCTTATCAAGGTTGTGCTAAGCCTGGCGTGTTTGGAACACACTGTAACAAGCCATGTCCAATAAACTGTAAAAACCAAAAATGTCAAATAGAAAATGGAACTTGTTTAACATGTGAGCCTGGATGGATTGGAGCTTTCTGTACAATAAGTATGAGAGTTTAATAATTCATAATTTAAATTTTATTTTCTACAAGCATAAGTGCTTTGAAATTTTTTTAATCGTAAGACGCATATGACATTGAAAAAAAACCCCAACCTATAAGCCAGCATAAAGTATAAACAATATTTTGTTTGCCTACGTTCTCAACCTCACACACATGTACTTTAACAATGTGCGCTACTTTATACACGTTACAAATATAATGAAGATGCGCTTTGGGATGGTTAAATGATGTACACTTGCGTTTCTAAAGAATGTACTGTTGGAAGATATGGAAGAGATTGTAAAGAAATTTGTAATGGACACTGCGAAGGCAATGCATTTTTCAATCATGTGACTGGTCAGTTTGACGGAGGATGTGCTGTCGGATGGACCGGATATTTGTGTGATATTAATACATTGATCAAAAGTTGAAAGTTATAGAATTAGATTACCTGTAAACAAATTTATAATACTGTCTTTCCACAAATCAATTTAAAATTAAATTTGTAGTCATAGTTGTCATAACAACAAATTTAATTTTTAAATAAATTTGTGGAAAGACATATATATTTAAGAAATGAATATTATACAACTAATCATTTTTCAACAGAAATTTTTATTAAATGTGCAAAGATATAATGTTGTTAGGTAGTAAATTATTTACGGTCTTTTTCCAATTTATTATTTTTAGTTTTTTTTTATTCATTCAAATGTCAAATGTTAAACAAATGACAGAAATTCCGCTGGACATGGGTTGTTTATTTGGTACATATAAATAGTTTTTTTTACAAAGTGTAAAAAGGTGTAAATCGAGTAATCCCTGCCATGCCCATTTAATAGATGTGCTATTTTATTGTTTGTAAATTGTTTACTTATCATCCTTTGATATCCGGCAGGGTCCGACATAGGCTTAATCAGTTATGTAATTTTATTGTATTTTCTACTTTTTGAGCTAAATTTGGGATAGCCCACGGCGGTGGACAGCTGTGTTGAGCTTTGGCAATTAGATGGGCTAGCTTTGAAAGTCACGTGTTTTGTCATCGACAGGTTTATTCCTAAAATTGTCAATTTTCGCACGTTTGATATTTCCGTAATTTTAATACTTAATTTTGATTGGTCAGTAACCTGTAATCCAAAGGCGTAGGGTGTCGCTGGAATTCTGGCCTCCCTCAGTCACTTCCATTCGACGCTTCTTACAATAAACTTGTATCAATTATTTTAAAATATTCCTTCTTCTTTGGATTACAGCCAAGAGAGATAGGTCACGGATCTACGTCAGTAGAACTGGAAAAGCAGAAATATTCACACCAAGCGAGTGCCATTTAGGAGCAATTTTCCCCTTTATTAGTTTAGTACACGTTGATCAAATAGGAGCAAAATCAAGACGTGTCAATACTGATGAATTCAAAAAATAATATATCCAGAAGAGAGGAAACAGAAATAAGAACAATTAAAAAGGATATAGATTGACTGAACCAAACTAGCTTTGTTGTTTTAAAATAATCAGGGTTGCAATCATACAATCCTTTGATTTATTATACACAGTCAACATCACATCAAGTTAATGTACTTTGATTTGTTACCTTTTAACCTTGCTGCAATATCTACCATTTTGACATCTAAAAATCAAAAATGTTAATATCGAGTAATCTTCGTTTTAATTTGTATCTCTACTTCTGCATCATCTTTATCGCAAAAAAGGTATAACTGTTTATGAAAAAAATGGGTTTTTTTTCTTTTTAAAATCAGCCATTTTGAGTTACATCTAGTCTGAAAATTCTGCATCATATACTGATAGTATTTTTACTCGTATATTTATATTTTACAATGCCCAATAAACTACATTATTTAAAATAGTTATTCACCTAATTGTCTTTTCAATTTGTCCCAATAACGACAAAGAACACACGGCGGGTGTGACCGGTCAGCAGGGAATGCTCACTCCTCCATGGTACCTGATCCTACCTCTATTTTTGTAAAGGTCCGTGTTTTCTCTGCTCCTGTTGTGTATTTTTCATTTGAACTTTTAATTTTTTAACCCTGTTCGTTATCACCACATGTCATTTTAAAAGGACAATTACATATTTGCAGAGTTTAGATAGGAACTATTTTTGTGGCGGAAGGTTTGCAAGAAGAAAATAAACATTTTCTTAACCCAATATTTTTAGAGTACTGTGCAGTACCGATCAGACTTAACCTAGCACCAGAGTAAACCCCAACTAAACCCCGGGTTTACTTGGGGTTTACTCTGGGTCTGCTTTTTAAAAAGTTGGGTACACACGGAGTTTACTTTGAGTTTACTTTGGGATTACTTTGAGTTTACTTGGGAATTGCTTTTGGGGTCAACTGTACGCACTGAAGTGTGAAGCTGATTCGTCTTTAATCTTACCATCTAACTGCCTGTAGTTCCTGCCCCTTGTATATTCCCATTACACATGTAGCGTCTGCTTTCAGGGTTATACTTCTGATCGGTGTTTACTCTCTGTGTCCACTCTTGGTTTACTTTCGGTTTACTCTTGGTTAACTCGGGGTCAACTCTAGTAAATCCGGAGTAAACCCAAAGTAAACCCAGGGTTACTTGGGGTTTACTTTCTGTTAGGTTGGGTCCGATCGGTACTGTAGTTTTATCCTAACTTTTAGTGCAGACAAAAATCCCAGATAGTTTCTGTATTTGGATATCTTCATGCTGTATATTTTAACATTTTTTAATATTTTTTTTATCAATATATAATGTAATATTTAGCTTATATTTCAAAACAGTAAAAAAAACTCCAACTTTTACCTAAAATTTGCTTTATTAATGCCATTTTTAAAATTTTACATATTCCTAAACCATACTTTTGGTTTTATTTACTGAATTTAGAAGATTTTTCTAAAAAGTATATTTTATTTTGAGTAAAGGTTTAAGACTGTAAAAAATGTCATTGCATTTTGATTCGTTTATGACTGAAAACAGCGGTTTATTAGTGCAAAAAAAGTCAAAATATCAAATAGGTGATGAAATTGTGACCTTTGTCTGTATAAATGCTTCCTTTTTATTTATTTTATATAGAATAAGTTTGTATTTGATGCCATGGTTTATTCTGATAAAACATAATGTAGGGAAAAGCGGTTTATCTGTAAGTTGCACTTCCAGTGCACAAAGGTCATGTTAAATGCACAGTAGCGCCAAAAGAACCATACAGACCCCCATTTTTTAAATGTTGGTTAAACTGTGTGTAGATTTAAAAAAAAGACACTTAAAAAAAATACCTTAAGACTTTTGATTGCAGGATACAACCTCCTTAACAAGTTTTCTTCAACATCATTTGATGCAAAGGTCTTTGTAAATTATTTATTGCATGTTTACTGAAATCTTTTAGATTATATGTGTGAAACTGCAATGTTTTCATGGGTCAGTTATGGTCCGAATATTATTCAAACTTGTTTGAAAAGTCAAAGGGTTTTTCTCTAGCTGAATGTTTGATCAAACTTTAGGGAATTGTTTTAGAAATAAAATAAGGCAAATAAAATGTAAAATAAAATAATGTACTATTCTACCATGGATATGACAATTATAACATGGTAGTTGAGAATTTATGTTTACAGAATGTGATGACGGGACATACGGATATAATTGTGTCAACAACTGTATTGGACAACAACGCACCATGTAACAAACAGACTGGTCATTGTAATAGGGGATGCATTCCAGGTTACACCAATAAGCTCTGTAGTGAAAGCAAGTACTATGATCATTTCAAATGTATAAAACCCATTTATCAGCAAACATTTTTCATTAACATCATAAAATAGTCACCATAATCAAATTAGCTTGCAAGGCAGGATATTTCAGAAGGGAATGCTCCTCTGTTTGTTCACCGAATTGTAAGACGTGTCGACACACAGACGGACATTGTAGCTGTTTAGCTGGTTATACAGGGTAAAGATGCAACACAGGTAAACTTCAATTACAAATTTTATTTCACAAATATTTTTGACATAAATAATTTGGAACATAAGTCAATTTTAGTGAATATATTTATACCCCCATCTCCAAAGGATAGAGGGTATACTGTTTTACCCTTGTGTGTTTGTCTGTCTGGTTCTCTGTGTGTCAGTCTGTCTGTGTATCTGTGTGCATGTCTCTCTGTCTGCCTGTTCGTAACAATTTTTGTCGCATTTTCGTTGGCAAATTTGTGATCGGCTTCGGCCGATCACAGTTGTGTCCGTATGAGGCATCCGGCATCATTTACTATTTGCGCACACATTACGCGTCACATTACTTGTAACTATGCAGTGACAGCTACAAGTAATGCGACGTGTAATGTGTGCGCAAATAGTAAAGGATGCCGGATACCTCATACGACTTTATAACTAAGGAATATTATAATAATGTATTTGATTTGAAATTTAAACAATTATACATAATGATTTTTTTCTTTGCATGCGTAAGCATTTCGTTCGGGAGTACACTTCGCCTACTCAACGGACAGTTAGTTCGTCCCCTGCTATTTTGGATAGCAAAAAAAAAAAACCCCCAAAAAACCAAACAAAACAAAAAAAAAAAAAACAAAAAGAAAAAACCCCCCTGAAAAAGCACATTTAATGGAAGTTTTACTCAAACGTCAACTTTCCGTTAAATGACAATTTTGTTTATTTTTAGCCAAAACATTGGAGGGTGATTTCGTCAAAAATTTCTTAGAAACTATTAATTGCATATGCTTGAAAATTTAACAAAATCTTTGCTAAGATATATCATATGGTGTTAATCATTTTTGTACGCAATCAACGTCAACTGTCTGTTAAATGACGACTTTGTATATTTCTGAGTTTAGGCATGTCGTAAAGTGAGATTATTGGTTTTATTCGATGTCACGTTCTCTTTGAATGCCGGCTTTGCTTATTTGTATATTCATATCAGAGCGGGGGTATCACTAGTGAGCATTGGCTCTCAGATATCTTGTTTGTAAAAAAAAAAAAGATGCGTAAAATTGCATTGATGCTTTTAGATGAGTTTCAGTGTAGTGTTTTAAAAATTCCAAAAGCATTAATTTATAAAAATGATTGGTTTCATTTTTTTTTAATAAATAGCATGCTTCCAATCATATGGAGAAAATTGTAAGTAATTGCAGTTTTGCAGTAAGCACTGTTACAACAAAAACTGTGACAAAATTAACGGAAGTTGTCTCACTGGTTGCACAGACGGATTTTATGATACAAAGTGCGATAAAGGTAAAAGGGCATACTTATATTTAAGGAATGAATTCAAAATTTATTAGTTTTAAACGATATAAAATGGTTTGGAACAGTTTACGTTTTTTTATAAACCGCAAAGCGGTTTATAAAAAAGAGTAAACTGTCCTTCGCGGTTTATAAAGACCCGTAAACTGTTCTTCGCGGTTTATAAACAAGAGGCCCAGGGGCCACATCGCTCACCTGAGTAACAATAGCCTTATATCTGATCAAATTAGCATTACAGTATCAAAATCAAAATATCTTGACAACTAAGTACAGTAGATCTTGCTAAAAAAATTTAAAACATCTGCCGATTTTTATCCACATATTTTTATGGTAAATACATAGCCCCTTTTGTTGTTGTACCTGTAAGAAGATTTTTCTCTATTCCTATATAACCCCCCCCCCCTTTGTGGCCCCACTTTTCGCTAGGGAATCATGGTTTGATCAAACTTTAATCTGCACAACCTGTGCTTTCACACCAGTTACTACTTTTTGGACTGAAAACTTTCCAAGAATATTTTTAAAGATTTTCTCTATATATTCCTATGTAAAAATTCATCCCCCCATTGTGGCCCGCCCTACCCCCGGGGACCATGATGTAAACAAACTTGAATCTACACTATCTGAGGATGCCTCCACAAAAGTTTGAG
>WFKH01011926.1:73666489-73681493 GCA_016163765.1 Magallana hongkongensis
TATATATTACATTTTTTTAAAAGAAAGAAATAAATCACGACACACATTGATAGTGCATATTTGTACATTTACATTCATGTCACAAAACGAAAGTAAAAAAAAACCTACTTCCTGAATCCAAAAGCGCCATGATTTGTATTTATACATTTTTCCGTGAACAGTAAATTCAACGCTAAGTATGTCTACTTATAGCTAATACAGGTAAGTACTCATTTCGGTACTGTTTTTAATGTAGTTATATATCTTACATAACTTATACTATAATAGTATCTCTCAGTGTATTGCAAAAGATGCAAAACCTGTGGCATGCATATACATGACGTATTGATATAAAATATGATCACGTCAGTCAAAGATGGGTTACAAAGGTATTGACATTTCTTTATCTCAATGGATATTCGCTAATAAACAAGATATACATTTATACCGTAGCTGAAAAGTGAATTGGTTTTTACTGATGGCCTACAAAATATATAATTTAAACATTGACCTGTAAAAAACCAAAATATTATTTATTTTTCTGTGAATTTCTATTACCTTTATTGTTCAATTCAAAATAACATTTTGAAAAATATTTAATGAATATACAGAACAAAAGAGTTAATATACAAGAATATAGCGAATACAGTTTAATTCAAACGTATTTAAAAAGTATTGAAGATGATTTCGATTAATGAAATTACATGTACTCTCCAAATTCGACGGTGAACGCACCAGTCAAAATACTCATGTTTATGCGATACTAGTATATCAAGGTAAGAATTACTAGTTATATGTTAAAAAAATATCGACGCTAAAGTATAGTCGGTACAAACCTCAGACAGAGAGTAGAATAAAGGAACAAGTCTTTAGTGGAATTACTTTGAGCACTGGAATTTGTGAGAGGGATTTAAAGTTTATTTTTAACCCATTTTAAATAAGTCGACCTAATTACTGGACAGGTCATTACATCGCACAACAATTGGTTTTTTTTTTGTTTGGTATTAACTTTACTGATTTAAGATTAAAGTAAATGGCATATCAGTATAAGATTTCATATTGTCTTAAACTGATAGTAATATGGCATAGACCAATTTTAGTTTAATGTTTCGAATTGCAAAATGTTCTGATTAGAGGGGCCCCAAAAGAGGTAAATAATTTTACTCTCTATTTTATTTCGGTCAGGTGTTTAAATGGCGGTCTATACGTTTATAAACATGAATTGGATAAGGTAAATATCCATTCATTCGTAAAAAAGTCTGAATTAAAATTTAAATAGTTAATAAATATGCAAGTTTAAATTTCCCTAACGTAACCTGGATATCGTTTATGTCACAAGGTCTTTTATACCGAATGCGGACAAGCATAAAACATTAATCGCAAGAAACAAAGTTATCTATTTCATGTAGATTGCAATAAATCACTGAGCTAAGGTCACACAACAAAGATTCAAACATCATTAAAAGTTTCATTTTAGCACAGAAAGCTTCAAAGTCAGTCATTACATCCACCAATAAAATTGTGTTTTGATGACGTCGAATAGCCATCTATTGAACATGAAGAATTCTCAATGTGCCTATGGTGATCGGAAGCTTTTTTGAGAGATCAGTGAGTGTATCAATCTCTTCGTTAAAAGGCGCACGCGAATTGGGTCCGCTGTTTTTAAATGTGTATTCTTCTAATGCATAAAATAAAAACAAAATAGATTATACTTTTCACATACTAGTACTTATATTTTTCCAAAAGTGCATTTCCGTTTGCATGAATTGATGACGAGAAAGTCAGTGTTTAAGAGAGATATAATTCCTGAAGCATGGACCAAATTACAGCATCAGCAATTTTAATGGAAAATGCACTTAGATTAAAGATATCATATAAACTTATTCATTAAATGAATTTAATTTAATTTAAGAACACATTATATATGTTTATCTTGTTTGCCACGAGTCAAAGAAATTGTTTAAGAAACTGTAATTTATTTACTAGTGTTACATTATTTGTAAACAAATATGAGCTTGGAGCTTTGTTTACATTACAATGATTTTTAATCTCTGTATCTTGCTTGTAACTTAAGTTCTAACTTTAAAATGTTGGTCAATCATTCTCAATGTAAAGCTTAACCATTTTTAAGGTGTCACTACAGTATTGAAATTTACTACATATTCTTACCAACATTTTGCAACTTTAGATTCATATTAAAAATTCAAAACGTACTTCTGGGAAACAATCCTCTTGTCATCTTTTTAAACGACGCTTCATTTACAATTTTGTAGCAAAAAACACACATGCATCTAGCATACTTTGTGATACTTTGTTTAGGTCGAAGTACACGTGCGCTTCAAAATCAAGCCCATGCCTTTATACCATCCTCCGGCAACAACATGCATAAAAAATTCAAATTACTTCGCCTTATTACAAAGCTGGGATTGTCAGACATCTTTCACATTGTTTTTCATCTTATAAAAAAAAATCAGCACGTGTCGTGAACGGAATGGCTTCAAATTCAAAGGGAACTCGGGAATTATTTTGCTTCAGCCATGTTTTGAACCTTCGGCGAAATACTCTTCTGACACCTTAAACATAAAAAAATATGAAATCAAATTTCGATCGCTGTTAAACGTAGGTTGTAAAAAACAACGTGTTTTTTTTTTTTGTTTTTTTTGGTTTTTTTTTTCTGAATTAGGTAGTAGAAATTAAATCATAAAGAATAGATTTAAAGTTCATTTTTATCCTATGAGTATAAGAGAACCTAAAACAATATACGCTTTGTTAAAATTCATTTAAAGATTCGCCGTTTACAAGTGTAGACTGACCCATATTTAATTATATTGTGTAACATTGGAAAATTTTAAATTCACTTATGAAATAATTGAATAATTTTAGCTGTTTAAACTTAAACCTGCTAATGTTTGTTTGTAAAATATTTTTTTTAAAACTGTTAAACATTGGTATAGTATGGTAATACACATGCACATTATTTTATTTAAAGAAGATACATCCTAACAGAAAGTGGCAAGCCAAGCACATGCCTTGTTAGGATCTTTACAAAATCTCATAAGTAACAACTATGTTTTATTTGTTGACATATGTGATGTCAGAATGAAAGTATATGCACTTATTAAAGCAACAGCAACACTGAAAAATGATATCAGTCCCTACTGAATCTGCTATAGTGCTTCTAAATATCGTTTATCAGAATAAGCATGACTAAATACAAGCCGTTGCGGATTAAATAAGACATGTTGTGTATATATGTATGGTGACAGCGGACAGTTTTTCACGAAAGACCCGGTCAAAAGTTTGAAATAAGTTGTGAACCTGATGTTTGGATGGATATTTGAGGGGTATTTATTGCTAGAAATTAATTACATTCATTTTGTGGGTAGAAAAGCTCATGTCCATTTCATTGATATATGACACTTTTCTACTGGAAGCACCTTCAATCTGATATGGAATGAGAATGGGAAACTGGCTATAATGTTCACTTTCCGTTGTGTGATTAAAAAAGAAGGTATGTTTTAAACACGAAATGTCATTCGAAGGGAAGGTGATTGCCCCCCTCCCCCATCAATTGGATATTATTTTCACAAATAGACATTAACCTACATATCTTACGGTAGTTTATTGCAGTTGCTCGGGACTGAAGCGTGGAGCGGGACATATTGACGGGTGAAAAAAAAAACGATTTAAAAAAACTGAGATTGTCCCTGGCTATTCTACATAGTGTTGTATATAAGTTCTACATATTTTATTCTGAGAGTCAGGACCAGATGTCTCCTGCATACAAACCAATTTTAGCAAATCAAAAAAATTCTTACTTTTCTTACTTAAACATGATTAAACACAAGCAACACAAGGAAAAAAAAAACCCACACAATTTGGCCTGTATGCGTATAGTTTCACTTTGAGGTTTTTTCCTAATATATGAAATAAGTATGAAAAAATCTTAGCCTAGAAGATTAAAGCTAAAATTTTTTTCTTAATGTGCATTTATATCTTAACGTTACAACTGTATACAGTTATATAATGGTATTAATATATGTGGACCTCTCTGATTGGTATATAACCACTAAAGCACAACTACTGTAGTATCAATGTCCCTCCATAAAATATGGTTGAGGGTCCTAAAATCAACAGGGTCCAAATTTTGACGGTGTTCGTTTTTTGTATACATCTCGTTCGTTCTCGCAGGAACACAAACAATTTTTTTTATGAATATGATACCATGGTATACTAACAATCAACTGGCCGAGTATTTATTTAAATGCACTTCAAACAAGTAAGAAATTATTTTCTTAAGTTTTCCTAACAAAAAAGAGCAAATTTTGTTAATCCACCTTTCTCTGAATTTAAATCATCATACTTCAAAAATAAAAACGCTATGGAGAACCCTTTGATGTATCGTCTGCAAAGACTGAAGATTCATTGATGAAAAGCAAGTAATGTTGTGAAGATAATTTTAACTGACAACGCAATTAGATTAAATCGTCGAATTTAAGACCTGGTAATGGCGACACCCATTATTTTGTTGATGACTTTAAACTTTGTAAAAGGAAGTAAAGAAATGGGAAAAGATTTAATCAGCTTATGTTAAAAAAGCAAGCTATGATTGATATCTATGATAAACTTCTTAGATTTCAAAATAATTTGTCATTTCATTTGTAAAGAAGACCTATAGATTAAGACTGTCGAAATATGGGCACACAAGGATACAAGTACAGATAAAGTCAAATACTTCCTAATTGTTTTTGCTTTAGACCAAAGGTGTGAACAGTGTATTGTTTTATCAGAAACATGAACATCAACAACTGCGTTTTGCTTGTAGCTGGAATACTTGTAACATTTGCATATGGTATGTGTGTCTGCCTTTTAGAAATCATTTCTATTCATGCAAAACTCAATTAGAAGATGGTATTTAATAGTTGATTTATAAATATGAGTTTTCGATAATTGTGGAGAGCTATTCCTTTACTTCACAACAATAATGCTCACTGCTTTATCAAACAATAAATTTATTGATCTTTCTGCGTACATTTTAGAATTAGCTTTTTAAACTTTTTATCTATAGATGATATATCCGACAACAAAATCGCCACACAGTCAACTACTTACAACCATAACGACGCTAGCAAAGCAACTGATGGTAACATAGCAACGTGCATGACAACAAGCGCAATAGGTGTCGGAACTGGTTTTAGTTACAGGACGGTATGGTGGAAGGTAGATCTTGGTGGAGTGTACAGCATTTACAGGATAAACATCCAGTTTAAAAACTACGACGGTCATGGTTTATGCTTTCACACAACCTATATACATGGTACACTGTATTATCTGCTTTAAGGTGGAATGCTACACAAAACGTTTATTTTATGGATTGTTAAAGTATTGTTTCCGAGGCGTGATTTCACTGTTCAAAGAAGAATATGTGCCCTTTATTATTTTATACAAATTTGTTTTGTATTGTCTATGAAAATGGTTAAATTGATTTAGTTGCAAGTTTAAAATTTGGTGTGAGTAAATGAGTGGTATTGACATCTAATATTTGATATCTAGTAATGTCAATACGACATTTTTTTGTTCATATTTTCAAACCTATGGATACAATATTTTCAAAAGATTTGTCTCAGGAAAAAGAAATTTGAGGCAGTGTTTTTTGTCAAAAAAATGACAAAATTTTAGAAATACTGCTAGTTTTTAAAGTTTGGCAAATCCCATTCAAAAACAATCAAATCCTGATCTAAACTGCAAAACAATTGAAAATCGACAACATCTGTTCATGTGCAGAAAAGAAAGAAATTCAATTTCACTGTTCTCTTAATTACCAAACATATCACAACCAAACATCATAGTTTTTAGATGAAATCATTATATGTTTAAATTATCCACAATTCGAGTCGGTTTAATTTCAACGGGTGCGGATCAATTTTGAAAATTAGAAATATTTTTTTGAATTGAAGCATTCCAACCTAAAATAAAGGATATAAGCCGAAAACTGTGTATTATGCGAAATAAAGAACTGATCGAGGCCGGTAGGACCTATATTAGTTTTATTTTTGTCTCACAGAATGGAGAGTTTGCGCTCAATATCCGCCTTAAAACATTACCTACATAAAGAAAAAATATAAACGAATACAAAAGTAGCACATAGCTAAAATCTAAATATTATAAATATACTGGATTTAAAAGTGGCAACTACATCTTTGTAAGCCCGAAACAAGTATTCCTTTTAAAGGAATGATCAACAAGTACATGTAATAGCATTTGTCAGCTCTGTTGATGTAATACGAAAGCATTACGCCACACGCAATAAACTATATATAGCACCGTTTTGCTGATTTCCGAAATAGCAAGGCATAATAAGATTTACTTTTAGTAGGCGTTTATACATCTGATAAATATTCTTACGCTTTTGTGAAAAAAAAAAAACGTGATTTGAATAATTATGTATGTATCTGTATAAATGTTTTATTTTCAAGGCAAACAGATAAGAGTAACATTTAGGTAATCTACGTGTAATTAAAGATTTAAATGAGGTTGTCATTGCATAGTAAATAAAGTAGTGCAAGATGCAGTTCGTGATCGGCCAAAACCGATCACAAAAACCCTTGTCCGACGCAGCGGAGGTCTGTGTAGCAGTGTTGAAAGATTACGCCAACGAATAAATTTGCTGATTAGGTGCTGCTGTTAATTAAGTTGCACTTGTAAGATAACCCGTAATGAAGGTTTGTTGGGGATACATTGTTAAAAAGATAATAACTAGACTCTTGTTGCAAAAGCAGCAAAAAGGTCTTCCGTTCTGATACACATGTATCAATTTAAATGTAAGACATTGCTTCTATCATGTAGGAAAAAAAATGGATATAATTATTACTGTGAATGAAATATCCAGACGTTACTTCCAAGTAAAACAACAAGAATGAAAAAAACAATCAATTGTTGTAGTACTTTCTGTGACGACCGGAAGTAACGCCGAACCAAACAAAACATGTTAAACATTTGTACTATTAGAAGTTAATCTTTCCTCAAAGTTTGGTTGTTCCCATCTATGATAAAGCTGTGATCTCGTTGAAACAAGGTTTTTTGTCTCAGGACCGAAAACGGACGAACGAAAGTGATTAAGAAAAAGCTAGTATTTGTTGTACGTTTGCCTAGTGTACACCATTGTTTATCAGGCTAGATGAAACACACAAGAAAGTCAGTTAAACATGTCAAAAACATGATTTGTTTGAACTCTTACGGTGAGAACCAGAAGTGACGGCTTACAAAATAAAACCCGTTAAACACATCTTCAATCAAATGTCTATCATTCATAAAAGATTTGTGTCTCAATCACTTACAGTGACTAAAATCTCGCGGGTATCAAATTTGTAAGAAGGAGAGCTACCTAAGATATTTCAGATATCTTACCGGAAGTAAAATGTGTTTGCTTATTAACATTTTATAGCACTTTCCAATAACCTTAAGGTATTAGAGTTATTCCCCTTTGCAAGGGGGCGCCACTATACTTCCGCGGACTACCATACTTTCAATGTGGATTATACAGACGACTCTACGATCGATAAATACAAAATTCCTGAATTAAATGCATATCTAAGAAAGTTCGGACAGAATGGTGGTGAAAGATAAAACGTCAAAGGGTGTGAGGACGCTTGGTTTACGCTCTGTCGAAAATATTACCTCAGCTAAAAGGAAAACGACGACACCAAAAACTTTTCACACCATTAGGAGAAGTTGTACCAGATCCTCGGCAATTAAAATGCTGGTTAGATGATCTATCACAAATTCCAGGTTTTACAAAGAGTGATGTTTACAACTACCTTGTACTAACGATGAAAGAAAAAAAAGACAGCTGAAAATTCGAGAATCGTTATGTTTATGAATTACGATACCATAATGTCGGCGACGAATGTTCACATTGCTTTGTCAAATGTAAAGTGATCCCTTCCTTGCCAAGCAGCAACAAAACGGAGAACCCAGATTACGTGGTGTGGGCACTGTTGTCCAAAGTTACAGGAAACGTTCACTCTGCGGATTGTAACTGTACCGCCAGGTATGTACATTGTTCATGCATATAGCAATTACGTAAACTCTAATATAGGTCAGTGTATTGTGTAATTAAAAAGCACCTTAAATAGAGTAAATTATATTAACTTTGATATATCCAATTAAAAAGGCTAATGAGGAGGATATTCAATGATATTCATTGGTAAAATCTGTTTCTAAAAATAATCCTAAAGATCATGTAGAGTACTTCACGTGGTTTATTATTTTTTTAATTATGATGGAATAAATTGCAATGCAATTATACATTATTATTTTTCAATAACTGGTGTTTGTAGTATATGTACCACTTTTCATTATTTAATGAACATTTTGATATACATGTACAAAACATTCTGATTTTATTTTAGACTTGGGGAAGCCTGTAACCATATTGGAGCTCTTCTTCATGCCCTTGTTGATGTAACTGACAAAAAGAAAGATGGTCTTCTGGCATCAACTTCCAACAAGTGTGCTTGGAACAATCCACGAAAAAGAGAATTAGGCCCTAAAAAGGCATGTGAACGAACTCCCTCTGAGACGAGTGCAAGGCAATATTTCTGACAACCCCTCAGTTTACAGCGACTGTGGATGAAAACAGATTTCGCCAGAGACGTTTAAATATCCAATCAACAGCAGGGTGGCTAACTAGCTTTGAAATTGATTCTGAAAATGAAAATAGCCTAGTGAACATAATTTCTACAGGTGTATCATGCATGTATCATGACTCAAAAGATCTCTCTTTAGATGATTTAGCGTCAGTGTTTCAAAATTATTTGTTTAAGGCTGGAAATTTCACAACAGGAATGCGATTCCATAGAGAGGCTTACTCGGGGTCAAGCTGATAATAGCCAATGGAATTTTCAGAGATCTGGAAGAATTACTAGTTCTTAGTTTGGATTTGTTTATGTACGCAAAGAGTCGACAACACCTGATGGTTTAGCGAAACGACTGTTTCAGTAGTCTTCATTTGATAATAAGTATGTCAGATGGGGCAGAGCTCATGAGCCAGCAGCAAGAAGAATGTCTGATTATACCTAAAACACCCAGCGAAAGCCGCATGAAAGAATATATGTACAACAGTGTGGATTATTTGTGAATCCAGATTATCCTTATCTAGGTGCAAGTCCAGATTGAGTGGTGTTTGAAAAAAAAAAACCCACTGATCCCTACGGTATTTTAGAGATAAAGTGTCCAGCATCAGAATCATGGAAAAACTTGACCCCCAGTGAATGTGCACAAGTTCCTAACTTTTTTGCACAATCAACCAAACAGGTGAAATAATTCTTAAACAAAATCATCCTTAATATTTTTAAATCCAAGGCCAGCTAGCCATTGCTAGAAGGTGATGGTGTGATTTTGTTGTTTGGACACTGAAGAAGCCATTATCATTAGAGAGAATTGTCTTTGATCCAGATTTATGAGAGATGATGCTGGCAAAATTGAACAAGTGTTATATTCAGGCAGTTTTACCTGAATTGTTTTCATTGCGTGTGAAAATAGGTATTTCTCTGTATAATAATTTTCCTTCAGCCAAAAAACCTGATTTAAAACTCAAAAGTACATGAAAATTGTTGTTACAAATATTACATATTGTAGAAGATTCAACTTATTTAATGTAAGCCCAAAATTTTATCTTATGATTGAAATACTGATATTTGTTTGTTTATGTCAGTACTGTGCTTATCGATGATATCATGGGTAAGTTCATAAAAACCCTGAAAGAATTCTGTAAGTAGTTATCATTTTTGTTTTATAAATTCAATTACAAATGGTAAATATATGTTATACTCATGGAGATTGTTAATGTCTGTCCATCTGTCAATCATACTTAAAATAACAAAGGTCATACTAAACAAAACTTTTAGGTTTAATAGATATATTCCATTTACCGGTACTTCATATATCTTCATACAAAATAACAAACAAATGTGCGCCTAGCTATCGATATTATGAGTTACAAATAAAATAATTCAGACAAAAATTAGATTCTCAAAAACACTTCAATGCAATATATTAATATGACTTAAGTTAATGGATTAGAAAAACAAAATTCAATGATTTAAGCATTTGGACAATGCAACTTTTTACTTAACAGTAAAAAATTGATAACTGCAGAAAATCCTTTCACAAGATGACATGTTTTGCTTTACAATAGATAATAGGTATATAACTGATAATTGACACTTGCATATGTCAAAAACATTGCAGGTAGCAATAAATAAATACTTACACTAAATGTTTTAACATCAACAAGATTAATAGATGTATATGTACCATCTAGATCAAAGTTAGCAAGTGATTTTCCCACTACCAGCCACTAATATCAAGAAGGATAAGTGTGTGACTTAATAATCTATCAATTTATTGAAAATAACACAAAGAAGTAGATATAAGAAAACGATCTGTAAGGTCGTCTAAGAGAAGCCCTAAGCGCAGTCTCATAAGCACTAGGAAGAGTTCATCAATAAGCCGCAAAAATCGTGGTCTTCCTTGTTCCGATGATGAAGATAGTCTTGCTGTCTGCATCCGATTCAATTTCATTGAACAATGCCTCAAATGTTGCTGCATCATTTTCATAAGTAAAACATGGGCGCGTTATCTGAACCCCTATATCAGCTGTTTGTTTAATATTCGTTTGCGTAGATGAATCACATGGTAAAAATGCATTACCACACTGAACAGCTGCGTCTGTATAAGTATGGCTTGAGTGAGGAAAAGAAGTTTGAACTGACTGATTCACAATATGTGACATGACAGAAGTATTCAGTGCTGATGATGAAGAAACCAAGGTTTTACATTCATAAACATGAGACTCCATCTCAACTTGCTCATCAGGTACTGTGTGGTCCGTCGATGTGCTTTTTTCCATATCAATATTTACTTGATCCACTGCCTGAAATGAATAGAGGGAAAAATGAAGATATTAAATAAGTTTTAATGACAATTACAAAATTTTATTTTCTATTTTGTAGAAAAAATAACAGAGTTTCTTAAACACATCACAACATTTCAACACTATTAATTAATGTAATTTAAAATTTAAAGGGAAATTTCTCTTGCTTTGCTACCTGAATTGTCAATGTGTGCATGAGGCTTAGATGTAAATACATTAATACACAATTTTATATAGATTCCTGACAAAAATAAGTCTGTATTAATGTAAACAGAATATGGCTTATTGACCTATATATCATGGGATATGAGTTCCACAATGATAGGGCATCATTATCCCTTTTTTTGTACAGGGTCCTGTACCTTTTCATCAGGAATTTTTCATCAACACATTGCTATTTTGGGAAAAATAGTTAACAAATATGACTTACCACAAATTAAAGAAAAACAAAGATCTATATATACAAATTATCAATTGAAAATTGACTGCAATTATCCCAAAATCATTTAGAAAAATTCCCAAAATCACATTTTTGTATTGTGTTGTACAACATAACAGATAGGATGCTGATTTCGTAACTATGCCGAGGGAGACACCCTTATACATGCCAAGAAAAAATCGAAGTATTCTGTTAGGCATGATGATGATAACATTAATTTTATGATTAGACATTTAATCTAATGAATATGTACATAGATCTGCATGCAAGGAATATTTAGCCCTGTATAATTATTAATTTTCATGAAATATTTGTAAGAGTATCTTGAAAAACTTTTACATGTAAATTTGTACATCTGTCTGGGCCGAGGTTTCAATCGTCATGGGCCGAGTTGTCGTAGGCCGAGACGAGCCTTTTGGCAAACGAATGAACCATAACAATACAACCCGATACCCATCAATGCACTCAAAGTATTAGTGTAAATCAGGGACATATATATACTTACCGAAGTTTTAAAGATTTTGTTTCGAAATATAGAAGGAAACGGGAATTGTTTTGTCGGTCCTTGGAAATAGATAAAATGTAGGGAACACATTTGAGAGTTGTCCGTAAAACCGAAGTCTTTCCTCATCAATTTCGATCTCTGCAGCCAAACACGGCGAACTGTCTTATTTGCTTGGAATCTGTGTAACGTAATAATGTTTCCCTCAACATTGTTCCCCGGTAATTACTGCAAATACAGCAATATTTACAAGATTTCGTCGTCGGTATGTTTTTACGGGTAGTCCGCGGATGTGAAATTTTCTATCTGCACATTTGCGTTGTAAACAGAAAATATTTCTAATTCAGGGGAGATAACTCACCATATTAAAGAATGTTATAGATGACATATAAAGATTTTATACTGATATATTCTTTACATGAAAATAAATAAAATAAGAAAAAAAAAAATTTTGAAGTGCTTCCAGTGACGACCGGAAGTTACGACGAATCAAACAAAATAAGGTAAACACATGTACATACATAGGGTTATCATCCCACAAAGTTTAGTTGTTTAAGTCGTTTGCATTCTTCAGATCTTTGTGGAGAAAAGGGGTTTTTTTTTGTCTCCGGACAGGAAACGGACAAACGGAAAATGAAAGTTAGTATTTCTTGAACATTACACAACTGCTTATCAATTTAACTATAATTGTCAAAAAAAAAACCCAGTTCAACCTTTAAACCATTTGATTTGTTTTAACCCTACCGGTGAGGACAGGAAGTGACGGTCAATAAAAACAAAGCGGTTAAATATATCTTATATCAAATGCATATCATCCATGTAAGTTTCGTGTCTTGGTCACTTACAGTATCTGAGATCGGGTACAACATTTGTTTCAAAAAGGCTACCTGAGATATTTGAGATATCTCACCGGAAGTAGATTTTTTTTTAAAATCTACTTCCGGTAAATTTATTTAACATTGGATATATGACATATATAATTATATTTCAGTTCTATATGAAATAAATAAAATGCGTAAAAAATATTTTTTGGAGTGCTTTCGTTGACGACTGGAAGTTACGACGAGGAAATCAAAATAGTTTAAACAAATCTACAACTATTAGTCTAATATCCCACCAATTCTGGATTCTCAAGTCTTTGTCTTTTTTGAGATCTCAATGTGACAAGCTTTTTGTCGCGGGACAGGAAACGGACGACAGGAAATGAATTTTGAAACATGAAAAAAAGTGAATAAGTTAAAGTTAATGATTGGTTGTACATAGAGCCTAAAGATGCTGATGATGATGTTAGTAAAATAAATCAGGATGCTTCAATTAATGTTTTTTTTGGTTAAATCATTTAACTTGTTCATGCCGTAAGGACGGAACATTTGACTTCAGTCTGTGCATCCCAAACTTCTTTTGGTTTTTTTTTCTCTCCACTTCTGTCCGATCTGAGTTGTAATCAATAACTACAACCATCATGTTCTTCTATTCGTGATCATTTAAGTTCGAATGTTCCCCGACTGGTTCTCTAATTTTCTTAGTTTTGATGGTTGAACTATTATTACTGATGCTACTGCGGATGTGTCCTGTTTCCCTTTGTATTGTTTAATATCTTGTTTAGTATACACTTTAGTACATAAAGTAAATGAATCAAGTTGTGACGGGTAGTTATTGGGGTTTCAGCCACCCTCCATATTTTTTGTTGTGTTGATTAATATGTAATGTAGAAAGGGAGATAACTCCAATGTGGAAGTCCGAAATGTGGGGTGATCGGTTTTAACTCTTATATCTGCTGAAACCCGCAAAATAAACGTAACTACAGAATTCTCCTCTTCTTGTTTTGGTAAGAAATTTCTTTTGTAGCCTTAATTCATGTTCATTACTATTTTCTTGATTGACAATATGTTTATATGTAAACATGCATGTCAATAGAATGGTTGTAAAACATTTTGTACCTTTTAAGGTGCAGTTTTCGAAGGTAGCACATGTATATGTACCTAGTCACGTGTCTATCGATCTTGTTGAAGAACAATGATTTGTTATTAAAGAAGTATTTTCAATGAATATATGTACATTATATCAATAGAGTAGATACGGGAATTTTTTGGGTAAAGATTACTTTTATATTTTTCTTGAAAATGATCATGGTAAATCTGTTTCCGGGATTTTGTGAGTTTCATCGTGTAAGTTTAGGATGAAGCTTGTTTAAACTGTTTCCGGTTTGAGATAAATTTACACAAACACGAGAGGTTCTATACTTTGTGTATTGCTAATTAGTTTAAATGCTCAGACATAATGACATATTGTTAAAATTGATTAATACAGTTTATATGAATATATCAGTAAGTCATCCATTTATTCTAGTGTTTTATTCTAGTCAGTTAATTTTGTAAATCCCCTAGACAAACCGAGTTGATTGTTTACAAATTCAGTGATTGTTTGTGATTTGTTTTAACTCATATATCTGCTGAAACCCGCCAAATAAACGAAACTTCAGAACTCTCCTCTTCTTGTCTTAGCATCAGGACCGGGGTAACAAAATATTGTGCAAGAAAACAAACCTCACGTAAACTGCATCCTGCTTGGACCAAGCCAACTTTGAAGTTCTTAGGCAGACATGCGCCGCCGCATTGTTCTCAATTGGTGTCACTGATTTTTTTATTGTGTTTGTTTCATGCAGCTTACAACGAGTTACATATTAAATTGATTTTGTTTTGAAACGCTAACATGAAAAACATGCATATCGAACTCGTATTCCACGTTTTTCAACAAAAGGGCCATGGTCAAGTTGGCACTGGATTACATTTATCATTCTAAAAAAAGTTTTACTATTAATTTTTAAAATAAGAATTTGAATTTAGAAAAACTATAAATATTAAGTAATACAATTAGTCAGAATAGCAAGTAAAAGGCAATCCTGTTTAGTAATTGGAATCGTAATTAGTAAATACCACCAATACAATTACTTATAAATTCTTTTACTAATCATTTCCGCAATTACTTAAATGTATATGAAGACTGGTTATTTATTTACTCAATTTAATACTTATTTTAGTAATTAAAATCATTTTTAAAATAAGTAATTACAATACTTAGCTAATATGGTTTGTTTTATATAATTTAATTACTTGAAGTAGTCAAATATATTACTCATTTCAACTAA
>WFKH01011926.1:73716990-73737889 GCA_016163765.1 Magallana hongkongensis
CAGTCACTGTGTAAGTGGCAAACCTTGCCTTCCCCTTCTAGACGGGGTTGGAGAAAAGAATGCGGTTTTGGGGTTCCACATGAAGCATCTTAAACACCAGTGAACAAAAACTAAAGTGTATGTAGTTATTATAAACAACAATCACTGAACCAGATCATCCTACTTTTGTTATATTGCTTCTAAAAATCATTCATGAGATCAAGGCAGAGAAAATAAAACCCTTCAAGAGATAATAGGACATCTTGCTTTTACGACGTTATATTGAAACGTCCTTATGCACAGGTAACGACCCTTGAAATAATGTACCATATCTGTAGTTTTCTAATTTAAACATTATTTAATCACAATAAATCTCGAAGCTACATTTGTGATGCTAAGTATTTCAGAGCTTTAATATAATAAAACTCATTCTCTGAACAGACATTTATCGCATGCGATACATTTATGTATATGTATATTAATCAATAATACAAAAGAGTGGATGATTAATTTCTGTAATATTTTCGTGAAGTGATGACATCAATAACACCAAATAACAACTATATAATGTTATTATTTATATGTGACCCATACTATTCTTAAGAGATTGTAGCGGAGATAAAACTTTATTAAAAATGAAAAAAAGCCACAACACTTATATGTACTATTTTCATATGAAACAAGTATGAAAAAGCTACGTATATATGAAGGAGATTAAAATGTTGCCTTATTCATAAATGTATATGTATAGCTTAACGTTAAATCTGTATGAAGTAATATATAGAGAATAATACATACCTTCGGCCCTCGGGCTGATATTGGAGTCTCGGGCTGATACAAGCTGTGATATGGAAAAGGGTATCTATTATTATATTTATTACATACTTAGTAATAAAATTTTAAAAAACATCAACTTGAACAAATTGATTTTACATATTATTTGAAAAATATCTGTACATGTACATGTATTTAATGAAAATATGAGATCTAATTGTATTAACAAACATGTAGCTACAGAACCGAAATTTCCTCAGGTTTTAAAAGTTGACTGCTTTAAAATATTTGCTAGCATTTGAAGTTTTCAATTACACTTAAAAATGTCGACTGTAACAAATGTTTTATTTTTCGTCTGTAAACATGCACAAATGCCGAAGCGAGAAAGGCAGAGGAGTTCCGCAAGGGGTGTGATACGGATCCGTATCAGCCCCGGAGGCCGATACGGATTTTGTGATGTCATCTGTATCTCATATGCAAAAAAAACCTGTATTTATTACTAAGTATGTAATAAAATGGTTTATTATATACTTGGTATAAAATACAGGGTTTTTGCACCCTTGATATGAACAGAGGCACGCGCCTTTATCACACCCCCTGTATCATCACCCTTTATTTCACCCTTTATCACACCCTTTTTACACCTTTCCGGAACACTTTTGCATTTTTTATTCGGATTACCTCGGATCTTATTCTCTTTTTCCGTGCATATCTGAAGTCGAAACTCTGACGTCATGATCTGAACATTTCAGTATAGATGACGTCACAATACATTTGAACGTCGAAAATACGTGGTTGGAGATAGGGATAAAGTATTTGTAAGTTTCTTTTTTCACGTAAAAATGAAAAACTAGCTTTCTTAATTCAAATATATAATAAAAACAACAATACATGTCAAAATCTGTATCACATCCCATATCAACCCTCGACCAGTATCAGCCCTCTGGCCTTCGGCCCTCGGGCTGATATTGGAGTCTCGGGTTGATATGGGATGTGATACAGATTTTGCCATGTATTATTCTCTATTTATTATACCTCTATGAATTTTTTCTATGTACAATTACAATGAATAAACATGCTATTCTATCTAACCGTGACATAGTTTCTGTGCTATCTGCCAATGGTGAATATCATTGAAACAGTTCACCGGTGGCATTCGATTTCCATCCTTATTAAAATCTCTGACGTTATCCAATCGCTACATTAAATTCAAAGTCCGATAACTCTTATTCGTTTATCATCAAGAAATTCTGCATCGCCGACAAATAAAGTTCTCTTCGGTATAAAAAAATACCTATTTACTGACTATTCGGACGATAACAATTTTAATGCCCCCCCCCCCCCCCCCCGAGACAGCAACAATTTCCATTGGCTTCACCTCGTGAACTAGTTGCTGTCTTGGGGGACAATAAACTTGCTCTCGTCCTCATAGCCAGTAAATAGGTATATAATAAATATCTATGGACCACTATACACAGTGCATGCTCATGAAAACATGCATACACGTCATTACGAAGCATATTTACTTCGTTAATGTTCCTCCATGTTCTTCCATAAAATAAAAGTACAGGTGAGTTTAGAAACTTCCTGGTTGTTTATGTTCTAGACTGACTTTGTGAACGGTACAGTGTTATATCAGCACCATGAAATGTCATCACTGTATTTTCTATATAGCTGGATTACTTTCAGCATTTTCATATGGTATGTTTGTCTGTCTTTTAGAAATTATTTCTTTTTCATGCAAAAACCAACTGAAAATAAAATTTGATCATTGATTTTGTCATTTATAACTAGGTTAAATAATACTCACAGTGTTATCAAAAAAAATAAATTTGAATGGTATCTCCGCGTAATTCTTAGATAACCTTTAAATTTTTCTCTCTATAGATGATATATCTGACAACAAAATCGCCACACAGTCAACTACTTACAACCATAACGACGCTAGTAAAGCAATTGATGGTAACATAGCAACGTGCATGCAAACAGAAGCTATAGGTGTCGGAACTGGTTTTAGATACAGGACGGTATGGTGGAAGGTAGATCTTGGTGGAGTGTACAGCATTTACAGGATAAACATCCAGTTTAAAAACTACGACGGTCATGGTTAGTACTTCTATACCATCTGTATACATATTATAATATAACACGATATAAAACTGATTGTACACCTGTCATGAATCAAGTATCTACTAGAGTAATATTCTAAGATCACCTAAAATTGTTACGATAAGCCAAGACAATACAGTTCAATCAATCGTGATTTCCAAATATCTTACTTTTCTAACAAGAATAAGCATGACGAATCACAAAAAAAGATGATAATACGAAATGCTTTTATAATAATTTTGATTAACTTTGGCCTTCTTTTCCTAGTTTAATATTGAAAACCATGACAATATGTTAAAAAAATTCAAAATGTTTATCTGTAGTCTGACTGTAAAAGTCTACTGTATAAAAACGAACCGGAATAAAGTGTACAATTTTCGCCAAGAATCAAAAACGTATGTCTATATATATATCTGTATTTTGATAAAACACAATAAATAAATAAGAATATAAAATAAAAAAGTATCACCATGTTGTTTTCTACAATCAACAGAAAAAATATCCAAGTGTAATTTTTCGATCTTTCCGACAGATTAAAAAGCCATAGCTCACCTAGCAAAAATAAGAAATCATCATGGTAATACTTTTATTATTGAGTAGCGTTTTAGAAAAAAACATAGTGCAATATTCTTTTGCCACCCAAAAACACAATTTTTGGTTGTATTTTTTCACATCACACGTTGTTGAGTGAAATTATGCTGAAACAGGCGTACAGTACAATATTACAAACATATGAATTAGCAAAAACACGAATGAATAATTTCCCAGGATTTCAAATCCGACGTTTATATTATCGCCCTAGGGCGCTAGCAATTTGTTATTATATCATCAGCATTAGTAAGGTAAACCAATTACCGTAGTTTTGTATCAGTCGTCATCCCCTTTACAGTGTGTGCAATACAGTTGAATTGTGTCAGATAACTTAAGCGCTTTCATTTTAAAATCTTCAGAAGCTATATAATGGTAACATAGTAACGTGACGTAAAAAAAACCTTGAACATTGAACGGCAATGTCTAATATGTTTTACTGTGCTACCGTTGTGGCGAGCGCAGCAAGAATTTACACATGCCTTGCATCATTGTCAACTTAGTGATATTTTGACAGTTATCAACTAACATCAAAGAATTTTTGAGAGAGAGAGAGAGAGAGAGAGAGAGAGAGAGAGAGAGAGAGAGAGTTATATAATATTTCTAAGTTAAAAAAAAAATGCTTACAAAATACTTAGATTTGCTTCCCCTAAAACCGTTCTTTACTTCTGGAGAAAATTGATCAGTCTGTAAAATGTAATTTGTGTTTAATTTTGTCAAAAGTGTAAAGTGTTAATGCAGTATTATTTTTCTTTTGTACCTTGTTGTTATCTGACTTTTATTTTTTTTTTCCCTGGTTCATAATTTTTTTTTACTGAAATTTGTTTATTTTCGCATACATTGTATCTGTGCCTCCGGTCCCTGTTTGTAGGTGTGTAATTTCCCATTTTCCAATTTAAAATTTAATGGTTTGACAATATGAAATATCTTCATAGATTTTTTAACTGTTTATTTTTTCTCTTTATTCTTTATTACTGATTTAGTTCAAAATGACTATTTTTAAAAAATGTCCTCCCTACTTATAGTTACTGTTCATGCACGCAAAATTAGCTTAACTCTTGCTTGCATATATAATTATATAATCTCTCTATCAAAATAAAAAAAACCACTAAAAAAACACAGATCATCAAAGGCAGGCACCGCAGTTTATACTGAAATAGCTATAGTACACGCATTACAGATGTTTGATCCACCTCTAAATTTATCGCGGGAAATCTAGCGCGAGACCACTGTGACGTCATCCATGACCTTTTTTGTATTTGTTTACGTATCTCGACTCAATACTAAGATATGGAAGCATGTAACAAATTTCTTGGGTCTCGCCAAAGCTTGTGCAATACTCAAAACGTGACTTCAAACAACCTCAAGACACCGTAAATTACGAGTTAAATGTCGGCCATTTTTGGCATAGCACCTCAGGTGAAAACATTAGAGAGCATTATGGGACGTAGACAAAAAATTTTGTTTGATGAATCTGTAGGTTTAGCTCGTTCTTTTTTTCCGCGCACACTGGTTTTTAGAGCTCGCTGCGCTCCCTATTATGACGTCATAGTTTGATTTAGCGGGAAAAAAAGTTATTTGCAACATACTGAATAATATACAATGCGATACATGATTATTACAGACAGATCAATTTGGATTTGAAAATACGGATAAAATGTTTTTCTTTTTCTCGTCTTTCAACATTACTGTCTCTTAAAAGTTTGTAAAATGTAAATAACGATATTGGCGAAACGAGCAATCCACTTCGGACCTGTGTGCGTGTGCATAAACAACATATAAACACCCCGAAATATCGACAGATACCATTTAGTGAGCATTTGGAGATTTTCGGCAATAAACAATTTAGTAAATTTCCATTTTAGTGACGATGAAGCAGTATTTATTTTATCTTGAGAGGGCTGGATGGCCAATTTTTATTCATTTTTCTTTTTCAAGTAAGAGCTCTTTATAAAAAAAAAAAAGATAGGAAAATACTTAACTTTAAAAGCTAAATAATGTTTTTTGAAGTATCCCAGCCTTTTTATATATACACACGTCTGGCACGATGACCAGTAGGACGATCCACTTAATTAGGGATGTCAACGAATATTCAAGTACTCGACCATCGCTCGGTCACGATGAACATGGATTAAACATTTTTCGGTGTAAATCAAAACATTTTATTTTTTCTTAAAGCTGCAGTTTTGGTGCTACAAATGATAAGAAACAATAGACATTTTTTTATTCGTAATTTACACTCTCCTCTATAGGTGCTCAATTCCTAACAATTGATTTCTTTTGAGTTTGTAGATTAAGTTATTGTTTTCAATAGAAGTACGTAGGCACATATGGACTTGAGGAGAACATTTTGTGTTTCTTATTATCGACTCTTTATTGGATGAGATAAAAATTTCATCATATCAATAATCATCTTAAGGCGTTTGTTTCTATAATCATTAATCTTTAATTGTTGATAAGACACGAGACAACGACTTAACGTGAAAAATGTCACATTTGATTTCATTTGATATGGAGCTCAATAAATTGTAAGCGTCACAAGTAAAAAAAAAAATAAGACAACTGCTAACGGATATTAAAAAAAAATACTTTTCAATTTATTTTAAAATCAAAAACATTAAGTACATATCTTCATAAGTTTTCAAACTGTTTGAAAAAAGGACAAATGGGTTTAATAGATCAACGAGTTCTCGACTATCGCTCGACTAAAGTCCCGATTAATCGACTAAGCCAGCCGAGTAAAAATGACAACCCTACTATAATAGAATATTAAGTGGTAGTGCAGTAAATATATTTAGGCTCATTAATCTAAAGTTTTTTTTTAATTTTTTTGGACTTCTATAATAAATTTATTAAAGTAGAACTGAAATAAAGTATTTGTTTTAGGCAGTCAATCGCCAAAAAGGACCGTTTGCAGGGTTCACTCTGTATGTATTGAAGTCTGATGTATCTGATATAAAAAGTTCCACTCTCTGTTAAAAGGATAGTTCTCCGTTACCACACCTTAAAGCTGACAAGATTTCATAAATACGCATTATTTACCTTTTATCTCCGACTACCACCATAAACACCCCCTATATATGGCCGATAGCACTATCCATGCTTCACTGCATTCAGGTATTACATACACCCGAACACGTTACACATGACGAGAAGACTTGTAGAAACGCGTTGTGAGCAAAACAAATATGACAACTACTGCACTGGCAAGGAATCTCCAATGAACTACGAAACAAGACAGACTGAAATCCAGGCACAAATATTCCAAAAATCCTCGATAAAACTGTATACCGTTTTCCTGTGTATGTTATAACATCGCACATGCGCAAGCCACACACTGTGGCATTTCGAACAAAGTCAATGCTCGCATGCATGGATTTAAGAAACGGAGCGTGTTTTGTAGAAACCGATGGAAATGATGTTAGGCTGTTACTTTCTTTGATTTATTATCATTAATCTACTGTGTTGGATGTAGTGCCAAGAGGTTTCCAAAAAGATGCAGACTTTTGCACTCTGTATTAACGACACACGTGTTCGATGTGCATGCGAAGTAAGGCAGCACTATCTGTGCAAAATAATACGTATACCTTGGAAATTATTTTAAAGAATAAATATATTTTGTGTTTTATTGGTTACAGTTTTCTTTTTTTTTTTTTCTTTTTCACAAACATTTTACTATAATGTGTAGCATTTACATGTAGAGGTCCGTGCAACCTGAATGCCTCGATCGGAAAGCAACCGAACGTAACTTTCTCGACCGGCATATATACCCCAGTGGCAGATGAGCGATCGAAACTAATATGGCGGCGACCAAATGCTTTTATGAATTCATGTCAGCTTTAACTTTACAGCAATAAGTCATTTAATTAGTTCATGCCGCCAGGACGGAACATTTGATTTCAGTCACTCTCCGCTTCTGTCCGATCTGAGTTGTAATCAATAACCAAAATCATCATGTCCTTCTTTTTGTGATCATTTAAGTTCAAATGTTCCCCAACTGGTTCTTTGATTTTCTTAGTTTTGATGGTTGAACTATTGTACTGATGATACTGCGGAGGTCTCCCGTTTCCCTTTGTAATGTTTGATATCTTGTTTAGTTCACACTTTAGTAAATAAAGTAAATTGAATCAAATATTGTGAAAGAAAACAAACCTTATGTAAACTGCATCCTGCTTGGACCAAGCCAACTTTGAAGTTCTTAGGCAGACATGCGCCGCCGCATTGTTCTCAATTGGTGTCACTGATTTTTTATTGTGTTTTTTTCATGCAGCTTACAACGACTTACATTTTAAATTGAAATTTTTTGAAACGCTTACATGAAAAACATGCATATTGAACTCGTATTCCTCGTTTTTCAACAAAACGGCCATGGTCGAGTTGTCACTGGATTACATTTATTTCTATGGAGGTAGAAGGATTCGGAGTCTTGAAAAATAAGACGCTTTAGAATCAGATCACTTAGTTTTTGAAATATCAAAAGTAATGCGATAGAATTTGACCCAGTCTTTCCTGTCAACGAATTCAAAGTTTTGATCGCAATTTGTATAATGTTTAACAAACATATTTCATGACTGTTACCGATTTAACCTAATTATTCCCAAACAAGATAAGAAGTAAATTTGAGTAAACTAGTAAAAGGTAAAAGGTGAACACTATCATTGGAAAAAAAATAATCAGTTAATAAAAAATAGAAAAATCGAGTGATATGAGGTGTTTCTCAGGGCTCCAATCGTTTTGACAATTTTTGGATGTTTAACCAATTTTGACTTGATTACTTAATCTATAGATAGTTGTTTTTCTTAGATGTGTAAAACATTTCGTTATATGATCGTATTATTCATTTTCACATTTTGTGTATATATTTTGAACATGTGTACTTGATCAATATTTAACATTGACAACTACTTTTTCTTTTTTACGTTTGGTTAAATCCTGAAGATTAAGATGTTTATCAATAAAATTGCAGTCAATCGTCAAAGAGGCCGGTTGGCAGGTTTCTCGCTGTATGTATCAAACACCGATGTATCATCTAGTGCTGGTATACAGGCTTCCACTCTCTGTTACAAGGACAGTCCTCAGTTACCACCCCTTAACTTCACAACAATATGTTTAAAACAAGGACGTTACGTTATATATTACAACGAACGGTTGAAGGGAGCTACCTACCCTACAGGATATGAATTCGACAATGTCTATACAGAGCTCTGTGAAGTCAAAGTACAAGGTCAATATGATAAAAAATAAACACAAAAAACCCATATTTTATATCTTGAAATCAACGTATAGGATAAATAACAGAATTATATCAATACTTTGTATGTATTACATGTAGAAAATATTTTGACCCAAATAAAAAAAAATAATGAATACAAAATCCCACCAATATGCAGAGGACTTTTAAAAAATATGCCTAAAAAATTGTGTGCAAATCAAATTGTTGCTATTCTGAAAGCAGACACAACAACCGTATCCTATACTTCATATTGTATCGTGCATCCTATCGATCAAAAAAAATATCTTATCATATCCAATCCTATTTCATTCAATCTATATTTAGGAATATAAGAGAAATGAAACGAAGTTTGAAGCAAAAATAATTGAACATCTATATTAAGAATTAATGTATAAAACCATTTTCTATAATGAGGTAACTCATTTACCTGTGCATCGGTAATTTTAAATTATACATAGAATGTAAACAATTAAGTTAACAAACAGATAAACGACTTTTTGTTCTGTTTTTTAGATAAATGGATCATATTGAGTAAAAGCAGATTAATTACTCAGTTACATTAATGTAACGATTGTTAAAAAAATTGTTTGTCAAAATTTATTCATCGAGTGAGCTTAAAGGTTATTGACTGACTTTTTCGGGGAGAAATTTTAATACGATTCAATAATTTATATCATTAAGATATCGTATATGTTGTTGTTGCTGTTGTTGTTGTTGTTGTCTTAAAAATTGTTCACATGTTCAGCTTTTTTTTTTCAAAAACGACTTTCAACCAAACTTGGCACATAGCATCCTTGGGGGAAGGTTTTTTTTTTTAAGTTCGTTTAAATCAAGGATCATGTCCTCTTTAACAGGTAAATAATTAAGTATTATTGAAAATGATTGACATTTAAAAAAGAAATAAACTTCTCTTCTCAAAAACCTTTTCGGCCAGAAAAGCTGAAACCCGTAGGTAGTGAAAATAAAAGTTTGTTCAAATCATGAACCCCGGGATAGGATTGGGCTATGCTTGGTGTGTGTGTGGAATTTCTACATAACATTAAATCTTGTTAAACCTACTCAAAGTCCATTTGGCCAGATAATCAGTAACTCGTGTTGAAGCATCATCAGGTAAGGTAGATTCAAGTTTGTTTAAGTCATGATCTCTGGGATTAGAATAGGGCCAAAATTGGGAAGGGGGTATTTTTTTAAATAGTAATACAATACCGATCAGACACAAACCAATATCAAAGCAGACCCCAAAAGCTAACCCCTGGTCTGCTATGTGTCTGCTCAGGGTCTGGTCGGGGTATTTCTTTTAAAACATTGCGTCTGCTTTGGGCCCGCTTGGGGTCTGCTACGGGTTTACTGGGATTCAGTTCATAGGGTCCGCTTTTCGCACTGAAGTCTGAAACAGATCCGTCTTATTTCTTGTTGCATGTATGCCCATCCCGTGTAAATTTCCAATACACATGTAGACTCTTTAAATCATTTTTCAGTTGTAAGGGTCTACTTCTAAAACAAGGTCTGCTTTCTATGTCCGCTATAGGTTTGCTTGGGGTTGGATTTGGGTCTGCCATAGTAGACCCGAAGCAGACCATGCGCCGGCACAGAAATCAAACCTTGAATTTGGTTGGGTTTTGCTTTATGGGTCTGGTCGGTACTGTATTCAGAGAAAAAAAAATCTTTTCAAGAACTATTTGTCTGTAACTTGGGGGAAAGCATCCTCAGGTAGTTCAGTGGTGGGGGTATGGTAGTCCCCCACGAGGGAGGATGATTTTTAAATTGGAATAAGTAGAGAGAAACTTTAAAATCTTATTTTTCAAACGGGAACATTAAAAAGAGTTCAATAATTAACTATATTTACGAATATATGGAGAACAAATAAAGTTTGTATATAAAAAAGATATATTCTATGACGTTTTCTAGATGCTTTGAATTTGATGCTGCAAAGATGGTTAAAACTTTTCTGATCAGTTAGGGCTGCTGTTGGTAAGATGAATGATGTGGCCCCTGGGCCTGTTGTTTAATCTAACTCTATTTGATACAGGTTGTAATAATGCCAGTGTTTACGGTAATAGCTGTAACACGCCATGCCCCACCAACTGTAAAGACAACACTTGTCACATACAGAGTGGAGTGTGTTCCCTGTGTAAACCTGGATGGACTGGAATGTATTGTAAAACAAGTAAGATGAAAAACATATCCTTAGTTAGGTCAAATGTTCCTTTCATTGTTTATTCATTTCAGTTATATTTAAACACCTTAATTAGGCACTACATGTATTTTTAACAGAAGTATAGCTTTTTTTCTTAATTATAGAATGTAGAGAAGGATGGTACGGTGTAAATTGTAGTCAGCAGTGTGTAGGACATTGTAGAGACGGGACGACCTGTACCCACGTGACTGGTCAGTGTGAAAGGGAATGTGCTGCTGGATGGACAGGATTACAATGTGATAAAGGTAATACAAGTACTTGTAATCTAAGATAAATTTATAATTATCCTCACATCGTAATGCAGAATAACCGAAAACCTACACTCGTCATTAACAAAGTGTCAGATCACCTGTTTAATCTAAATCATTAAATGATATTGTATAAAGATAAATACATTCCTAACTGATTTCGTTGGAATCTCCTGGATAATTGTCATCACCTTTCCAATTTTTTTTATCGGATCGGCCAGTCCTCTGTCTCATAGGCGTATCTTTTCTATCTGATAGTTCGGACCTGCTCAAATTTAGTAACAATACGAAAAACCTGTTTCATTGAAAGATGTTTCACATCTGGGACTTCTTTTTAAAATCCTTTTTCACTAGGTTTTTCATTCTCAAAGTTTAGTTTTTCAATATCAATATAGATATCATTTTGATCTTCCATTTTCAAAAACCTGAATACTTGACTTTTGATGATATCATCAAAAATTCATTATGACATCATAGTGTTTTGTATTTACACTGTACATTTTGCCGGAACAAACGCTTTCAGGTGCAGTTATTGGATATGTCATGTTTGTTCAAAGATATCCAAAGTTTGGACATGTTAACGAAAACGCCCTGTATGATATTTTTTGTCTTTTCTTTAGTCTTACTCTGTTGTTTAAGAAATTAAAAGGAAGTCGTAATTTCAGAACACTTTTTAATATGGTTTAATAAAAAATCCTAATCAATAATTGTTACAGAATGTATTGATTTTTTTTATATAGTGTATTAAATATCTTAATCAATAACGGTTACAGAGTGTGATGACGGTACATATGGATATAACTGTGTCCACAACTGTAGTGGTCACTGTCTGAATAACTCTTCATGTAACAAGCAGACAGGGCACTGTGACAGGGGATGTAATCCGGGATATATCAACGGTGACTGTAGCAAAGGTAAATACACTTACAGAGCAATATCTATATACGATGTTTAAAATAATTTATTTAAGTTGGTTTGATAATTAAAACGGATCCCTAATTTACTTTTGAATGCAAATGTTCATTGATTTTTGTTGATTCTTATTATACTTTTGACGTACCGAATTCATCATTCTTTACATAGAATGTCCTCCTGAATATTTTGGAATGGATTGCAAGGATCTTTGTAGTGAACATTGTATAAACAACAAACCCTGTCATCATGTAAACGGAGAGTGTTCTAATGGTTGTAAGGACGGGTATATTGGATCACTTTGTACTGACGGTAAGCAATATTCATTTTTGGAAACCAAAGGTCTGCATATTGGTAATTACAAAAATGTGTTTGTTCGCTAAACTGACCTGACCGAGGTCAAAGGTAAAGTTATGGTGATGTAAGCATTAAATCATTATTTTCTAAAACATTACGTCTCATAACTGCAGCGGTGTGTGCAGACAGATTGAGTAACGTGCGTTAGCGCGTTATGAAAATTTACATTTTTTAAACCTCTTCCTTTGTGTGCAAATGTGATTTATACATTAAAATTCCTATTTATCCTAAGGATAAGTTCATATTAATAAAGGAGCCACTTTAACAGCCACAATCGTGAACTTTGATTTTTGCTTGTGACGATGCAGTTTACAGCGTTCAACGTTTATGACTTCATAATAAAATTCGTCATTATAATCTTTGAAAACCCTGTGTGTTTAACAGTGTTATAAATGCCGTACCTTTCAACACACTTTACAAGCAAAAAATGTGTGGAATGTGAATACATGAATTACGATCACACCAAGTTGAGAAAATAAGAGGCCCAAAAATTGCGAAATACAACTTTGCAAATTAGCCGGTGTTATCTCTTCTTAACATTTGATCAACAGTATAATAATGTGAAAAAAAAATTGATTCCTTAGTATATCAGTGTTAATCAAACCTATTGTATTTAATGATGTATTGCTTTTAAAGCTAGTGGTTAACATATTACCTTGATAAAAACTGATAAATACTGTGAGTCAGTCTATAGTTTTTGCAATGATTGCTTAATTATAAAGGTTTTTACAAACAAATTTGATAAAGAAAAATAGAAGGCTTCAATAATTTTGGATAATCATTGGTATAAAAAGTAAATTTGAAGTTATTCACGTTAGAAATCTATGTTTACATCTTAATTTAATTGGTTTTGTCTCGCACATAGTTTTGCTTATAAGCTGCCTTTACTTTTTTGTTTGTCTTTATATTCTTATATGTTACTTATGATCTGTTTTTGTAAATATTTTGACCTTTAGCCTGTAAGATAGGATATTTTGGAACAAACTGTTCCCGGTTGTGTTCACCGAATTGTAAACCTGGCACATGTCGAAACACAGACGGATCGTGTTCTTCTTGTAATGCAGGATGGACGGGTTCTAATTGCACCACTGGTAATGCTATCATATACTATTCAATATTTTACAAATTCTTGCTGATGATTTTACTAAATAAGTAAAGACAAGAAAATCAACCTTATTATTGTGTGATTGTTGATAGATACCCGAGCAGTTAATGTGATATGTTAATCACTTGCATTAGTTTTGTTACTTAGTCACTAACATTTTAAACTGTTACATGATAAGAATAAAAGTTTCTTAATGCAACATTGAATATAATTGATACGATAGTTATTCAATACTGTTATTTGTAAAATTAAATTGAATTTTTGCACGTTCTTTTTTCCCAACAGGTAATAGCAATATATGTTAAACTAAGGAAACTCGCAAAATTGTTGACATTAAGATAGAACTCGGCGTAGAAATGAAACCGCTTTAGCAAAAACTAAAATTAGAAACCAATATGAAAGCTTGAAAGATATAAATCAAAAGTGGAAAAAACCGGAAGTATAAAATGAGATTTTTGTACTATAAATAATGTGCTGATTTTTGTTTCTTAAGTAAAACCTTTGGTTCGGCGACTGTTTGAATTAAAAGCATGCATAGTTCGCTAGTTAAAATTGTTTACATTGGTTCTATATAACGATAAAAATACTTTTTAAAGCCGATTTTTTTATCCGCTAATTCGTATTGAACAGTTCATAGCGTTTGTCATATTCAATGTATATCTAAACCTGGAATTTTCTTTCCAAGAGCAAAAATATGACCTGAGCTTTGTTTATATAACAAATATTTGTGGACTCGTATCTTGCTTAGAAATCGACGACTTACACTCAATGTATTGTTGGCTCTTGGAAAGCCGTACTAAAGCATTGTAAACATTAAAACCGAAAAAATGACCAAAACCGTGACCTTGTCCCTTTAACAGGAAAATAACAAACGTATTCTTTTAACAGATTTGATGCAACAACCTCTGTGTTTCCTGATTTTCTCAGAATAGTACAAAACACGTTTTTCTCTTTACAACTTTACCACAAGTAAAAGTGCATGTGTGCACCAATTAGCAAATTTAGAATACACGACAAACTTAAGGTATCAGATGTACAATTGACCAAAAAATAATGCCTGGTAAGGTATATATTCTTTGTACTCATTTGATAGGTAAGGGTATGTAGTTTCTAAAAATATATATAAATCACTATGGGGAAGTAACTCTGGCGCTGCAAATCACGCAGGGTAAAATACTTTTTTTCTTTGACGAAAACATGTGTAATCATGATTAATATTTATCGAATAAAAATTGTAACATATTTTAATGAAAATAAAGTTTTGAAATAAACTTATTACCTTTTTCAATATCCTTTTTTAGAATTTTTTTTTTGCAATGACCATAACGACGTCACGCGATTTTAACCCCCTCGTCGGCCGTCGAAATCAGAATCCAACGCATATTCCCGCTACCCCGTAATTTTACTGTTTTCTATTCCTTTACGATTGAGAACTTGTAATTTTAGAATTAAAAATTTTAATTGTTGAGGTTTTTTTCATTCCGCAAAATGTTTGCATGAAAAAACATTGTTACTATTACAACGAAGTCGTGAATTGCGGGTCACATCAGGTGTGTAAAGCGTAACGAGCAAAGCGTGCGAGAACCGTGTGAAATGTTTTATTAGAATTCATTCCAAACCTTTAGCTCGTTGAAAACAATATACATTCATTTGCATTATCTTTTAATAGAAATTGTATTCTTTTTCAACAAACAAAAGGATAAGTCAGTTCAAAATGGAGACTGCCGATAAAGTCTGATTATGATGTTTCCGTACCTATACAATAGTGGAATGCTTTATACAGTTATAAAAAATATGACTTTTATAGAACGAATCCACTATAAATGACGCTGTGATGTTGTAATAAGCATGCATTTTTTACACGATAAGATTGTGTACAAATACCACACATAACATCGGACATCGACTAACTGGCTGAACCTGTCAATCAAATTTTGAGTATTTGATTTCATTGGATGGTAACGCGCCTCTTTTATGTCAACAGCCAATTGAGACGAATTGACTTTAAAGCAGTCGGAATCAGTTTCTAATAGTATAATTTTAATGATAGAAAATCCAGCAATTTAAAAAAGAGTGAAATATATACTGTTCATGCGCATAATATGAAATGCGAGAGAAGAAATTTGTTTGGGATCCCGATTAAAAAAATACAATCAATGATCAGAAATTGCATTATTTGACTCATGTCAACTTGATTAACGGAAAATAACAAGTAAATGTTTAAACACAATGATTACAATAAACGTGTACAAGCATTTTAACCAGGAAATCCGTATGGTACTTATTAAAAATAGTTAGTAGCAAATACGCTGTTATACAAACATTTTGTATGTATAATGAAATTAGGTATACAAAAAATTAAACAATTTGAATAGGGTCATGCAATTACCAGATTACCCCAAATTCAAGTTATGCACAGTCATAAAATCTACGAAATCAATGTTTAAAACGACCTATTTTTTCGACGGAATACGTGACTTACGCACTGCAAACTTTACTCTATTAATTAGGTTTTTTTTCTTCACGTTATTGCAAGAGCGCCGCGGGAAAAAAAATAACGTCATACAACGGCAAATGACGTAAAACTGCTACAACGTCACAATCAGTGTAAGGGAAAAAAAATTAAAATAATTCGTTTTTAAATTAAGAATAAGAAAATATTGCTTGACTTTATGCATCAATTGTTTATTCTTTACTGCTTATTATGTTAAATCAAAAATAGTGCGACATTTTGAAAATTTATTTCAATCGCCGGAATCTACCGAGCTCATCCCGGAAAATCCCGAGCTCTCAGGCTCAATTGTACATCTTAAGGAGGTTGGCACCTGAAATACAAGTAATGCCAATAACCCGAAAACTATTTTCTTTTAAAGATGGGGACTTAAAATGTTAAAAATTTTAAATGTTAAAATTTTCGTTGTGACCCATGTCGCATGCCATTTGTTTTTAAATATGGACATCAAAGAGAATTATAATTTTCTTGAAAATGTTGCTAAAATTTGACATGAAAATTTATTATTTGAAGAAATCCTTCAAACAGCTGGTTTGAAATATTACGTATAATGATTTTATTACAGTATGAATTTAAAGACAAGTTGTGAATTTAAAAGCAGTATTAAAGTCAAAGTTAAAAAAAACATTGCCTTACTTTTGGCTTCATATGCCAATACAAAATGAACGCAAGAGCATATGTTAAGATTTTTAAAAAAAAATGTTGGAGTAATCAAATTATAATGCAAATAAAAAAAAAAGTGATGCCATCTTTCAAAAATTGCATACAATTAGACATAAATCTAATGTTTCATTTAAAAGTTATACAATGTTGGCATCTCATTTAAAAAAAAATAATAAATTATTCCGAATTCCCTCTGATTTCACATAATTTTTGAGTTTCTAATAACTTTCAATTTCTTGATTTAATTGGCTAAATATGCCAATAAATGTCACTTAAAATATTAAAAACATGTTCAAATAATTTTTTCAGAACAACATGAAAATATCACAATGCACAACTTATCTGGAAGTAAGGTCTGCGCTGAAAATTAGTAACCTAAAGTTACAGTACTCTAAACTTTTGAGTTATGAAAAATGTTTATTTTTTCCTCTAGGAAACCTTTCGCCACAAAATATAGTCCCTTATTAAATTTTGTAAATATGTAATTTTTTTTAGCTCAACTGAGTTAAAATAAAAAGTGAGCTTTTCTGATCACATTTTGTCCGTCATCTGTCCGTCCTAATGTTTCACGTAATTAGGGGCTTTTAGGTGTCAGAATATCAAAACTTTGATCACCTATATCTCGTAAAAAAAAATGTTTTGATAAGCAGTATAGAAGAAAAGATGCTAATTATAATCTACTATACAATATTTAAACATCAAAATTTCGTTAAATGGCCCCAATAAGGAGATTAGGGGTCGCCTCCTAAAACTTTCTTTCTCAGATATCTCAAGAAGCGTAACGAATATCTTAACACTTGATGAACAAAATGTGTTTAGTTTTAAATGTCCTTTCATTTATTACCAAGAAAAAGGGGTTAGCTCAAAAAATTGGGGACTAAGAGCAGACTTAATCTATTCCAGATATCTTAAAAATGGAAACAAATTTCTAAACACTTGTTGAACAAAATGTGTTTTGAATTATAAATCTTTTATTTTATATAAAGAAAAAGGGGATAGCCCCTCAAATAAGCAACCAAGAGGGATCTAAATGTTTCCAACCAAAGCTCTTATACCCTAAATAAAATAGTCTCTGGCCCTTAATATGAAGACCCCTTTCTTCTATTTTCAAATCATGTGTAGCTGTTAAAAAGCAACGTCAAGGTCATGTATCTCAAGTTCTAAAATGGGACGGAAGACCTCCACGTTGCTCGCAACGATGTTGTCTAGTTTTATTGTTAGGGTCTTCCGGAAGACACTACTATATTTCTATTGTTTCTTTTTCACTTGTCTTATTAGTATTCTTTTTTTGTCATACAAATTTTGTGCAGGCGATTTCTCGGAGATGGCTAGTTCGATTTTTTTCAATTTTTTAAGGGTTGATGTTTGTACTGCCGTTTCAATTTGTCGATAATCGCTTCTGCTCGAAAGTTATCGTCCGTTTACGATTTTTAAGTCAATTTTCTCGGCTGGAGATCTAAAAAACGAGTAAAGATAGAGGGTTGAAATTTTCATTGATGATAGACACACCGTTTTCCTGTTGCAACATGGTCATAAAAACGTCCACCGTCACTTCCGGTCGTCACCGGAAGGAGAGACAAAAAATCGAGTTTTTCAACTTTATCTTTTTTTTATAATTTTTCTGTAGGGTAGATAGTGACTCTTTTACTGATTCAGAATATGTAATTTGTTTTAAAATCGATCAATGCATTCTCGAGATATTAAGCATTAAATTCTGAAGAGAGAGTCCGAGTAGCTTAGTCCTTAGAGTCGTTCACTTGTGCCCAGGCGACACGGGTTCAAGCCCCGAGTGCCGAAATTTTTTCTCTCATTTTTTGCGTAAATTAATGTTTTTATTTTTAAAATATTGGTTCCATCTCATCTAAATATAAGTTGGACGGAAGATCCACTCGTTGCTCGCAACGAGAACAATCTAGTTATTCCTTTTTTTCCTTACAAATTTTGTGCAGGAGATTTCTCAAAGATGGCTCGTTCGATTTCCTTTAAAATTTTCAGTGATGATGCCTCGCCATCTGAAATTTGTACCGCCAAGACAGTTTTTTCAAAATTCACTTCCGGTCTGAAGTTATCGTCATTAAACGATCTTTTAAGGTCAATTTTGTCTGCTACTTTCTCAAAAACGACTTTAGACAGATGGCTGAAACTTTCAGCGATGATAGACGTCACGTTTCACTGGTGCACCTTAGTCAAGAGGATTTCAGCCGTTACTTCCGGTCGTCACCGGAAGAAAATTTAAAAAAAAAATGAATTTTTCAACTTTTTAGTTTTTCACTATTTTTGTTTTATATTTTTACAGTTAATAGTGAATCTTCTACTAATTCAGAATTTGTAATTTGTTTTATAATCGATCAACGCATTTGCCAGATATTGAGCATCAAAGTCCTGAAGCGAGAGTACGAGTAGCTCTGTCGTTAGAGTCGTGGACATGAGCCCAGGCGACCGGGTTCAAGCCTTGAGTGCCGTAAAATTTGTTCACGCACCTCGGCCAAGACAATGTTCGCGTTACTTCCGATCGTCACCGGAAGGACATTGAACAATCAAAATTTTTCAACTTTTTTTTAAATTGTTTGTAGGTTTGATGGTGACCCTTTTACGGATTCAGAATATGTAATTTGTTTTAAAATCGATTGACGCATTCTCGAGATATCAGGCATCAAAGTCGTGAAGCGAGAGTTTGCGTACAGTACCCACAACGTTATTTTTTACAATCCTATCCTATCGTATCGTGTATCAATCCTATCGTATCGTGCGTGTATACTGTTCTATCGTGCGTTAATCCTATCCTATCATGCGTCAATCCTATCAGGTTTATCGTTCAAATTAACAGTTTTTCCGTTTATCCTATCGGGTTAATCGTTTCGTGCCTTTTCATTAGCAAGTATATTTATTTTAAAGATAAAAGTCGTTCAATTCGCCGTATACGATAATTTATCGAACAAGTAATGTAAAATCCTATCCAGCATTATACCATGATACTAATTTCTTAATTATTTAGATCAGAATAACATGTAAATCATATCTGTAAGGAGTGGAAATAAAAATTAATGTAAACTATCGAAGTTGTATGTATAATTCGTTTTTTATGCATCTTTCATTTTACAGAAACCAAAATATTTATGATATATTTCATATTTATTTAGAAAAAGGATTTGATTTAATAATCGTTAATTTGGAACATTATCAGTTACTGATAAAGGATTCTATTAAATTGAACCCGATATTTTCCGTATTTTGATCTCGTGCTAAAATGTTCGCGGCGATCAGATTGGTGTTCGGTAATGAAAACAATGTTGACAATACAGATAATTTGATCATTTAAGCTCATAAATTTTGTAAATAAACTTTAACTGGTCATTTTTATACATCTATAAATGATGCAGCAATGATAAACAACTAGTACTTTGTTAATAACAAGATATTCCGCGTATATCTTGATTCGTACGTGTTCTTTCTTAAATTCTGCCATTATCAGGTTAATCGTTTAACGCGATTGTACGTTTATCATGAACATCGTTTATCCATACCTATCGTGTATCAATCCTATCGTATTGTGCGTGTATACTGTTCTATCGTGTGTTAATCCTATCCTATCGTGCGTAAATCCTATCCTAATGTTTATCTTGTAAAAAAAAACGTTGCGGGTACTGTAGCTCATTTGCTTGAATCGTGGACGTATGCCCAGGCGACCCGGGTTCAAGCCCCCAGTGACGAAAAAAAAATAAATCCTTCCTTTCGTGCTTAGATTTACATTTTTTATCTTCAAAATGATGGTGTCTGTTCTTTTTCGTTTTAAGGTTTTAAGGTTTCGTTTTAAGGTCGCCCGCTTGGACACGTGGGTTTTCTCCGGGCACTCCGGCTTCCTCCCACATCAATGACCCCCTCGCGCTAACATCCGTGCCAACGAAAGATATTAATATAAGTTGTAGAACTTGTTTATCAATCGTTGTAAAATAAATAAAGTTCAGTTTTTTTTTTTTTTTTTTTTTCGTTTTAATTTCGTAAAAAAAAGTTACAATAATAGCGCTTTTCCCCGTATATGTGTATTGCGTTCCTTACCTATGTATTCATACTGAAATCAAGTTAAAATGATGAAAAAAAATAATTACATCTGTAATACAACGCTCATACATTGTTCTAACATATGTATTTTTTTTGCTAATTGTGTAATATGTGATATTTGAAATTTAATATTTTAAGTTTAATACAGAAGTCACCGACCCCC
>WFKH01011926.1:73737989-73756542 GCA_016163765.1 Magallana hongkongensis
CCCCCCCCCCCCCCCCCCCCCCCGATTCACAAAATCATTTATTTTTTACTTGATCTGTGATCTTGGACTTTTAATTTCTACCTTGTACCATTCTAGATTACTGTACTAATGACCAGACCAAACCAATTCGTTCATTTTTAACAGAGTTATGAATTTTTTTTTGCATTTGAGTTTCAATTGGCGTGCTTGTAGAAAAAAAATTCTAACTCCCGAGCCCTTCACTCAATCCTAATGAAAATGTGTGCAGATGTACCTCGGACCCATTCTTATTGTCTGCTAAATATGCAGCAGATTGAACAATTTAGAAGAAATTCCTGAGATCAAACGGCGCGTATTGCCTGTACGGGGAATTAAAATTTACCCAGTATACAGGATGTAACCAGCCGTGTAATATTTCTGGTGCATGTATATTTCTTGTTTTCCGTTTAGTCTGCATCTATGATAGCGTGTGAACTATTTCTGAATGTTATAACTGTGAAAATTACTGTCATCGATTTTTTACCGAATAAATTTACATGTTATTGATTTCGTTATTTCTACATTTATAAAGATTTTATTACTCCTGTTGAAATAAAGCAGTTAAACATAGTAAACGACACGGAAAAAAATAATTCAACGCTGAAATACATGTGTAAAATGCATCAGTCATTGTTTTAGGACCTCTCCTAAGTGTCGTTAACCGAATCCGATATCCACACCTCAAAATTCTACTTTCGATTTGATCCAAATATGGCATTTTTCAAACTGACATTTCTTACACGGTTTAAGTGCCTTCATCACCTAATTTAGATCTGGCCTTTCGATCTATGTCCTTAACACGACACGTGTTTACGACGAAGTTACACTTGTGCTTGAAAATCAATATTGGGCCTTTTCACCCCCTCCGGAAACAACACGCATCAAAATTTCAAATGACCTCGCATTGTTACAAAACCTGAATAGTCAGACATCTTACATATTGTTTTTCATCTCATACAAAAAATCAGCTCCTCTTCCGGGCAGAATCTTACCAAACTCTAAGGGGAATTCGGGAATTATTTTGCCTCAGCCGTGTTTTGATGTGAACCTTCGGTGAAATACTGTTATGACACCTGCAAAGGTTGTGTGTTCTCATCTCGCCGGAGCCAAGATTTGTTCTTTCTCTCAATCCCTTTCTCTCCATTTTTTCTGATTTTCTAACAAAAATATTCTTCACAAAGGGGTTCTTACATTGTATTACAAGTTGTTAAACACTCTTCCATATAGATAAAGTCAAACACAATCCTTAATTACTAGGGTCTTCCGTCTTCAGCGGAAGACCCTACTGTTATTTAATTGTTTTTTTTTTTTCACTTTTCTTATTAGGGTCTGTTTCTTTTTCACTTTTCTTATTAGGGGTTTCCGTCTTCAGCGGAAGACCCTTCTAATATTCTGTTGCTTCTTTTTCACTTTTCTTATTATTCTTTATTTTTTCTTACAAATTTTGTGCAGGCGATTTCTCGGAGATGTCTCGATTTAAGTCAAATTTTCAGGGATGATGCCTCGTACTCTGAAATTTGTACCGCCGTTACACTTTTTCAAAATTTACTTCTGGTCGAAAGTTATCGTCATTAACGATTTTTAAAGGTTTATTTTTTTCTGCGATGTTTCTAAAAAACGAGTAAAGATATTCGGCTTAAATTTTCAGCGATGATAGACGTCACGTTTTTCCTCGGTCAGGTCAATGTTTGCCGTCGTTTCCGGTCGACACCGGAAGGAAAGAAAAAATCGTTTTTTTTTCAACTTTGTTGTTGTTTAATATATTTTTGTAGGTTTGATAGTGACTCTTTTACTGATTCAGAATGTCTAATTTGTTTTAAAATCGATCAACGCATTTTTGAGATATCAAGCATCAAAGTCCTGAAGAGAGAGTCCGAGTAGCTTAGTCGTTAGAGTCGTGGACACGGGCCCAGGCGACCCGGATTCAAGCCCCGACCGACGAAAAAAAATTTCTCACATTTCTTGCTTGGGTTTACGATTTTATCTTTAAAATGATACGTTTTACCTTACCTATTCAAAAATCTGACGGAAGAACCACTCGTTGCTCTAGCTATTATTATTATTATTATTATTAGCATCATTGTGGGAATAAATGCATGATCGTTCTTAAGAAAATACTGCAGCGGAAATTCATCTTTGTATTTAGCCATTTGCTGATTTTGACTAAAGATGAAAAAAAATGCGTGGGCCTTAGTACAATAGAGTGATATGCCTGTCAATACATTGTTTAGAATAGATCTTTAACATACCATGTGACAACATTTTTTAGTCGATTTTATTCCTCAATCAAGTGAGAAAGATAATAAAACGTCACACGAGTTCATAAGCGTATTGAGGAACAATTTTTTTCTTTCATATACAGGACATTTTTTAATAAAATACAATAACTATCAAGTAGTTGAGGGAGAAAATTTACATATATGCTATCATATATTTTGATCGCTTTATGAAGTGGGGGAGGAGGGACTAAAATAAAGGGAATTGGGAGTTAATTGTGAACCCCTACTGAAAATGTAGTTATATATTTGCATGGATATTATTTTCGGTAAAAATGGTATTCAATAATTGTAAATATGTCAAAGATTAAGTATATGCAAAAATAAGTGTAACATTCAGATATTTTATTTTTGTTAAACCACCGAGGGGCCATGTGACACAATATCCTTTGAACCCCTATTTAAAGCCAGTGTTGCTCAGGTGAGCGATGTGGCCCATATGACGTCTTGTATTTTATTCAATATAGTTTATCTGGCATTGTAAAATATAAATATACTAGTAGAATTGATATATTATGCAAAATTTTCAGACAAGAGGTGACTCAAAGGGCACCCAAAACCTATTTAATCAGCTAATGAGAATATCTAATGAGCTCCTTTAAATGAACTCCTCGCTCTACCATATTGATGGGATACTTTTATTTTTCTTAAGAGGACACGCAAACATATTGTTGTAACCTTAACTTGATATACTTCAACCATGCTTTTTGATGACACGCTTTTATGATAAAATTGAATTTCACGGTTGTTTTTTTTAAGTGCGTGGCTTTTTTTCTTAGAGACTGTGTGACACCTAAGACTGGTTGGTCTTGTGTATCAATATGTAATGAAAAGCAATGATGACAAAAAATGGTAAAACACAACTACAACAGAACAAAACAAAATAAACACACAAGCAAACAAACAAAGGCATCAGACATTTAAATATGTATTTTTCTTGCAGAAACGATAAATCATTGATAATAAAGATATGTTGTTAAAATGATACTAATAGAAATAGAAATAATTAAAATAATTTAAAGATACAAAGCAAACAAACCCCCCAGCTCCCCAATAAAGGAAATAATGCGAATTGTTCATATAAGAACTAACTAGTAATAAATTAATAATATATTTCAAACAATATTCAGAATGCATGTCGACCTTTGGAGAAAATTGTCAGCATCCATGCAATGTAATCTGTATCAACAAAACGTGTGACAGAATTAACGGCAGTTGTCTGTATGGCTGTAAGTATAAGAAGCAATGTGATGAAGGTATGTATGTATCTGAATGATTTCGACTTATTTACAAAAGATGTTTTCTAGATAAAGATCATAGTTGGGAAGGGTCAAAATAAGGAAGGGGGATTTTTAAATTGGAATAGTGATAAATTTTATCGAATTAAATTATTTAAAACTGAAACATCAAATGAAGCTGAATGTTCAACTTAAGAATATGAGATGAAAAAAAAAATGCTATAAGAAAGATATTCTCTGTTAAATTGTATAATTCTAGATAAAAATGTGTATTTAAAACTCTAAAGATACTCTAAAGATGGTCTTAAGCTTTTCTGATCAGTCCTAAATTAGCCCCTGTCTAATATGTACCCGATAATAAATGTTGTCATATGTTATAATGTTTATATGTTATCTATATATTTTTCTGTTTTGATATTTAAAAAATGATGTTAAGTGCATCTCTACCAAAAAGGCAGGATAAGTTTCATCATTATAATACACGGTTCATTAATATGTCTTTTAAGGATATACTGACCCACATATTTGTATAGGTTTTCATTTTTTTTTATGTGCATACATGGAAAATATATGCAAATTTTATGATGAAAGCAAAAAATATATTGGTGGTATTTATTTAAAAACCTTATTGAAAATGATTTATTATTTATTATCAACAAATTTACATATATAGGAATAAAGGAAACATGATATACGTTTTTTTGAGAAAGAATTTCACAACTTACAATAACAGTTTTAACTTTGTCAACACTGATGCTATCTTATACTTCCATCACTATAAATGCATTACCAGATTTAATTTGAGTGTGGCAGGGTAACCTCAAGAGCTGAAATGAAAAAAAATATATATCAAACTTAGACACATGTGGTCAGGTAGTAAAGCATTACATGTTGATCTAAGATTCAAATAAATCAGCTAGATAATTGAACACATGAAATTAAGAGTAAGGAGGTGTGTGCTATAATTACATTGTGAAAATAAATATTTCTTCTCAAAATAATCTTTAATCAGAATAAACGGCAGTTGTTTGTATGGTTGTAAGTATGGGAAACGATGTGATGAAGGTATACATGTATCTAAATGATCTCGATTTTATTTTATTTCAAAAGGTGTTCTTTTTAGATAAGGAATATAATTGTATAAATTCGAAAGTTTCTATAATATTGGCTCTTCTTAACAACACAAATAACTTTGTACAATGATATAGATTATTTTTTTTTTAAACAGATTCTGCAGATGTTGAAAGATATTTGCCAACAGCAGTTAAATTTTCTGTAATCGTGGGAGGAACACTTGGCGCATGCTTGATTGTAATAATCGGAATTGTATTGGTTTTGTTTATTATACGGTATGCGCCTTGGTAAAATGTTTAGGTTTATTTGCTTTTAACAATAAGGCATATTAAATGTGTTTATTTTTTTAATTTGTGTAAGTGTTTAATTTTATAAAATTTCTTTCGATTGCATTTATAAATGATGACCTTAATTTCAATAGTTATTTATTATAATTTGTTGCAATAAATTAATGTAGTCTTAAACGCAAATCAACGACGATGGTAAAACGTCAGTCATTTATTTTGGAACCGAAGTCCCTTCGTACAAATAAACTTCAGACAGAACAGTCTAAATTACCAAGTAAGTTGTTGCATTCACTTGCGCTTATTTTTTTTTGAAATCTTTTTTTTATTTGAAAGATATACATGTTATTTTCTTGTTTCATTTTTTTTCATTGATTCAGATTTCTTCAGACAGAACATAATTATATATTTTATTTATAGTAGATTGTAGATCACAAACTTTTCGTGCTAATGACGTCGCAGAGTCAACATACGCTTTGCCTGAAAAAACAAAAAGGGGTCCTCCAACCAATAAAAACATTTCTGTCAGGAATATGAAAGCACAAATTGCAAACATGTCTTTAAATGAAAACGCTGGGTTTAAGAGTGAATACCATGTAAGACTATTTTTGTAATTGACATGTTTCTTGTTATTTGCCTTACATTTGTTTCAAATGTTTGACGAATATAATTATTCTTAAGAGGTGAAAAAAAAATATTTTGCACGTACATTACAGGACATACCTCGAGGTGAGCTCCATCCATGTACAGAGGGAAAGAAACCGGAAAATAAAGCTAAAAATAGATACACAACCATATTCCCCTGTATGTATTAGAAAAATTCAGACTGATATGGGTACCGCTCTGCGGGCGACGTATAGGGATCAGTCTGTCTGTCCGTCCATCTGTCCGTCTATATTTATTCTTCCCTTGGCCCAATCTGGCTCATACTTTATTAGTAGAGTGCTTTTGATCAAAGGATGTACAGTGACCTTGGATAATGATTCTTGTTTAGATGTCAATGTTATATCAAACCAAGCAAAAAAAAAAAAAAAATCAGAGCGCATTAAATCTCTCATTAGCCCTACCTGATTCATACTTTGAATAAACTGAGCTTTGGGTAAATAGTGTGCAATGACCAGCGACTAAGTGTCAATTTCAAATGTGAAGGTCATTCCAGATGTCTTTAAAGTCCAGTTTTAGACCATCAATTATATTCTATTGGCTTAATCTTAATCTTATCAAACTCCAAAATGCCTGGTGGTAAGGGGTAATGAGCTTGATTTAAAGTTCTATGCCAACCAGAAAACTTCTAATTCATTGGTCAATATCTAAGCGAAATCCTCTTAAATATTGGTATCTTATTTTTTATTTTGTAAGCAGAGTCCTGTGAGATGGTCACCATCTCAATAATGTGTTTCAATCAATTATAAGTAAGTTAAAACATGCATCAAAACATAATTAATAATTCCTATTTTACCGTTTTAGATGATCATTCGCGAGTTTTTCTAAAGACCTTTGCCAAAGATGAAGGGGGCTACATCAATGCCAACTACATTGAAGCAAGTATCTTATTACAGTGATCTTCATGTAAACAAATAAATTATAAACTAAATGATATTGTAGCCAATGTCTAAATTAAAATTGTATTGCTTTATTTTTTATTACCAAACTAAAGAAACCAAGAAAAAAAAATATAGAATGGCTCTTTATTACGTTTTAACTTGGAACTGAAAATTAATAAAAGAAGTAAAACTGTTTCTTTCAGTAAGAGCTAAATAGTGTAAAATGTTCTTAATGAAATGTGTTATTTTGTATTGAATAGGATACAAGAGAAAAGCGGATATACATTGCCACCCAAGGTAATTTATTTAAGAAATGACTTTGTGTCATTAAAGGTTGTACTATTTTAATTTAATAGTTAAATGTTTACTGTTTGTTATGATTATTTTTATTATTATTATTATTATTATTATTATTATTATTATTATTATTTGATCTTCGAAAGGCCCAAAGCCAAAAACAATAGTAGACTTTTGGACCATGGTTTGGCAGGAAGAAGTTTGTAACATTGTCTGCTTGACCAATTTGACGGAGGGAACAAAGGTTAACACATAACGTTTACATAATTTAAGTTGTCTACAGTCTTTTTTATTCATTTCGTTCCTGGCAGTGTGAATACATCGACTAAAAGTAATCAACTTGCGTTTTTGATATGTACATTTACAAGAAATAGTTGGTAATTTACAATTTGAAAATATGGTTACTGTTAAATTCACTTAATGTCAAACCGATCGACTAGTTACTTTAGAATTGGAAAACATGTGAATTTCAAAGCAATCACAGCATGATGATTCGATTTATTGTTAATGTTTAAGGACCACTTTAATGTATAAACCCTTTACACATTTCAAATTTTAAGTTAAAGTTTTCATTGATTTAAATGAGATGAACATGATGATGCAACTCTTTTTTATTCACATATAAGCATTAAGTAAATATTTTTCATTATGATAGAATAAGTGTGCCCAGTACTGGCCAGATATTAACGACAAACTACAGGATGGGACGTTAACAGTCAGATATCTGGAGGAGAAAACCTACGCTGAGTACATCATTAGACGATTCAAAATACACAACAAATCGGTAAAACGTCAATTTTGAAATATTGTATGAGCAATATTAGAAATGCATGGGAAATTGTCATAATAATAATAATAATAATAATAATAATAACAATAACTAAACTCTTGTTGCTATAGCAACAAAAAGGTCTTCCGTTCCTCATGTTTTAATCTGTAAAAAAAAATGCATGCATTTCTCTTGTAAAGCGAAAATGGATATAATATATTTATACTGTAAAGGTATTCCTAGCAATTATTTCTAAGTAAAACAAAACAAAAAGACAAAATGTCAATTTTTGAGTCCTTTCTGTGACGACCGGAAGTTACGCCGAATCAGACGGAACATAGTAATCATATCTTCATTCATTGTTCTGTCTTTCATCAAAGTCTGGATGTTCAAGTTTTTGTTAGTTATGAGATTTCGTGTCTCGGGACTGGAAACGGACGAACGGAAGTGATCAAAGAAATTAAAAGTAGATATTTTGAGTACATTTACCTACGGTACGTTATTGTTTAGCACACTGAGTAAAATGTTTAAAAAAATCTAATCTTTATAAAAACTTCTTTTGCTTGAACGCTTCCGGTGAGAACCGGAAGTGACGGACGACCAAATGAAACCCGTTAAACACATGTTTAATCAAATGTCTATCATCCATATAAGTTTTGTATCTTGATCTTTTACATTTTCTAAGATCTCGCGGGTACAAAAAATTTATAAAAGAAAGCTACCTGAAATATTTAAGATGTCTCATCGGAAGTAGATCTTATTCGTTTATTTACCATGTGTAGATGACCCTTTGTATTTATATTGCTAAAATGGTACTTCAATGCAAAATAACCAAAATATTTTTAAAAAATCAAATTTTGGAGTACTTCCGGTGACGACCGGAAGTTACGCCGGATAAAACAAAATAGTGTAAAAACATATACATATATAGGTCTATCAACCGACAATGTTTTGTTGTTCAAGTCGTTACCATTTTTGAGATCTTGTCGAAATAAGGTTTTTTGTCTAGGGACAGAAAACGGACAAAGGGAAGTGCTAAATGAAAAATAAATTCAGTATTTTTTGTGTACTTGCCTATCGTACATTATTGTTAATAGAGCTAACTAAAATTATCAAAGAAAAACAGATAAACAGATTAACAGCTTGATTTGTTTGAACCCTTCCGGTGTGGACTTGAAGTATCGGTCGACAAAATGCAACCGATTAAACACATCTTCAATCAAATGCCTATCATCCATAAAAGTTTCGTGTCTTGATCACTTACGGTTTCTGAGATCTCGCGGGTACAAAATTTATTTTAAAAAAGCTACCTGAGAAATTTGAGATATCTCACCGGAAGTAGAACTTTTTTGTTTATTTAACATCGCATAGATGACATATATAAGGATTTATACTTATATATTCATTCGTTGTTAAATAAATGAAATACATGAAAAAATTAATTTTTAAATTACTTCCGGTGACGACCGGAAGTTACACCGAACAAAATAAAATAGTGTAAATACATCTACAGATATAGGGCTATCATCCCACAAAGGTTGATTGTTTAAGTCATTACCGTTTTTGAGATCTCGAGGAGTCAAGGTTTTTAGTTTCAGGACAGGAAACGGACAAACGGAAGTGCTCAATAAAAATGAAAGTTGATATTTCTTAAACATTAGACAACATGACTTAATTGCCAATCAATTTATCTAAAATTATCCAAAAAAAACAACAACAAAAAACCAGTTAAACTTTTTAACAACTTGTTTTATTTGAACTCTTCCAACGGGGACCGGAAGAGACGGTTGAAAAAATGAAAGCAATTAAACACATCTCCTATCAAATGTCTATGATTCATGTAAGTTTCGTGTCTTGATCACTTACAGTTCCTGAGATCTCGCGGGTACAAAATTTGTTTAAAAACAGCTACCTGAGATAATTGAGATATCTCACTGAAAGTAGAACTTTTTTGTTTATTTGACATAGTTAAGATGACATATGTAAGGATTTATTTTAATTTATGTATTCTAAGAAAAATAAATAAAATACGTGAAAAAATTTTGAATTACTTCCGGTGACGACCGGAAGATACGACGAACAAAACAGAATAGTTTAAACACATCTACGCATATAGGTCTATCATCCCACAAAGTTTGGATGTTCAAATATTATCGTTTTTAGATCTCGAAGTGACAAACTTTCTTGTCGCGGGACAGGAAACGGACGACCGGAAATGAATTTTGAAAAAATGGAAAAAACGCCTTGAGATATTATCATTATCTATTATACCTAAAAAAATTCAAGAAAATCTATCCAGCCATCTTCGAGAAATTCTGCGGACAAAAAAGGGGAAAAAATAATAAGAAAGAAAAAAATATTACAATCACTATAGGGTCTTCCGTACGAAACGGAAGACCTTAATAAGAAAGAAAGAAAAAAACACTACAATCACTATAACTATAATAATAATAATAATAAGGGTCGACTTTTTAGAGCTGTTTGGAAGGTCTAAAATATTTACCAGTCAATATAATTTTAATATCAACACTTAATGATATCGAAATAATGTGTCCATAAGTTCAATACATTGACCTGATTGAAAGTAGAACTACTTAAAACTTAAAACTTTTTTTGGTTAAAAAATGTGACGTCAAATTAAGCAATTAGTCGACACGAGTAAAGAACAACTGCATTATAAAAATGTTTGCTAGTAGAACAGATAAACGAATCTGTGATATATGGTGGAGCAAAACAATGCTAAACGTTTTCAAAGGAAACTTTGTTAATGAAGAAGCATAGCAAGGCTGTAGTTGTATTAGCAGATGTTTAGAAAAATAAAAGAATAAAAACTTTAGTTTTGTCTCAAGACAAATTTATATAGAAATATCATTAAACAGTTTTTCAAATAGAATTTACCGTACATTTTATGGTTTTGTTTTTTTAAATTTGTTATTTTTGTTGTTTTTTTTAAATCATATTTTATAGCTATTAAGTGCCCCTGATTGAAGCAGAGTTTCATCTCTGTCCTGTACAGAAATAACAAATGAGGTATATCATAAGTATATACTATGTATTAAAAATATGATTTAGACAAAATATAACAATAGTTTAGATTTTTCGAATTATAGATTACATACATCGTCAAAATGAATTATTGAAATAAATGGTACGTAGATTCGATCTTTTTCAATGAAATGTAAATACTATATGGAATACTATACTTACTTTGACTTCAAATCGAGTCCATACCATGTTTCTAATTTCTCACTACACGCGGTGATATACATAAATATCTTACCCTATGATTACCTATTCCGATCAGTAGCGTTCACTGTCATCTTAACACTGATTGTGTCTGCTGTACATGCATAAATTCTGCGGGATAAAAAATATAGTTTTTATAAATTTGTAAATGTGATGACATATGTTAGAAACTTTTAGCACACACCCTTAACTAAATTCGGTGGTATCAAAATTTGGAATAGTATCTTAAATTACGAAAATATATGCATTCTAAAAACGCCCCTTCTGTCTTAAAGCACCAATCAAAGGAGACTTTGTAGGAAAACGTGTTGGAAAACGAAATGCTCAGATGCACTGATTGATCACCTTTATAAAATCACAGATCTTACTTAAACAAATCGGGAACGCATGAATCAAATTTAATAAATAAGTGTTTGGAGATTTATGCTTTTTTCTTAAAATATGTATACGTGTATAAGAACTACATGCATTTATTTTTGTTATTTGTGTACATTCTGTTTAAGTAAATTATAAAATAAAATTCTCATTTTATCACAGATTGTATATTTGAAATGTATATCCTTCTGTAAATGTAGCACTTTTGACTAAAAAAAGAGACATGCATCAATATATATAAATATATAGGCACAACTTAATATGATCACACACTGTTTCGAATAGTAGTGTGTAAAATGATAGCTCGAAACGAATGCAATTAAAATATCAATTTATCAACAATTTAAAATAGCAAATTATCAATCATTTAACTGAATCATTCTTTTTATTGCTGGATATTTGTTTAACTAAATACGATATGCAATTCATCATTTTTTGTCATTATTTTACTATTTTATAATTTCATTATACTATTTTGGTACGAATTTCATTAATGTAAGTTTATTTATTTTTTTATTTATAGTTTGTTTATTATAGTGACATTCTGCATAGATAACTTTGTTATACAAAGTATGTGTCGAAAATTAGTAGTTTGCACCCGGACCCTTGGATCTATAAGTCATTTTAATGAATTTATTACTAATGTCAATCATGGTCAGAAGTCATATTTAACAGCAAAGCAAGTTTTAGGTCTGAACTTTTTTTCTTATTTGGTTGTATGTAGAAATTCGTTTGCATTTTCAAACCCAATTTTCTTTAATTCAATTACAGCAAAACTCGCTTATAACGAATTTCAAGGGACCATAGAAAAAACTTCGTTATAGCCGTAATTCGCTATACGTTTATAACGAATTCGTAAAAAATATTATAACGATTTCGTTATAAAATAATCGGCTAACAGTTTTCCACACTATCGTAAGTTATAAAATTAGTATTACCGTCATTTACAAAAATTGTCAATATAGCCATTTCATTTCAATTTTTTAAAAAAATTCCGTATACTATTTGAATTTGAGTATTTTGTATATGCATCTTAAAATTGCATGTATCTTTAATGAAATTTGAAATGAAAAAAAATTCGTTATAAAAATGATAAAATACGTTAAAATTTTGCCAGCGGGGGTCTTAAAATTACTTCGTTATAGCCGTAAATTCGTTATAGCCGTGTTCGTTATATACATCAAATTTCTATAGGTTTATATAAGAAATTTGCCGGGACATGAATAATAATTCGTTATAGCCGTAAATTCGCTATATCCGTGTTCGTTATATTCGAGTTTTGCTGTATTATTTTACAAAAACATGTTTCAATGCTCAAAATGTGTTTTTTGTTGCAAATGGACCGCCATAAATGTTGATGTATATTCGAACACACTTTAACAAAAGTTTAACACATTCATATAAAGAAGAAAAACAATTCCTTGCTTATTTATATTAACATGCAAGAAGATGCGAAATCGGAATCATTGAAGAAAATTATACTATTTTTTTTCATAATGATACTTTTGTAATGCACTTTTGTTTTTGTGGTTTATCAAGTGCAAAATGTATTTCTCTGTTAGATATTACATTAAAACTTCTTTCTGATTTCACAAATTTATGAAATATTTTATAACATGAGCTAAAATTAATTTTATTCTTGAAAAATATCGATGTCACTGATTGATGTCTATTATGGAAACAAATGGAAAAATCATGGTTGATAGCTAAACCGTATTTTTTTTTGTTCAATTTCCGAAACGATGAATCCTTGAACACTTTGGTGATCAATGTTTCTTGATTGTAACTTTTTAAGATTAATGGTGATGCAATATAGTTGAACTAATGGTACTTTGATTTGTCTTTGCGGGAAGGACCTTCAAGTTTATTCAAAAGAAGGACCAGGTCCTCATTAAATAAATGAGATAATTGGGAATAAGTAAAAATAGGGTGTTGTAGTTTAAACATCTTCTCCTCAACAAACAAATAACCTGTAATATCTAAACTTTATCATTTGCTTTCTGTTATTAAGTAGATTTGAGTTTTGTTCAAATATTGACACCATGGGGTTTAGAAAGGGGCCCTAACAGGGATTCAAAGTTTAAAATAGACAAAAGAAGATAACAACACATACAGTACCGATCAGACCCACCCTAAACCAGAGTAAACCCGAACTAAACCCCGGGTTTACTTTCAGGGTTTACCTACTTTTGGAAACTTTGCGTCCACTTGGGGTTGAATTTAGGTTTACTCAGGGTTTTCTTTGGGTTTACTGGGGGTTTGCTTTTGGGGTTCACTGTACGCACTGAAGTGTGAAACAGACCCGTGTTTTATCTTACCATCTTACTGCATGTAATAGCTGCCCCTTGTATATTCCAAATACACATGTAGCGTCTGCCTTCAGGGGTATACTTCTGATCGGGGTTTACTCTCTGTGTCCACTCTGTGTTTACTTTGGGTTTATTCTGGGTTCACTATAGTAAACCCGGAGAAAACCCAGAGTAAACCCCGAAAGTAATGCCAGGGTTTAGTTCGGGTTTACTTACTGTTAGGTTGGGCCTGATTGGTACTGTAAATAATTTTTCTGAAGAACTAAAAGGCTATAATTTGTAGAAATTTTACAGCATAAAGCTATTATTATTATTTTTTACATCTTCTCGAAAATTTCAGTGCTACACCATGTAATAATTAACTACGCAAGCATTCTAGATAATTAGTGAAGACCCCAGGAAGATGTTCAAAGTATATATTGTAGTATATTTTAGAATTTGGTTTAAACAGGAGTCTTATCCCCTAAAAACTTATAATGGGTCTCAGGAGAGTTTAAAAATCAGTATGGAATTGTGTGAATATAGATCCTTTTATTTTTTAAAATATTATAATTTAGAACTCTAAATTGCTACAATTTGCAATATTATTATATATTATTTTATCACCATTTTTTGTTGTTGTTACAACAAGCACTGAAATAACACTAACTTTATGTAGAGTAAGCTACTTTGAAAAGATGTAAGGCCGATTTAACTCAGGTGAGCTATGTGGTCATTAGATCTTGTTGTATTATTATTGTCTCCAATTTTAAAGAAAACAATGACTATTGACTTTAATATTTGAATAAAAACCCTTTTGGTATTTTATTTTAATCAGATCTAAAATTAAATGATTTTATGTATTTTATATACAGAATAGGTTTTGCATTTTATGCCCCTGTGAACGCAGATAAAAATTATAAGGCATAATTAGTAAACAATTTACAATAAGCCTTCGCTTGATTTTTATCTCGAATTTGTTAAACGAACGCAACTAATTACGAGTAGAGTAAAATCAACCTACTACTACGAACTTTGCTTTAATTGAATAGTACTGTAGCCGTACATTCGCTACGTGTGTGTTTAAAATGAAACGAAGGAAATCCAAAAAAAAAAACCAAAATGTTGCGTTCAAGTTTTCTCAGGGTATCATGTGATAAGAAAAAAGTTGTTTGCTAAAAGTAGGTAAATGCCAGACTTTTCTTGCCAAATGATCTATTCAGCTGGATGAAATACGTATGTTTTTGATTTTACAAAAAAATCGTTTCGTACATTGCATTTTTGATATCTTTATTTCAAAATTTTTTCCGCATCTGTTGTAGACCAGAACAGACCGTAACGTGACGATGTTCCACTACACCACGTGGTCAGACCACGGAGTGGCCGATCCCCTTAGTCTGGTCGTGTTTCATCGTCACGTAATGAGAGCCACCGCTAACTCAGCTGGAAAGTACACAGTGGTACACTGCAGGTAAAAGTGTAGAAAGTCAGAGAGATTAAAATATGCGCTTATTTAAAAAGGGACAATATAGAAAAAAAAAACATTTAAATAAATACGTTCCAATGAATCAGTTAAGCAATATGGCATTAAGAAAATAAATTTAAAAAAAACAAACAAAATAAAACCAACAAAAACCCCCCCAGATAATAAACAAAACAACTAAAACGACTACAACAAAACCAAAAAAAAAAGGTATTTTAAAGTTGCAATGTTTTAAATATATCATGGCATTGAAATAAACATCATACAGATGAAATTTTGATATTTATCATGATTAAAAAATAAAGTTTTAATCTGAAAAACAAACACATTTGAATTCTGTAATCTGAATTTGTAGTGCGGGAGTAGGTAGAACTGGGACATACATTGCGTTAGACGCCCTCTACCGGGAAGGGGAGAGAACTGGTAAAATCAACGTACCGATGTACGTCAGGACAATGAGGAAGGACAGGATGAATATGATACAAGGAGATGTAGGATCATGTATAGCTAAAACAATGAAAATGAAGCTATTAATCTCTATTTGAATCCCAAATGCAAATGATACGGGAACATATTGTAATATAATGTTCCAGATATATAATTGTATTCATATTTTGATTAATGTTTAAAATTAAAAATGATGAAAAGTCTGTATATTCGAGATAAGAATTATCTAATCAACAATAAGCTCTGCTTTATGTTTCGTCAAACTGTAATAATATTCTCTCATAATTAATTATATTTTTTTTACTTTCTTTTCATTTTGAATTTTTCACTATTTTCATTTTATTTTGTCAGAATAACATGTTAGTAAAAAATTACTATTTTACAATTCAAAATATGTTCAGATAAGATACGTCACTTTTTTCCCGCAATTAAAGGTCAGTACTTGATAAGCAAAGACCCGAAATGCAATACAGTAGTTAAAGTTCGGGGTAATTTCTTCCTTATTGTGTTCTGCCCAATGACTTTAATCAAAAGAAAATTTAGGTGCAAATGAAATGTCTTTAATGTTGGCTATCAGCGGAAGAAAATACTTTTTTGTTACATAACATTTCCTTGTAGATTATGTCCCTATGACAGGTTATTGGTCATTGGTGTTTTGAAATGAAGAAAATACTTCCTGTCGTTTACAAAACAAATACACATTATGAAAAAGGCATGTTGATTCAATCATCTAATTGGATGATCAAAACAAATGTAGAAAATCTTATTTGAAATTAAGGAAGTGACCATTGACTTTTAGAAAAAAACTAACTTCATTATTTGAAAGCTTGTATTGTATTTGTTTAGATAAGCGTTGATATTAAACTTCCTCTAGTGGCCTTTTAGGGACATTGCTTTGTAAGCAGTTTTTTTCCGTGACAGATGTATCTCATATTTAATCAAATTGTTTTATAATGATATATCTATATCATGATATATCTGTATTATTGGTTTTCATTTATTATATCATATTTTAACGGGTAAGTTATGCTCATGGAACCAAAAAAACTCTTTTAGGACCAGTATAGATTGCTCTACCTTGCACTGAAGGATGCATTTTACGGCCAAAAGAAATGTTTGGAAACAGAGAAGTTTTTAGGCGACTTCCAAGAACATAATTGTTATGCAAATTGTGGAGATGTAGCAGAAAAATCCTCCTATTCTACTGATCTAGAGGTTTATCTAAATTATGATTTATATTTATAATAAATTAGTTGATGCCAAATAAGTACTCGAAGAAAAAAATACAGATAATGGAAATTTAATGCTCTTATTTCAACATTTTATGTATTTTTTTAAAATGTGTCTTTTTTTCATTGAGAATATATAACAATCTGATATTTCATTGCTTCATTTGTCTGAACATTCCATTTAATTTCTTATTCTATTTTTTGTTCCTTATTATTAAAAAATTAACATGTAATTGTAGGAGTTACTATCGTTGAAAAAAGAGTATACACAACAAGATTACATTTTTGGCCGGGCTCAGATATCAGCTAACTACACAGAAAGCGTTCTTCCTGGTAACAATATTTATATCTATACGTTTGTGAACGTTGTATTTATTTCATTGAAGATTGTATACAGAAAGATTGCTTTCAATCTGATGCACTGAATCCTTTATGGCAATTAAATTAAAAATGATTTGTATAACAGTAGATTAATATATATTTAATAATATTATCTTTCTTATTTTAATTTCAGTTGAGGAGTTCATGTGTCATCTGCACTATATGAAGGGCTATAACACCTACTACAATGCTGTACTAATTCAGGTTAAAAAACACATAAATACATACAGTGCATATCTTACCCTTTGTTAATTCGGAAGTATTACTATAAACCGTTGAATCTGTATTATCGTATTTATTATTTATCATTTATACAAAGGCAGTCGGTAAGCTAAATTCAATACATGGTTTCTGATTTACCTAATATGGTTTATAGTTGGTAACAAAATTCAAAATGTGACTAGTGCTCATTCGATTAATGAATTATATTTTGTATTATTTGGAACTGATGTGTTAGTTCAAAGATGAATTAAAAGATCCTGCATCAAAATTTTAGGAGCATTGTATTGGCGTTTTCTTTAATCGTCTTCTTAAAAGGACCATCTGCTAAAATATTTGAATATAGAACCAAACAATGAACATCATTATAAATAATCGTAATCGTTCCTGAAAAAAATGTCTGATCTGCGCCCAGACACTTAACTAGACTTATTTGTTACTTATACAACATCTGTGTGTTTTATACAGTCGTACCTGGAGAAGGGCTCCTTGATCAGCGCCTAGACCCTCTACCAGATTTCTTTGTTACTTATACTATATTTTCTTTTTTGTGTGTTTTATACAGTCCTACCTGGAGAAGGACTCCCTGATCAGTGCCCAGTACCCTCTACTAGACAACACCGAGGACTTCCTCAGACTGATCAAAGACTTTGACGCACGTGTTGTGGTCTTCTTGTGCCCACTAGAGGACATTGAATCGGTATGGACGAAATAATTTCAAGGCAATCCACCCATATACTTATCTGCCTGTCTGTCTGGTGTAATGTCTTTCTCTTTCTTATTATTTAATCTGTGTATATTTATTTTTTTTCATTTATTTAAAAGACATCAAAATGGTTTCCACCAGAAAATCAACACAAATTCAATGGGATTTTCTACGTTAAAAATATGTCATCAACAAGAAGCAACAATGTCAAAATGACCAGACTCAACATACAACCAACGGTTTCTTTTTTTTAAATTTGTATTTAAGACAAAAATGAGATAATAAAAAAAATAAACTAGGAAAGATAAGTTACGTCGTAAGATATACCTTTTATAAATTAGATTAATTTCAACTAAAATGCTAGGTAACTGTTTTTAAGTCAATACTGCAAAAATACAATGCCTTGCGTTTAAACTGCAACAGAGCATTACATTTAACATTATACCAATTTTATCAGAGTATGACTCATCTCTTGTCAAAATAAACCGCCTTAGCACGTCGCCATGGGAGACCTGGCCCATGGTTTTTCACATAAATAGGGAGGTAAACTAGAGACGAGCTCGTTGCAAAGCAACGAAGAGGTCTTCCGTTGCAGCTTCCTGTCGGAAAAGGATTGTCAATCAGTCTGATTAAAAGCACCCTCTTCTCCTTACAGGGTCTGACAGGTATTGATAGGGGG
>WFKH01011926.1:73785181-73799226 GCA_016163765.1 Magallana hongkongensis
ATTAGGAAGGTTTGTCAAGATATTTGTCAAAAATGAATCTGGTCATTAAGCAATATGTACCATGTGCATGTGCAGTGTGCTGATTTTTGAAAGCATCAAAGTAAGTAAATAAATAAACGTAGAATGGTATTAAACAATTTTTCAGTATATACATTGACGTACATTTTTAAGATGATGAACTCCAATTGAAAGATTAAGAATTTATTGGTAAAGTCGGACTAAGTTCATCTTCCAAGGCATCAAAACATAATTTGATGATGATATGATGATATTTGAACGGTGATATTTTTCCAGCTTGACAAATAAATAAATAATTCTAAACTTTGATTTTATCTAATATGCGAGTTTTGATGATTTTTTTTTCTTTGGACGACATAAATAACTTCTACAATCTTGTTTTCCGGCATTTAAACTAGACCTAACATTATCATGATTGAGTGAAAAATTGTGTTAAATAAACAGCAATCATTGCAATTTTTGATTCCGTCTGCTAAGTTGCATTTTTTTAATACTCTACATCAGACCGAGCCTGCTTTAATCTAAGAAAATGCGGATTTCATGTATCATATTTTTGTGAATAACTGTACATGTTTACTAATTAAGGTATCCGATCCATAATAGCACCAGATTCAATGAATCTGGATGCATAAAAGATGTGTATGGGCTTAATACTCTGTATACTTGGACATAATGTTCATGTTTAAGTATCAATATGTAAGAGGGGAATGTGTCCTAATAAATGACATTTTCCTTTTCTTGAAGAGTTGTCACCCTTTGCTTTTAATTTATAAAAATTAATTCTAAAAATTGTATTCGGTATAAAATTTATTTTCAATAGTATTTGTATTTGTAATGATTAAATACATCTTTCCACCAAAGCATTTATTGATATTCTTTGTATTTACTTTTTTATTCAAAAAAATATGTTTGTCTCCATAGACCTTAATGCAATCTTCATTAATTAATTACTGCTTAGTTAACAATATTTTTGAAAATTTCTCTCGGTAAATCTTTTTCTTTTCTAAAATGCTTTGAATTTATATCGAAGTATTTAATTCATGATGGATATTCAAGTTTAGAAAAATTAGGTCCTAATATGGGTCGGATACCTTAAAATGAACTCCCTTTTTAAAATTAATTTTCTATATAAAACTTTATAAGAATGTCACTATATAGTCCGATGCTTGATTTGTGATTTTCAATAATTCAGTGTGTTGGTTTTAAAATATTTGTTTTCGGAGCAGACATGTATCAAAGCTAGTTTTACTTGCACTGAGCGTAAAAGTGTTGCAAATGCTCTTGAGTATCATACAATAACCCCGCTGAAAAAAAATGTGTATTTAGCGTGAAATGCAAGAATATCGTTAACAATTGCATTTGATAACAAAGCCATTATAAGGTATAGCCATTAACAACATAGACCAAAATGCTTGATAACATTAATGTTACTCCATTAAAAATAGTACAGGTAAATTCAGACTTCCTGGTTGTTCATGCTTTAGATTGAAGGTGTAAACAGTACAGTGTTATACCAGAAACATGAACTGTAATCATTGTCTTTTCTATGTAGCTGGACTACTTGCAGCATTTGCATATGGTGAGTTTGTTTGTTTTAAACGTCATTTCAATATGTTCTTTTGAGTCAATCTTTCTTTTATTTAAAATATATACCATCATATAATTGTATTAATTGATTATAGATGGAGGTTCCTTTTTTGTTTGTTGGAAATTTTCGGGCACGTCTGTTTCCTATATTCATTTTGCAAGGCAGGAATATTAATTTCGAACTAAACTGTGGTACTTGTATCATTTTCCCGTCAGAAACATTTATTAACTTGATGTAAATTGATCCCATAAGATTAGAGAAAAATCTTATTGAGGATCGCCTATACGGTTAATACAAATACACAAAAAACATAAATGCCTTGTCACACTGGGTTGCGTTCCGAAATTTCTGACGTTGTAAAATTTCTGAAATAGTTGTGGAACCGCATGGATATTTTTCAATAAAGTGTACCATTCTATATGATTTTAACAAGGTAAAGATGATGGCCTTACGGCGACCGATGTGTTTCTACGGACCTCCTGCGGTATGTAAGTACGTTCCAACGACGGTCTACTTTACAAGTGACTATTTTCGGGTCTACGGCGTGAGCTGAAGGCATGTACACGACCTTCGTTTTAAGAGAGTGCTTTCAATCAGTTAAGTGAACTTAGTGATTCGACGGCGTTATGATTTATTTAAAATCTAATATTATAATTGTTACTTAATGAGCCGCAACTCCGCTATCATTGGGATTGTTTTTTTTGCATACCAGCTCGACAGGTTATAAATGGCTTTAATTTCTTTTTAGCTAAACAAATTACAATATAGTTTTTTCCGTGTCCTTGTTCAAAAAAAGTTTATCTAGTGGCGGTGATGGAGACATTACCGCGCTGTCACGGTGACTCCACTTCGTCTCTACTGTGTGTTAAATACGGCGGGTATTGTGTTCATGCTCAAAGTCGCTTGACGTTCTAGGAGGTCCTACTGCGACTAATAAAGATGCCGCTACGTCGATGCGATGCTTTAATATAGTTTTTACATATATTTTACATCTATAGTCGCGTACCTCGGCGCTCCGTATTTTTCATATACTCAGCAGGATCATATGATGACACTTACCTGGTGTGACAGGGGTTTAAGCGAAAATTATACTTCATAATTACAATTATTAAAAATAGAAATTACAATAATAAATGCTTACTCGTTTAATCTAATACTGTATACTACTGCAAAAATTGCTATATTATTTTAAAGATAATATATCCTACAACAAAATCGCCACCCAATCACATACCTCTGTAGCTCTGAATGCAGAGGCTAGTTTCGCAGTTGATGGAATCATATCAACATGTATGAGGACGCTAGATATAGGACGTACTTCTCCTTATAAGACAGTGTGGTGGAAAGTGGATCTTGGTGAAGTTTACAGCATTTACAAAATAAACATCTTGTTTAAAAACTATGACGGTAACGGTGTGTAAAATTTTGATATATACATATCTTTTGACACAACATCATATGCGGACGTTTTTGCTACAACACCCACCGATGCTGTTATCTTTATCGATAGTATAATTCACTACTTGTTTTCAGTTGTTAAATTGTTTTAACAATAAAAAATTTAGTCCTACATGTGTATTAAGTTGGCTCAAACGTCTATATATGCAAACAATACATGTCCTTTAAAAAGAATGTTTACGTAATAATAAAAAAAAACCCGACAAACCACAATATATAGTATTAATTGATATAATGGCTATTTACGTTCGGCGAAAAATCACGTTTTTGTATTTAAATTATCTGTAAATGAAAATCCCAATATACAGCTTGGATTTTATTTTATTTTTTTTTAAATGCATGCATAACATAAATATAACAAATTAAGGGGCAACGTTTTAATAATAAAACAAAAACAATAGTTAAGTATTTGGCATTTTACTTATATAGCGTAAATAAATTAACCGCCTTTAAGGACTACCATAAAACTAGACAAATTTAATTTTTTAACAAAACAATGCGAACATTACTGAAATCACGAATCGTCTTGTGAAAAGTAATATCAATTGTAAAAAGTTGAATTTATGTCGTAAAACGACATGAAAAAATATAAAGATAGCAATAAAGTAAAAATGAGATTATAACAAAGCCATCTCTTTACAACGAGATTTCTACGCGTAAAACTGAATTAATAGATGTAAATAAATTAATTGCAGTGGAGCGTCAAATGGGACGATTTGCAGGATTCTCCCTGTATGTATCAAACGCCGATGTATCAACTGCTACTGGTATAAAGGCTTCCACTCTGTGTTACAAGGACGAACTACAGTTACCGCCCCTGAACTTTCTCAGCTTTGTTAAGGAAGGTATCAGAATTTTACCACGTGTGATTTAGAAAAATTTGCATAAGCCCCGCCCCTTATTCATGAGATTTTACGAGATATGGGTATTTCGGTAATTAACAAACAACCACCAAAATGAATATGATTAATTATTGGGTTAGATTGTTTCAAGAAAGGTGTACTGAAATAAAAACATCAACTATTCTTTATATCTTGCGAAATCATGAAATTCCTACGTCGTCTGATGACGTATCGAGGTTGACTACGTCACATCGGCGCTTGCAGCTGTGATCAGAATAAATATGTGGACTTAAGTGATATATCTGGGAATTTAACTCATTTACAACCAACGTGGACGGAAATCGGCCTAGGATTTAACTGAACAAGGTAGGATTTATAGGTACTTTCCATAGATATTGTTTTATATTATTTAATACTGTGGGATGAAACAGAAACGAAGCGAAATTCCTTGGCTTCGATTTTGTTTACTTGTTTACATTTGTTTTTCATGTAATATTGTGTTTAAACATCAGTTTGGTGACTCGATCAGGCAAAGTAAATGTTCTGCGTTTCGCTAATTTTGATCATAAAGAGTATTGAGGCTCATTGTAGCTTTTTCTGGTCTCATATCGCGATAATATTATAGCTCGCATTTCCTCCATGTTCATAGAAAATGTAAACAATAGCAAGTCCAAACACTGTATGTGCTAGCACTACAAAGATTAATATGATGATTTGGATTGAATATAGACAAGACTGTATTATTGTTTATGTAAATCGAAATGTGTTATTTCATTTAGTTTTATTTTATGAAGATACATGTATGAATAGACAAAATTAAAGTGTTGTTCATTCTTTAAAATGTGTGGAAATTCTGTTTGACAAACAGAACACATTTTAAAGAATAAACATTTGATTATACCTGTTGTGATATTAATGAAATTAAAACTGCTATTAGTATGCACAATGACTGAGTAATTTTCCATTTTCATGTTGTTTAGCAAAATAGTCGCTAATTATGACATATCATTCATTTTCAGGGCTATTTAAGCAGTAAATGGTCCACTGGAGACACTTTTTGGGGGTGTTGATAAAAAGTAAGTACTCTATAAATATTTCTTTTACTCACTAACTTCATGTATATTTGGTTGTTTTTTAAAATCATATTACTATATAATGTAACCTATCATAATATTTTTCATTGATACCTATTGAAATTAAATTTGAAACTGATAAATATTCATCATTTCAGGCATTGGTTTTCTTATCAACTGCACTGCCTCTAAATATCAAAAAGACAGAAGAAAAAAAAACATGTACTGTGCAAGAAGAATGGTCAATTTCCATAAAGTCCACATCATGACTGAATAATACTGAAAATGAGAAAACACTAGTCTTGTTGAACAGTTTGTCACAGAAGTGCAATCTCTACTGTATAGTATTTGTCAAGTTGATTATTATAATAAATTCTTGATAAATATTGATTTTTCTTGCTTTATTTATTTATTACAAAAAATAATTTATAATTACAAGTAAACCTTATCATATATTAAAAGTATTTCTTATTTATTTACAAGCAAAAAAAACATAAACCATTATGAAACATAAATGTGTAAATTAAAAACTCAACACTTACAATGTTACCCCCCCCCCCCCCCGCTCTTATAAAGGAAAAAGATAAAAGATGAATAAATTTTTCCAATTTCAACAATTTGGTAATGATGACTGGTGTGAACAGAAACAACATTCTAACATTATTTTAGTAAAATTCGCAGCTTTTAATTATTTATGAATGAAAATTAAAATCATGATCTTAGTCAGTGTTGCGTTTGAATTTCACGCAAATGACGCCGAAAATGAAATGGGCCAGATAAAATGCAGTAGTGCAAGGGCATACACTTGATCAAATATATTGAAAATTTACATGTCTAACCATTATATCCCCATTATTACAAAAAGTGCTGGGAGCTGTATGAAATCGCTGTGCATTTCATATAAATAAGCGTTAATTGTGGGAATTCCTTGCAAATTGCTGTTCAAACACTGTTTACGTTGAATTTATTAATTGTTCTTACTTGAATATTTCAAGCTCCCAGCACTTTTCGAAATTTTTGATTTTCATTTTACAAGTTAGAAACATAAATAGTTATATTTGTTCATGTTAAGCCCTTGCACTTTGCATTTTTTCGTATTATTCCCGATTCATCTATTTTTAGCAGTATCACGTGACAGGGTATTCCAAAGAGACTCAAAATTTGCCCATGCGATAAAAAATTATCTAACTTGTATACCGATAAAATATCACTTTGTGTAACAATTTTTTGGAACTGAATATCAAGATTATTCAAAGGCTAACATTTTATGTGATAAATATCGCTATTTTCTTATGGACGCCCTTAACATAGCTGAGTTACAACAGTATGTACAAAATTCGGACGTTATGTGATATTCTATAACGAGAGACTGGATGACGTTGAGTACCCTACAGGATATATATTTGTGAATGTAGTTACTGAGCTCTGTGAAGTCATCGTCCAAGGTAGATATAAAAAAATCATATTTAAAACCTTATGCCAAAAAATCAAAAGCATATCAAAAGAAGCAATAACAAAATTTAATATATGTTATTTGTTTCTATCGTACTTCAAATTATTTGCACTCATACGATGACATTCTGAAAGTTTATTCTTTTTTTTTAGGTCACTCAGGTGACCTATTGCTATCTGTTTTCGTCCGTCGTCGTGCGTCGTGCGTTAACATTTACATTATTATACTTTCATGTTAAATACTGAAATATGATTGGTTTAGACGCAGTTGACAATCCGTTCTCATACCCTCAGCGTTAGCAACACACTTGACAACGGGCCGAATTGTTAGATGCGCGTAAATTATGCGCGTACGGTTCGTCGTAAAACTCACGTATTTTCTATATAACAGCAGTAAAATTTGCTATAAAATTAAGACATTCAGTATAATAACATAGATAGTGCCTGTTTGGGATGGGTACCAGTTGAAATTGACACCCCGCGAAGCGTCGGTTGACAATGGTTTTCTCGGGGTGTCAATTTCAACTGGTACCCTCCCAAACAGGCACTATTTATATATTTTTAACTTCTTCTTAACAACTACAAGGCCCATTGTTTCAATTTTTGGTGTGAAGCATCTCTATGATAAGAGGAATGCAAATTGTGAAATTGGTGGCTCTACCACCCCCAGGGTGCCACAGGTGGGGCCAATTATGCAAAAAAAAAAAAAAACTGATTGCATGGTTATAAAGTCCATAAAGCCCTCTACCTATTTTGTGAAATTTATGGTCCCTGGGTCAGGGGTAAGGCTCAAGGGTGGGGCCAACATGGCCATATAGTAAAAATGTATTAAATCTTAGAAAATCTTCATCTCTACAGTGTTTGAGCTGAGTGGAAAGCATTATTTGATTGCAGTTGACTAGCATTATTTGATTGCAGTTGACTATTTTTCTAGTTTCATCGAAATCGACTTGCTTACATCTTTGACAAGCTCCAGAGTAATAGCTTTACTCAAGAAAGAATTTGCTCGATTTGGAATTTCAAATGTAATTATGTCTGATTGAGGACCACAGTTCGTAAGCCAAGAATTCCAAGATTTTGCAAAGAAGTGGGGTATCACTCACATGACATCATCGCCTACAACAAGCCAATGGCAAGGCCGAGTCAGCTGTGAAAATCATGAAGACTTTGTTAAGAAAATGTAAAGTGGAGAAGACTGATCCTTATGAAGCAATTCTTGAACAAAGAAATACACCAAAACAGGACACTGGTATTAGTCCTGCAGATATCATGTTTAACAGAAAAGTGCGTGGCATGATTCCACATTTTCCACAGAAACTGGAGAAACCAGAAAGTGATGCATTCATCAGAAAGAGGAATCAGCGCAGGCAGACAGTAAAGAAATCGTTTGACAAGAAGTCTCGCGAGCAGAGTGAATTGGACGTTGGTCAAGCAGTATTCTTCCAGCATCTAGAGGGACGCAACTGGAAACTCGGAAAAATCAATGGTATTCTTGGGCCAAGGACATACATCGTCAAGGACCAGAACGGAACCACTTATCGTAGAAACAGAATTCATTTGCGACCTACCACAGTTAACTTCTACAGTCGTGACCGCTCACCGATGCGCTCAGTCCCAGATGATGATACAGAGGGCATACAGAGAGACTTTGTAACAGACTCTAAGCCAGTGAACAATCCGAACTCTACTGTTAGCGGAAGCGCACCAGAAACACCGTCCGTTGAACTTACCGTACCAACGCAAAATGAACCACTCCGTGAGGGAAGACCTGTTCGCGAAAGGAGAAAACCAGCCTATCTGAAAGACTATATTACTGGTTAATGGACTTTGTCTTATGAAATGAAGTCAAGTGATTTTCTAGTCATTTGTGTACATGTAATTTTCAATTGATCATTTTGTGTCTATAGGTCAGATACTTTACCATTTCAGTGACATGTTGTGCTAGATAGGTGCACTATTCATTTTATGTTTGTAACATGATGAAAGTCTATTTGTTTATGAAATTTGATGTTTTGATGAAACTTTGACAAATTTTCTTAAGAAAAGGGGATGTTGATGAAATGCTGTATACTATATCGGAATTCGGGTCGGATTCGGTGTATGATTTGAATTATGTTGTATGTGTATTGAATAAACGCATGTTTGATCGTCATCGTCACAGCTATGTAATAATTATTCGTCCCGATAGCACGAATTAACAAAGGGTGGGGCCAATATGGCCATATAGTAAAAATGTATTAAATCTTAGAAAATCTTCTTCTCTACTCCTATAGATATTTGTTAAAAACTGAATGCATGTACATGATGTACATGAAGACCTTTACCAAAATTGTGAAATTTATGGTCCCTGGGTCAGGGTTTCAGGCTCAAGGGTGGGGCCAATATGGCCATATAGTAAAAATGTATTAAATCTTAGAAATTCTTCTTCTCTACTCCCATAGATATTTGTTAAAAACTAAATGCATGTTTATGATGTATATAAAGCCCTTTACCAAAATTGTGAAATTTATGGTCCCTGGATCAGGGGTTCGGGCTCAAGGGTGGGGCCAATATGGCCATATAGTAAGAATGTATTAAATCTTAGAAAATCTTCTTCTCTACTCCCATAGATATTTGTTAAAAACTGAATGCATGTACATGATGTACATGAAGCCCTTTACCAAAATTGTGAAATTTATGGTCCCTGGGTCATGGTTTAGGTTCAAGAGTGGGGCCAATATGGCCATATAGTAAAAATGTATTAAATCTTAAAAAATCTTCTTCTCTACTCCCATAGATATTTGTTAAAAACTAAATGCATGTATATGATGTACATGAACTTCATACCAATACTATGAAATTTATGGTCCCTGGGTCAGGGGTTCAGGCTCAAGGGTGGGGCCAATATGGCCATATTGTAAAAATGTATTAAATCTTAGAAAATCTTCTTCTCTACTCCAATAGATATTTGTTAAAAACTAGATGCATGGATATGATGTACATGAAGCCTTTAACAAAATTGTGAAATTTATGGTCCCTGGGTCAGGGGTTCAGGCTCAAGGGCGGGGCAAATAATGCTATATAGTAAAAATGTATTAAATCTTAGAAAATCGTCTTCTCTACTCCCATAGATATTTTTGAAAAACTAAATGCATGTATATGATGTCCATGAAGTCTTCTATTAAAATTGTGAAATTCATGACCCCTGGGACAGTGGTTTAGGCCCTAGGGTGGGGCCAATATAGCTATATAGTAAAAATGTATTAAATCTTAGAAAATCTTCTTCTATACTCTTGTATATATTTGTGAAAAACTAAATGCATGGATATGATGTCCATGAAGTCTTCAACCTAAATTGTGAAATTCATGACCCCTGGGACAGGGGTTTAGGCCCTAGGGTGGGGCCAATATAGCCATATAGTAAAAATGTATTAAATCTTAAAAATCTTTACTCCCACACATGTGGGGAAAAATTGAATGCATGGTTATGAACTCCTCTACCTACATTGTGAAATTCATGACTCCTAAGTCAGGGTTCAGGGCCTAGCATTTGGAGAGCATTTGGAAAGAGTTGAAAAGGGGGGGGGGGGGTAAACAGTTAATAGAGTTATTTTCCCTTGCTTCTTCCTAATGAAGTTATCTTTCTTTGCTTGTTCATATTAGTAATTAATCATTGAATATAATGTAATTATAAAGAAGTTGTATGATCAAAAGAGTTATGCGAGGATTGTTGTCATTTTAAACTAAAACAGTTTTTGAACTTTCAAAATAAACAAATAGACTTGTTCATAGTAAAGTAATAATTGGCTAACTAAAACCACTGATATAAAGGTAAAATGATTTTGGTATAAATGCCAGATGGTGATTGTCAACGAACGTTGAATACTCAAAAACTGGAACAGGAGAAGTGAGTAACTCATGATGGCTTTTTAAGCTGTTTTATTCGTTTGTTTAAATGCCCACAGGGAGAGTTTCTGTCTGCCCCAGGGGATGGGGGATGGGAGGTTGTTTTAGATAATACATGAATAATAGCCACCTTGTTATAGCTTTTCTATGAAAACATATACACTTAAAACCTATCCTTAAATATGGAAAAATTATTTTCTATAAGAGTCTTGCGCCTTTTGAAAATCAGGTCATGCACTCTTTTATGAGTTTTAAGTTTTTTGCTAAAATTATAGGTTTAATAGTCCTTTTTGAAAGATTTCAGGCAGGGAGGTGGTCGTCATTACAAATTTAAAAAAATTCTATTCAAGAATAAAATTTAATGAAATGCATATATGACACTCCTTGCCAAGTTTGTGTATGGGTTATGCTACTCAGGTGACCGTTAAGGCCTATTGGTCTCTTGTTTTTTCAGATAGCTGCTTAGTTATTTTATGATTTTGTAGCGAGGCATACTTATAAACTTTGTGGAAAATGCACGTATCCACGTTTCAACATTTTATGCTAATAAATCATCTTAGTGAAAAGAAATGTGTAAGCTTTACTGAGCTATTTAAGTATTCTGATCTTTCAGAGTTTATTATCTGCTGGTACGCCCGATTATCGGTCTGTTTGATATTAAATTAATCACATTTCCTATATGACCACTTGATCAATTTAATTAGCTTTAAACAATGTATTTTTTTTGGAAACTGGTGTCATTTTTCTATAAATGGAAATTTAAACGAAATCCCGATATGTAATGGTTTGTATATCAAATCCCAAATGACTGAAATACAATGAAGTAGTGAAATGAGTCTGTACTCAGACTCGGGCCTGCCGATCGATATCTGTACTTTAATGTGTGTTCAATTAGATATAGTGTACATAAGTGTTTCGTTAACTGTGGTCCCTTACACGTTAATGGGTTTTAAAGTAAAAAAAATTAAATAAAACGCGGTTTATCGCAGATATACATATAAGAAACAAGTGTTTTGTATGTACGATCTGCATTCCTTTCGATAGTTCTCACGGAATGTATCGTTACCTTAATAAGCAAATTTTATTGAACATTAATAAAACCACTTGTTTTCTTTACGTATAGGCTGTTTTTAATAATACTGATACTAAATTCAATATTGTCAATATTTAGTTAACAGTAGCTTCAAAGCTTCGTATTAGGTAAATGACTATTTATACATTAATGGTTTGAGGACTCTCACTCCTACGTGTCAACTAATAAATGGATATATTTTTAATGCAAGTAAAAACAGCTTGGCCCAAGTGAAAGACCAATACAATCTTAGTATATTTTGAGTGAACTTGGGACGAAAAAAAGTACCTTGTAATGTGACTTATGCTGGGGAAAACCTACTAATTTACCCAAAATTGTGTAAATCGTGCTTAAAAAGTAAAAATGTCCCTAATTTTGAAAATGGGGCGAAATGTCTTGACAATATTTTAATTAACGTAATATTAATATGAACCCCAGCAAGAACTACTAAGTTCATGACTTAGCGAACGATTTTTCATAAAAAAATAGTTTTGATTAAATGCCATTAATCACATGCGCCGATGCGATTTTAATCATCTGCGGTTTATGATACACGCATCACGTGATTAAGACGTATATATTACGTTACAAAAATGCATCAACTATAGTGTTTGATATCGCTGCGCTGTTAACTTATGTAATAGACCTTTTCGTGCTAATTTTCGCGCATGCGTATAAGTACTTCCGCGAGGCAAGCGTCATTAACAACAATATGGCTTCGCGCGACAATTTGAAGAAAGTAAACAAAAGAACGCTCCAAAAAATGTGTACAGACATCGGTCTTGATGCTACAGGGAAAAAGAAAGAAGAATTGGTTGATTTACTTTTTACTAATGGTATCCCTACGCAGAATATCACACCAGTTATTGATCAGCATACTTCTCATACCGGGGTGTTTCCTATAGTTGATATGCAGGGTCATCAGTTACCCCCATTCAATAAATGTACATACGTTACTGTGCCATATATACAACTTCCAAGCCCAAGTTTTGTCGCAATCTACAATTTTATGGTTGCTAGAACTCGTGCCTCGTGTGATGGATGATAGAGGAGTACAAAATTTCAAAGGGATGGATAGGGCTGTTCGACACTTTGAAGCTGGAGATGTGCAAGACATACAAATTTCACAGGTAGGCCTAACAATTTTTTTGTTATTATATTCACTAAATAATCATAATATTTAACCCATGTATCGTAGTAATTTATTTTTGTTTAATACATTTGTCATTTAATCATAATCTGTTATAATTAAAAATCACCATTGAAAATATTTTCAGATAAATGATAGGATTGTGTACATCAAGGCATCTTGCCTTGCGTCGATGAAAAAAGACAAATACACAGTGTACTTGTGCCTAGATGACAACAAAGAAACCATCGTGCAATATGCCTATCATAGGGTATGATATCTTAATTTGGTAAAGAAATAGTTCAAGTTAAGTTAAATACCAGTAATTTTTTGTCAATACACATATATATATGTAATCATTGTTAGGTATTTACACGTACATGTAATACACCCTTTGTACAGAAAACTGAATACATGTAATAAATTCACAATATGGATATAATATTTTTATTGGAGATGGTGAGAACGATTTATGTCTAGGATGTCTAAATTTAATTTCATGTATCTCTAATCCTGGGTTAGCTCAATCTTGCAGCCACATAGGAGGAGTCCTATTTTCCTTAAATGGCAAGACTCGTTTAAAGTGTCCTTCTACTGATGAAGATGATAGCTGCACATCACAATTGTGCCCAGAAATATTAACCACAGTCCAAAGCCTGTCCATTCACTATCCTTTAAGTGTTCCAAACCTCATATGGAGCCCGATTTCACATGTACAAGAGCAACATCTAGTATTCAGTTTGATCCTCGCCACCCTGAAGACAGATTTTTTGACCTGCAACATACCTTAAATGAACTCAAAGAGCTAGAGAAGGTCTTTCCAAACACTGGTATGTAAATGTTTTTACTGTGTCATCATTTATATTGACAATATCAACATATTACTCTATGTGCATGTCATTGCAGGATTAGCACATCTCTGGCACATACCAGATGATGTTCCTGAAGCAGCTGAGGAAGTCACAATCTGTCAGGAAGTAGATCCCCGAAAAAAAGAAATGGAAAAACTAGTGTTCGGACATGGAAATGATAATATTGTTATGTGCAGATGGTTATTTGGATTTTTTGTTAAAACCTTTGTTAATTATTAATGAGTGTGTAATATGATCAATTAGATTATGCATACTACTTTAACTTATATGTTTCTAATTCAAATCTTTTAGTACCTCCCCTCACCATAGAGAATGACATGGTGCAATTCACTGAATTGGCCACTAGGGGTCAAAGACTTTGTCCAGTCTGGTATGACTTGTATAGAGGCAGGATCACAAGTTCTCTATTTGGACAAGTGTTGAAGGCTGGAAGAAATCCAAACAGTTTGGTAAAATATATCATTGAGGGATCAGGACTCAACAAGTGAGTTAATTTATATTAATTATGTAAAGTCCATTGCTCTGTTAATTACCAAAGAAACCTTTAACTGACTTCAAGTTAAAAATTGCATAAAAAATAAACTTAGCATCAATGATGCATTCTTGGAATTGAGCCATTCTCTTTTGACATCAGCAAAGATGTGTATACACATGTG
>WFKH01011926.1:73821625-73845017 GCA_016163765.1 Magallana hongkongensis
AATAGTTTGTCCAATTTAGTTGAGAATTGTATAATTAAGCCAGGATACAGGTCTGACCACTCTATTGTTTTACTTGAAATTAAATTTAATCCCTTTAAGAGAGGGCGTGGTCTTTGGAAATTCAATAATAGTCTTTTGACTGACAAAGAATATGTGTCAAAGGTCAAAGAAACTATTCATTCTGTTTGTAGTCAGTACTTAGAAAACATGGGAAGTTGCGATTTTCAGTGCAAAAATAGTATTAATGAAAGTTTATTTTTGGAAGTATTAATGATGGAAATAAGGGGGGTTACTATATCATATTCAGCATATAAGAAAAAGAAAAAAGACAATAGAGAAAAAATACTACTTCAGGAAATTGAGGCTTTGGAGTTTAATAATTCTGTTGACATTGATTTGTTGGATGAAAAAAAAAATGCTTTAGAAAATCTTCGCAAAGAAAAATTACAAGGTCATATGATAAGGCCACGTGCTCATTGGTTAGAAGAAGGTGAAAAACATTCAAAATATTTCTGTAATTTAGAATCCCGTAATTTTTTAAACAAAACCATAAAAAAAATTGAAGTGGAAGCTACAGGAATGGTATATGACCAATCAGAAATATTAGACAATGTAAAAAATTATTATGAAAATCTATATACGTGCAATGATGCAAATTTAATTAATTTAGATTTGGAAGATATTATCTATGATTACAACTCACCTAAGTTAGAAACGCAATTGGCCAAAAGTTTAGATAAAGACATTGTGGAAGCAGAGGTGCTAACTGTATTAAAACACATGAAAAACAACAAATCTCCAGGAAGCGATGGATATACCACTGAATTTTTTTAAATTCTTTTGGAAAGATATAAAATATTTTGTTGTAAGAGCAATTAATTGTATTTTTATCAAAAAGGAGCTCCCCATCTCACAAAGACTTGGTGTTATTTCATGTTTACCAAAAGGTGATAAGCCTAGACAGTTTTTAAAAAATTGGCGACCAATTACTCTTTTAAATGTATTGTATAAAATTATTTCGGGATGTATAAGTTTGAGAATTAAGAAAGTCTTAGACTCTCTGATATCAGATACACAGTCTGGTTTTTTAAAAGGTAGATACATAGGGGAAAACACTAGATTTATATATGATATAATGTCTTACACTGAATTAAAAAATATTCCAGGTCTTTTAGTACTTATAGATTTTGAAAAAGCCTTTGACTCAATGTCTTGGTCATTTATATATAAAGTTCTAAAGTTTTTTGGTTTTGGAGACAATATTATTCAGTGGATAAAGATTTTAAATACCAACTTTAGGGCCACTATATTACAGAGTGGCTTTTTGTCAACACAATTTGATATACAGAGGGGTTGTAGACAAGGTGACCCTGTTGCTCCATATCTATTTATTCTATGTGCTGAGATCCTTGCAATACTGATTAAACAAAACAATGACATAAAGGGTATATGTATAAATAACATAGAACACAAAATATCACAATATGCAGATGACACTTCTCTAGTCCTTGATGGTTCACCTAAATCTCTTTTTGCAGCTTTAGATACTATAGATTTCTATTCTAGTTTTTCTGGTTTAAAGATAAATACTGGTAAGACAAATATAATTTGGATTGGTTCCAAAAAATTCTCTGATGAAGTTTATCATCATACAAGATGGAAGCTGGATTGGGGATCTACAACTTTTAATCTATTAGGTATTCAGTTTTCAGATGATCTTAACGAAATTATAGATATTAATTTTGGGCTTCAAATCCCAAAAATTATTGCACTTATTGAACAATGGAAACGAAGAATTCTTACTCCTATTGGCAAAATTACTGTTATTAAAAGTTTGATTATCCCAAAATTAAACCACTTGTTTATTTCACTGCCTACTCCAAAAAGGGAGACAATTCAATACCTATATAAATGTATCTTTGAATTTTTGTGGAAATCTAAGGTAGATAAAGTTAAGAGATCAGTTATAACACAAGACTATTTTTCAGGGGGTATGAAAATGATTGATATAAACAACTTTATTACATCCCTTAAATGTTCATGGATAAAAAGGTTAACAAAATCATATAAACCATGGATGGATATTTTTTTTACCATCAATGGACATGATTTTTTACAGAAATTATATGATTTTGGAGACACTTTTGTATTGGAATGCCTACATAAAGAAAACAATGCCTTTTGGAAAGATGTTCTCTATTCTTGGTCATGTTACATTAAAACTATTAATAACCATCCAACCATCATTAAAGACAACATTTTAAATGTTCCAGTATGGTATAATTCCAATATAAAAGAAGCCAACAAAACAATTTTTTATAAATCCTGGTATAAAAATGAAGTAAAGGTAGTGAAAGATTTTCTTGATGAGGATTGTAATCTTTTAGTTTTTGATGTATTTAAACGCATACATAACCTCAAGGATATATGTATTATGCAATATAATATCATTACAACATCAAGTTTGAAATGTTTGAAATTATTATCTATTGATAGGACTTCTGTTAAAAGAATTCCTAATCCATGTATGCCAGTTTTTTGCAACCTGTTTTAATATCAGAAAAATGTACTAAAATCATTTACAACTATTTGAATGAGAAAGAGGTTGTCCCAACTGCTATAAATAAATGGAGGACAGAACTAACCCCATATGGTGTTGATATTTCAGTAATTGATGTTTTTAAGATTTGTTTTAAAACAACCAATGATTCTTCTATTCAATGGTTACAGTTTAGAATTTTACACAGAATTCTTCCGGTTGGATATTACCTTAAAAAAATTAATATTAAGTCTTCTGACAGCTGTGGGTTTTGTAAGAAAAATGTAGAAACCATAGTCCATGTTTTTGTTTCTTGTGATATAATTCATACTCTGTGGACTGAACTGAGTCTACATAATTACAGAAAAACTTCTGAAAGGATTGTATTCAATGTATTAAATATCATTTTTGGTGAACTTCCATTGACATGTCATAACAAAGTTATTAATTTTTTTATTCTATCTATGAAGCAATACTTATTTTCTTGTCTAATGGTGAACAAAGTGCCAACACTGAATGGTTTTCTTTTTCATTTAAAGGTGAAATTTAATGTTGAAAGATCTGCTGCAATTCAAAGTTTCAAAGTGCATAAATTTGAAAAACAATGGGATATTTGGAAAGATATATTAGACTGATAATTTTCTTCTCTGTTTTTGTTATTGTTTCCTATGTTTTGTTTTTTTTAATCTTGTGTATTATTAACTTTACAGCTATTAATCCTTTTCCTTACTTTAATTGTTTGGGTTTTTTGTATTTTTTTTTTTTTTTTTTTTGTTTTTTTTTCTTCAAGCAAGTAACCATTGCCTAGCATTATAAAAGTGCATGTACATATAGTTTGGTATTTAAATATCAGGCGAGTGTGTGAGCTGGGGTGCTTGTGTGTGGTTTTTGTGAATGTAGTTGTGTGTATGCTTGTATTTCATAAATAAATAAATTATAAAAAAAAAAAAAAGTACAAAAGGAATATACCCGGTGTATAAAAGTTTGTTAAACAAAACTTTTCAAAACTGTACCGTGATTTGTGAAGACCATTAACCATAACTAGGATGCAATACAATACAAGCTAAAACATGAGTTTCTAATGACACATGTTTATCTCTGCAAGCAATATCGTTTTATTTCAAACCATTAAAAAACTGCATTGTCTCAATCCTATATATTAAAAAGATATCTCTCTCTTTCTCTCTCTCATTCAAATCAATAGCGGTGATGTTTCATCCCCGTTAATAATGATCAGACTGAACAACTTGACAAGTTCCAATGAAAACAATTTATTGAAAATGTTTTGGAGTTACAGCCTTTACAAGCTCGCTCTTAGTTAATCTGAAACCTGCATTTGGGCCAGGGGTTGGATAATAAATAGCACTACTGGTTGCACTTAAAACAAACACCAAAAGTACAGAGTGGAACTAGAGATTTTAAACCCTCTTAAGCCTTTCTTCACTAAACGTAACTAACTTATTCTCCTTTCTGTAATGAACTAGCACTTTCAACTTCATACGTTGTTTTGGCGCCGAAATGCAAACAGAACGGCCAACTGAGTTTTGTTAGCATTTAACAAAACATTGACTCTTAAGTGGGAAAACTGACGGTATTTTGAAACGAGTTCTACCAACTAAAAGACACCATCAGTATTCATAGTGAATATTTCAGTCCATTGTCAGTGATTTCTTAAGGCGAGGACGATCACTATAACAGTAGGAATTCACATCCATTCAATTATTAACAGGATTAAACTAAATATAAGCTATCATTATGATTTCAACTTATCGACATACACATTCTCAATTTTTTTTTATAGCTGGTGTATTTAATACTTTAACACATATCCCTTATTAGCTATTTAATATTCCTGCAGATTGTTCTTTTAACATTTGACCTAGTATAGGCAAAACTTCGCTTTTAATATGTATACAGTTATCGTTTTGTCTATACGAGGGTCAATAAAACAAGACGCCCATGGGCCACATCGATAACCTGACATAATAAATTCAGCTTTATGGAGTCATATACAGAATATCTGAACAATGTCGTGTAATAGATCTTGTATAAAAAACCCCCCTGCATATTCTAATGTTTATCATTGAGTCTTTGTAACAAGATGGTTTTACAATCGTATAACATATTGAGCAGTGAGAAGATGGTCAAACTTGGTAAAACATTGTTTATATATAGATAATACATCAACATTAAACTTTGAGCCCCTTGTGAGGCCAAAGATTTTCCAGGGGCCAGAGTGTTAACATTTTTTTAAGATTTAGCAATATGTCAAAATGTTTGCATATAAGTAACGATATATAAAGACATTTAAGTTTTTGTGAATAATTCGAATGTTTTTGTTTGGTAAATTTGAACACCCCCCCCCCCACCACCCCATGTGGCTCTACCATACTTCTAAAGACTACGATTTTGATATATTTTTATCTTCACTATCTTAGAGAAGTACTGACAAGTACTGATAAGTACTGACACCATTGTTATTACTCCCGTTAGATAATCTGAAATGAATTAAGGCCAGTCGTGTATTTCAGTCAAGTCGGGAAAAAACCAAACTGAGAGAAAATGTAAACTAATTAAATGCATATAAAACCAGGGTCTGGGAAGGAAGAGTTAACTTTCGTAGAACTTCAACAAATACCGTCACAGGTTTGTGATAAAAATGCAAACACATATTTACAATGACATTTGAGCATGAATTTATATAAACAAATATCAAGGCGTTGGAATTTCGTTTCTCGGGATGAAGGTGCGATGCCGCTGGAGTGAATAACTTTCTTTAATATGGTTTATTTCCTTATATATATGGCAGGAAGTAACATTTAGTTGTTAGGAATAATCCTCCGAAGATTTACCAAGTTCTACGCAAAATGACTGGAGCTGGACTTTTTATTCAGAGGCGTAGACTAAAACGCGGTCTGGAGTAAAATCGCAGTCTGAGTTTCTGACTTTAAAAAAAATGCGATAAACTGTTGTCACACTTTGCTAGGTGGTTAATCTAAAAAGAAATATTAAATTTCGGGTTTAAATATCGAGGGTCAGGCCATATAAGGATTCATAATAAAGAAAGAGTTGAGGGACCTAATTGTACATATAAAAAAATCTGATATTTATGACGCAGATACTTATAACACATCAGTTCTTAGAGGTCAAAGGTCAAGGTCAAAGGTCAATACAAATAGCGACAATAACTCACTATTTCAAGCAGGGGGGCTGAAGGGCTAGATTTTGAAATGTCTTCAGAAGTCCTACTACATCCTTAATAAAATTTATCTATACCACCGTAAACAGAGGAGATACGAAAACTCATGAATACACAGATTTTCAAATGACATTATCCTTTGATCTTTATGCCATTTTGATAGGCCAAGGCAGTCGCTTCCTTCCCAAGTGGTCCGAAGTCTTTATGATGAATAATATAAAAGTTGGAAGTGATTTTATGAAAATTTAAATACTTTTAGGGACAATAATTGTTAGAAGGGGACCTCAGATCCTTTCGGTATGAATAGATTGAGAAATCCACTAAGTGTACTGAAGACAAGATATTGTTTTAGAGGAGTAGCGATACTAAGCATTTCCTCTAAAAAAAGCAATAACTCTGTAAGTTCTTGGGTTTTTAGGCACAGGGTCATTTGTTACCATAACGTTTAATTACCAATTACATAAAACTATTTTTTTGGATAACCTTAATAATAAAAAAAAATCACCCCGAAATGAATAAAAAAAAAAGAATAAAAAACATAAAAGTAGACTAGTATACTAATTGTTCTCGAACAATTAAAGGTCTTTCCACCCCATTATTGTTTAATGTTTTGTTTCAATATAATTAATAAAACACTTTCTCTGCGTTACTTTATTAAAAAAAATTAAAAAACTTATAAATGTATTTTTTTGTTTGTTTTACCTTGACGTTTGATATTGAGTGGTAAAAGTCAACAATTCAATTTGAAGTGGCTGATGCCCCTTCGATGTAAGGTTCAAAAGTTAATAGTGCTTTCAGGGGCAATAACTGCTAAAAGGGGGCCTCGGGCTCTTTCGGTATGATAGATTGAAGGAGCGCTTAAATGTACTGAATACATTAGTAAAAGTTTCAAGTCTCTACCTCCAACTGTTTATGAGGAGTAGCGATAACAAACATTTTGTACAATATGGGCAATAACTCTATAATTGTTTCAATGTAGGGGCTGAAGGGTTATATTTGGAAATGTCTCAAGAAGTCCTACTATATCCATCAAAAAGTTTTTTTCTGTATTATCATAAACAAAATAGATCTAAAAACACAAATTTCCAAATGACCTTGACCTTTGACCTTCTGACATTTTGTTCGGCCAAAATTGAGGCTTCTATCCCAAGTGGTCCGCAGTCTCTACGATAAGTAATAAAACATTTATGGAAGTTCAAATACTTTTAGGGACAATAACTACTAGAAGGGGGGCTCAGATCCTTTCGGTATGAATGGATTGAAAAACCCTCCTATTGTAATAAAGACTTTGATAAAGATTTCAAGTCTCTATCTCTTATAGTTTCAGAGGAGTAGCGATAACAAGCTTTTCGTAAACAAGAACAATAACTTTGTAAGTTCCGGGAGTTAACAAGCAAAGAATCATTTGGTACCATAACTTTTAATGGTCAATTACATAACACAAAATAATATTTCAAAATCCTTAGAAATAAAAAAAAAATAAAAAAAAAGCTGTCCCCGAGAAGAGAAGAACAAAAATAATAACTAGATGAGATCTAGTTGCGAGCAACGAGTGGGTCTTCCGTCCTATTTCTCACAAGATGCGATGAAATGAGATTTTGAATGAGATTTGAATCTGTCTGATGTTATGTTAACTCAATTAAAATGAGTTGGACATTTTCGAAAATCCTATAATTCATTCATCAAATGATTTCGAAAAAAGATGTCGTTTGACGCAGAAATGCAAGAGCATTACAAAAATCATACTTAAAAATTAGTCTGAGTTAATTTTAACACGATTTGAATAAATTTAAATTAAAAAAAAACCATGAAATTTCATCCAATCCATTCTAAAAAGATGTCATCAGACGCAGATTTACCAGCACAATTTAGATATTATGTTTTAAAGTTAGGCCATTTTAACACGATTTAAATGAGTTGAAATTTTTTGAAAAATTTAAATTTCATTCAATCAAATGTCATCAGACCCTAAATGTACTGAATACATTAGTAAAAGTTTCAAGTCTCTATCTCTATCGGTTTTTGAGGATAAGCGATAACAAGCATTTTGTATAATATGGGCAATAACTCTATAATTGTTTCAAGGAAGGGGCTGAAGGGTTATATTTGGAAATGTCTCAAGAAGTCCTACTACATCCATGAAAAGTTTCTCTGTACCACCCTAAACAAAAGAGATCTAAAAACTCATAAATTAACAGATTTCCAAATGACCTTGACCTTTGACCTTTATGTCATTTTGTTCGGCCAAGGTAGACGCTTATATTCAAAGTGGTCCGAAGTCTCTAGGATAATTAATAAAAATGTTGGAAGTGATTTTATAGAAATTGAAATACTTTCAGGGGCAATAACTACTATAAAGTGGCCTCAGATCCTTTCGGTAGGAATAGATTGAAGAACCCTCTTAGTGTACTGAAAACATTGGTTAAAGTACCAAGTCACTATCTCTTATGGTTTTAGAGGAGTAGCGATAACAAGCATTTCGTACAATAGTGGCAATAACTCTGTAATTATTCAAAGGTATGAGCCAGGGGGCTTTATTTTAAAACGTCTTATGATGTCCTACTTAATCCAAGAAAAAGTTTTTTCTCTACCACCCTAAACAAAAAAGATATAAAAACTTATTATTAACAGATTTCCAAATAACCTTGACCTTTGACCTTTATGTCATTTTGTTCGGCCAAGGTTGACGCTTTCATCCCAAGTGGTCAGAAGTCTCTATGATAAATGATAAAAAAAAGTTAGAAGTGATTTTATGTAAATTTAAATACTTTCAGGGGCAATAACTACTAAAAGAGGGCCTCAGATCCTTTCGGTATGAATAGATTGTAAAACCTCTAAGTGTTAAGAAGACATTGGTAAAAGTTCCAAATCTCTATCTCTAATGGTTTCAAAGGAGTAGCGACAACAAGCTTTTCATACACAAGGGGAATAACTTTGTAGGTGCTGGGAGTAATCAAGCAAAGGGTCATTTGGTATGATAACTTTTAATGGTCAATAACATAAAAAAATGGTTCAATATCTCAAGAAATAAAAACGCTGTCCCTGGAAAAAAAGAGAAGAAAAAAAATAATAAACATAAGAATTACAAACGACCTTTCACCTGAAAGGTGGAAAGACCTAATAATAAAAAAAAACAATAAGAAATACAGAAGGTATTTTACCTGAAAGGTATAAAGACCTTAACAGGTAGTAAATGTTAGATATTGCATGATTAATCCACTAGATACTCTTTAATTAAAAAAATGCTCATTAATTTGAAATTTCCACTAAAAGTTGTTGTTTTTTTTTTATTTGGAGCTGTAACAAACATTTTTATTTATAAACAGTTCGTAATCAAAATCATCATCTAACAATTTAGTTTCAATAATATACAAATACACATACCCGAATGATTTTCTCAATAGAATATAAGCAATACATGTACATTGATAACAATCATATTGAACGAGTGATGATGCAAATTGGTACTTCAAGGTTTATACTTATTATTCTGACCTCACACTTCATCGTTAAAAGTCGTATTTCTTGCATCAGATTATTCCTCAGAACCTTATAAACATAATGGTTTTATTTTATTATTTGACAGAAAATGTGCTGAGGTCGAATAAGAATTCTTCAAATTCCAGCATGTTAGTTATTGGATTGTCAGTCTCCATATTGATTAACCTTATTTTTATAGTTTTTGGAAGTTTGATATGCAGGTATTTGTTTTACCTTTATATAAGTCAACATTATCACACTATTTTCAATTTAGATTTTGTTTTATCGATGATAGAGTTGAAATTATGCTGTATTTAATAATGTTTATATATAATATGAAATAAAATAAGTATGAAACGATTTCATGTTACAAAATGCAACGTATATTTTTAAACAATAAAATACTTGTTTTTAAAACTTGAAAAAAATTACATTCATAATCTATTTGTTTTCTTAATTACGTTTTAGGGGATTAGCCACGAATCGAGTGACGTTCACCGACAGTCTACTGTCATGCCGGAAGAAGTCTGTGTATCAAAATTCAGTCGTAAAAAGTGATGAAACGACAACTTACATGTATCAAGAACTGTATATATCAGAATACCACAATACTATAATGTTTTCTTCATTCCAGCATTAAACGTGAAAAGCTTAGTTTGACCTTAATAAAAACTCGACTTAATGCTTTACATAAACCGTTAACCCAAATCAATATGTGATATCAATTCAAAACCTATACGATGTTTTCTTAAATTACATTAGTAATTCCTAATATATTATAATAATTTAATTTTACAAATGATACAGAAATATATACCATTTACGCAAGAATATACATGTACCTAATGAAAAATTTATCCCAACCATTCCCAGATTAACATTAACTTACCAATGATACCGTATTTTAGCTGTAATGATACCTAGGTAAGCCCCAGAGATACCCAGATAATACTTAAGCATTATTTAAAAGCCTATTATTTCTTAAAGAAACAAACATTATCATATCATTATTATACGAAACTAAAACCCAATAACTCATAAGGTTATATTAAGTTTTACTTTTGATACTTCTGTTTGTAATTCTCCAATATATCTATTATTATAAATTTCTTTTTGCTGTATTTATCCTTTATTAACTCTATGAACATTAATAAATGATAAAATCTTAGTGGCGTTCCTCTTACTTGGGTTTAAAACTTAACTATAGCCAACAGTTTCACAATAAGGGATTCGATCACTTGATTTATTGCTATTGTCAAACTAGTTATGGTAACAGAACATTTGGAGAGGATTCCAGTGATTTCTGCTAGTGTGCAAATATTATGATTAAGTCGATCTTTGCAAAAAAGTGTGGGAGAAGAAGGAGGCCCTCTACCTGTTTTGACGCCTATATATCAGACACCACTATAAAACCTAAAAGTTAACTGCCGTTACATTGGATTTAAAAAAGGGAAAACTCCACATTGTACAGTATGTTAAAACGACATTGCATCCAACATTAAACTTGTTTTACTCATAATCAGTGAAAACTCCTGGTGTTGCTTGTATAATGTAGCGTAAAAATAAAGAATGACTAATTTAAAAAACAGGTATATATAATTTTATTTTGTATTCAAATTGGTTTTGCATCCATTTGTAAAACCATGTTATTTTTCAATTAATGTTTCATAATAATACTTATATTCACATTTAGATAGCAAGATGAATGACTCTTGTTGAAATTGGTATGCAATGTGTAGGCCCCTAATGTACATGTGAATCAGAAGTAAAATGCAAAACCGCGGCTATGACTGTTGTGTTGACTTTACACAGTGAAAATGCAAGTTACAGAAGGGAGGTAAAATAACGCGAAAAGAAGGTGTTTGGAACATAGTAAACTCTACACTGTTAAGTTTCTGACATGTGATGGTGCATCATGCACACGGTACGGAATGTCAATGCTTTATGGGGAATTAACTGGGGAAGGTCTAAAAAGCTGAAAAATCATGAAAAATTAGCGAAATATGAAAGGATCAAAATCTCATAAAAACCAAGTATGTAAAAAAAATGTACAGGTTTTGACTAGAAATCTTCTACAGACATTGGTAAATGGCTTTATAAGGGGTAAATTAAAGATAGTTGTGCCAAATGGGAACTGAGGAAATTATAGTTACATAGTTCCGAAGACACTCATCCCCTGGCTACAATGAATTGTATAAACAAAACTGTCCCGTGCCACCTCAATTATATGATGCACTTGCCCTAACGATCGCGCCGTAAATTATGTTGTGATGATTTTGAATTTATAACATTTACAAGATGATCATCTCATCTACTTCATTATCACGGGGTCACATGTCATAGTGCGGTGCGTAATTTTCCTCAATGGTTCATTCCAAGTACTGCGCAAACTCCAAGAACCAGATGATGGACATCATATTGAAGTTCATTTGTGAAACCAAAAAAAAAAAAACCGATCAGGGTATGTTTGTTTGTTTGTTTAATTTGTTTGTATGGTTTTTTCTGGGTTTTTTTTTTTGTTATAAGAATACATTTTAAGTATTTCAAAACTTAAACAAAGGACGGTTTTACTCTATTTTTAATTCGGGTATTGAAACAAATCGGAATGTAAATGTTTTTGTTCAATGGGTCAAACTCCGTTTACTAATGTGGATGTTTAAAAAAAGACAAAGCTTACGCAAACATAAAACTCACTACAGTACCTTGAAATCCCTAAAGCCAATTGCGCTAGTTAAATAATGTAGAAAGGAGTACTTAAGGAGTCTCGGGGGGAAATTTTTCAAACATACGATTTCTTTTATTTTTTTTTTTCCAGTGAATGGTCAACTTTTGAGTAAACTAATGTGCAAAATATAAAGTAAATTGACCGGATAGTTTATCTGTTTACCGCGCTCAAATTTTGGTCGTATGTCTGAATCATCCCCGACATTTCATATAGGGTTATATAGAAAAAAAAGAGGTTATCATTTTCATTTTAATATTTAAAATATTACAAACATAAGATTTTCTTTCAATTTTTAGCGATGGAAGGTTAACGTATGAGTAAACTTTATGCCATATTAAAACGAAATTGACAGGATGGTTTTTATGCTGTCCATAGTTGGGTCCTATAAACGTGTCTTGCCAGCCAAGTTACATGTAGAATTGTTTAGAATACGAGTCATATTTAATTCTATTTTGATAGATAAAAAAATACCTTTCTACTCGCACAACACATGAAAGGATCGCGCATATGTTTTTATTTTCCAAATTATATCTTCAATTTAAATTATTGACGCTGCAATAAAAACGCACGACGTTATTAATTTGTCATTTGTTACGTCAAAGTCTCAACTGACGTCATCGTTAGATTTTGACTCCGACGTGGATAATGTCGATTTTGAAGAAGCTGCGAAATTATTAAAATACATCTGAACATTATTCTAAGTATTCATTTCACTAAAAATATTTTTTACGATAAGTATATTTTTAAAAAAAAATGAAAACGTTAAAATATAAGCTGTACATTTGAACACTTTACTCTGCATTTGCGTTTTACGACAGTAATGCGCAGTACCCTGCGCAGAGGGCGCGAAATATTAAACCCGCAATCTACCTTAAGTACGCTTAAAAATATATAGCAAGGCCAGTTACTATTTTCATATAAAGTGTGTATCTATGTCGTGGAACAGCAGTCTGTTACGTCATGAGCAATTTTTCAATGAGTGATCATGACGTAATATTGAGAATTCGATGTTTGTAGCAATCTCTTCTTTTAGGTGTGCGATATATCATCTGCGCAAGGCGAATTAGGCCCGTAAGCCTTTATACAACAGAATGATTGATCACATAAATGTGACTCCATAAAAAAATACAGGTAAATTCAGACTTCCTGGTTCTTTACCGTTAGATTGCCGATGTGAACAGTGCAGTTTTATACCAGAATCATGATCTGCAATCACTGTCTTTTCTATGTAGCTGGATTACTTGTAGCATTTGCTTATGGTATGTGTTTTGTGTTAAAGTCATTCAATCTGTTCTTTGTGACATTTTTTCGATTTTTTACCATCCAATAATTTTGTCAATTGAAAAGATATGATCGCCATTGTACAAGTTTTTCTAAACAGGTCGGTTTTTCTATTTTCGTTTTAGAACGCAGGGTTATTTATTATTTTCAAAAAAAACTTGTGGTATTTTCCTATCGAAAACATTTGATAACTTTATGTGAATAATTCCAATAAAATTGGAGACAAAGTTTACACAGGGTTTCCTTCATTTTAAGAAAAAAATTATATGTAACCTAAAAGCTCTGTCACATTAAATACGTTCATCTGACCTTTTAAAATTTCGTTGTGGGATCAAACGGCATTTTTCTAAATATGTATAATTAGCTAAAAAAAAAATGACACCCTGGTGGCGACCGATGCATTAGCTGCCGGTCTGTAGCTTCCGGTTTGAAAAAAAATTCGGATGGACAACCTGGGAGCTAGAGTGCCACCCATTGAAAAAATTGTATATTTATTGCGGACAAAAACTTGCGCTAGTTTTGGACTGATTAACCTTATTTTTACGCAAATTCTGTGAGAACAATTTACCATGAAAATCTCAAAAAAAACAAAAAACTTCTGATATCGTCTACTTACTTGCATCAGACTTTCTCAAGAACAAGCTACCGACCTCGGAAAATCAAGAATGTTAAATTTACATCGAGATCGAGAGTCGCCATGTAAACAAACTGCATTACTTCACTTTTCATGGCTGGTGATGGTGTTTAAAAGACTAACAGGAAAATTCAGAACATTTTGGCATAGTTTTCAGGAATGTTTACAAGAAAAAGATGTCACGAGGGCTTGAATGCAATCGTAGCGTTTCTACAAAGCTTTCGCCGCGTGTAACTGCGTTTTATGGAATTCTAGTTAGTAACTGACTGCACACCCTCCGAAAGTCTTCACCTCGCGTCCACTGCGTGCTCATTGCACTGAATGCGTTCGCAAAACATTCTTGTGACGCAGTGACATCCCAATGTACTCCAAAAGGTCTTCGTGCATGGCCAGTTCAGTTAACTAATATAACTTATTTACTATATGACTTATATTACTTAATTAACTAAAATATTTTTTTCTCAAAAACCATATAATGGTACATGAAGTACATGAACAAAAATAACATAATATGGTTAAACAAGTAAATGGAGTGAACAAAACAAAATGATTAATATTTGTGATAAACAAACACAATTCTCTTAATGTCATATTGTTTTTTGAAAGTATAATATTACATTTAAGTATTAGGATAAGACTGAGATTGGGAATTAATTATATAATATCTAATATTCAAGATCAAATGAAATTCGTCGGCAATTTTGTAACAATTACACAAACTACAATTTTGTCCACTTCTTTTACATTACTCCACCTTCCTACTTCTACAGGAAGGTGATGGTTTGTAGTGTTAAATTTAACGATTATTTACACTTAATTTACTAGGTAACAGAAATAAGTAGCGCTGACATTCAAAATTCGATTTCTAAATTTTATATAAAATTTATATACGTTTTTATGTACAAAATATCTTCTAGATCATTAATATACAATGTATAAGAAAAGAAGAATTGGGGAATATTTTCTCCTAGCCGTACACAAACATTACAGTTCAAAATATTAGATGAAGAACATTTAATGCATATTTTTGATTTTATACTTTGTACATTTTGTTAATGTATGTAAAACATTTACCATTTATTACACTTTAAAGAAATTTATGCCAGAGCTCATTCATCCATACTGTTTCAAAAGCTTGTTTGAAATCTACAAATTTACAGAATAATACCTAAGCGCAACCCGAACTCTAATGGCGCTGCTATAAACTTTACAGCGCTTTTACGGCGATTACAATTCGTTTCTAATGCGCACTTATCAGAACGCAAAGCCACGGCGCGTACGGTGTACATGCTTAAAGTACATGCCGTCGAATGGCGTTCTTGACGACCCAGCTGCGATGAAAATGCCATTGCGTTGTTGCATCGCTGTAGGAGACTCTATTGCGCGCACCCAGTGTTCTCTATTTTTCATGGACGCGACATAATTTCCTTTTAAAGCAGCCCCGGTGTGACGGTGGTTGAATAAACTAGTTTCATTATGTCAATTTAATAGCATGACTCGGCATGCCGAAATTTATAAATTTGGAGGTGTAGTATGTTTTAATCATATGTAGCCATGCATGGCGGTAGAATTATATATACGAAAAACCTGAAAGATATAACTTTAACTTATTTGACAATTATCTCAGAATACGGCACAATTATTTGGATGTATTTAATATATAACATGGAATTGTTATTTATAAACAAAAATATCATAGAATATCATAGAATATATTTATATGATCAAGTACTGAATTACACAAGAATTACCAGACACCGAAAGCTATCATTCCAGAACAAGCTTACGCTTAATCGTTATATAGATATATCCCCTCTCAAGGCAAGACGAAGTGTGCGCGGGCCGGGGAAGATGGTTAGTAGAAATTAAATTCATAATGTTGTCAAACAATTCAAAATGGTAGTCGAATGGTCAAATAAAAAAACCCCAACTACAGTTGGACAATCTCATCCGGAAATGTAAAAAAAAAACCACGCACTCTAACGCACATAAACCATAACGTTGACAAATAAACAAACACTTAATATTTATTAATCACACTGGTTACACATATATTTATAATATTTAAATATTAAATACAATTCACCCGTTACCGGGACGATTGTATGCAGATATCAGTTAGACAGGTTATATTCTGTTTGTTGATGCTTAAATTTCAATGGATTCATTCCATCTCATGTTGACAATATTTGTTAGTTTTTTTTTGTTTGTTTGTTTGTTTTTTTTTTTTTTTTGGTTTTTTTGCGCAAGCGCAATTTACTAGCACTTCAATTAACGGAGCTTAAATGGTTATCTTCTTGTCATTACCGCGCAGCCACGGCGACCCACTTTGTTACCTTGCATCGAATTTGTTTTACGGGGGCACATGTCAAAGTGGGATGTGACGTTCTTTTTTTCAATTGTTCATGAAAATTACTGCCCAAACTCTAAAAAAAAGGCTTTTACATCATTTCGAAGTTGATTTATGAAAGCAAAGAACTATGATAGTTTGCTTTACATTTTTGTTTTAAATAAAATACTTCAAAACTTAAGCTCAGGGACGGTTTTACTATTTTTTTCTATATGAGTATTGATGCGGATCGGAATGTATATGATCTGTTCACTGACTCATACTCTGTAAAATAATCTATGTAGATGCTTATAAATAGCGTGAGCTAATATAAAACTCACTACAGAACTTAGACATCTACTAACAAAATGTATGCATGTTAAATATATAATGTTGAAAAGCGTATTTTAGCATGATTTAGCAACGTCGCCGATTACATGCAATATTAAAGTGTGTATTGATGACGTTGAACAGCTATATATTGCGTCATAAGCGATATTTCATTGAGGATTAGTGATTGTGACGTAATGAAAATTCGATGTATGTAGCAATCACTTCTTTTAGGTCTGCACAAAGCGAATTAGGTCCGTCGTCCCCAAATAAAATAATTAAGAATAAGAAAAGTTTACTTATGTAATCTAATACTTACTAGTATACTGTATGATATTAAGAATAGCTATATCATTTTAAGAGGATATATCCTACAAAAAAGTTGCCACTCAGTCAAAGACCCCTACAGGACCAAATTTTGAGGCCAGTAACGCTGTTGACGGAAACATATCGACATGCATGCGGACAATAGATATAGGTTTTACCTCTACAGACAAGACAGTGTGGTGGAAGGTGGATCTTGGTGGAGTATACAACATTTACAGTATTAACATCCAATTCAAAAACTACGACGGTTACGGTATGTACTATCAATTATAGATGTGCATTGAACTATCTGACTCAATACGGATTCTTCTGCTGTCAGAAATGATGCATATTACTTGTTTTGTCCTAAATCCAACACCCAGCAATCTTCTTTTTTACATGGACAGTATGGTTTAACTTTTTGTTCGATTCTTATATCAACAAATATTCTAATGATGGCAAAAATTGCAATTACTCTAGCTGTCCCTCTTTATTGTGCAAACATAAAAAAAATGCCCTGCGTATACATGTAACATTTTTACATACAGCTGAAATAATAAGAAATCAATTGAAATGCTACAATAGGTATCACTGATCACTTGACTTTTTATGGTTACGCGAATTTAAATGTCATTTACTAACAAATTATTTTTTTTTCAAATATAAAATATGCGTAATGAAGGATTACGTTTACTCATAATGAAAAAAATTCCACTGATGATAATGAAAAAAAAATTATCGTGTGTTATAGACCTTTCAAGGTAGTGTTATCTTTTACTTTCTAAAAATAGGTGGTCAATGAAAAATCTTAAGGTCAATGACCTAATTTTTTGAGTTACAGTGTATTGGCCATTGAATATTTTTTTTAATTTTTTTTATTCCTGAATTTTAAAAATAATACAAATTGCTTAAATCTTTTAAAAATTAAATATAGTTTATGAATAGTAGTGACACTAAAAAGATACAAAGCATTCAGTTTTCATTCACAAATTTTATAAATAAACCAGTTCGAATTTCCTAAGTCAGTTTTCAAATCCCTACCATTATTGATTAAATTTCACAAAAAACTGAATGAAGACAATACTATAGCATTTATAATATTAAGCAAAGTATATTGACTATGCTCTTCTATATGAGGTTAATGATCAAAATTTTGACATATGGTATCTTTTATCGTTTTTAAGCATTTTTCAATATGTTTGTATTATGTGCCATACGATTATCTAAATGAAAATGTGAGATAAAACCAACATAAAATATGCCAAATTTTGTTGACTTTAAAATAAAATCTTAACTTAAAATATTATAGTACTACCAAAAATATTTCAGTGAAAAACAAAATGTGAAAAAAATTAGTTCGAATTTCCTCTATTTTGCTAAAAGTCCAACTTTGTTTAAGGCTTATTGCATGATATAGTAAAAAAAATATCGAATGTAATGTCAATAATTATAATTAATTTCATAAAAAAATGTGTTTAGAACAGATTTTACTCAAGACAATAAACTTTATAACAATCCGTATTTGAAAACTTAAACCCTGACTAAACAACGTATTTAAAGCATCCTGTGTAATCTAATATTTAAAAGAAAAAAAAACCCAATAATTTAGCATTTTGCATTTAACTTAAATTGCGTAAATAAATTGATCTCTTTGAACAACCACCATAAATCTAGAAAATTTAGTATATAAAAAAAGAGATGTCAGGTATTAAGTCAATATATTTACATTTTCAACTGTCTTTGTCTGTGATAACATGACGAATCAATTTTGAACCCTAAAACCCAATAACTTCATAAAACACGAGTGACACAAAATGGGCGTGTCTTATAGCATAACCGAGAGACGGTATTGGCTGCGCTGCGCAGTAATACATAGCATGCGCTACACGAAAAAATAGTGATTTTAAATAATGCTGTTTTAAAGTGTACAAATTGGAAATAATGTAAATATAAGTAATAAGGAATCATTCTTTGAATATTATGAGGTGATAATTTCGGTCGGAGCGTGGTCAAATCTATCATAAAGCCCTTCGGGCTTTTTGGATTTGACCACGCCCCGACCGAAATTATAACCTCATAATACAAAAAGAATGATTCCTTATTCCTTAAATAATAGTTGTTTGCATTAAAAAAAATGAAAAACTACATGCGGTATAAGAAGGATAAATCAACAATGTGGCAATGCTGTAGAAATCCATTTTTTCTAGAAACATATCTTCACAAAAATATTATTACATACAAATCTTGAATAATTAATGTTAACATGTTCCTTTCAGTCGACCGTCAAAGAGGACGATTTGCAGGATTCTCGCTCTATGTATCAAACTACGACGTATCATCTGTTGCTGATATAAATGGCTCCACTCTATGTTACAAGGACGGACCTCAGTTACCTCCCCTGAACTTTACTAGAATATGTACAGTAAAGGGACGTTACGTCATATATTACACTGAACGGTTGAACGGAGTTATCTACCCGAAAGGATATGAAATCGTCAATGTAAACACTGAGTTATGTGAAGTCATAGTGCAAGGTGACTATCTTTAAATATATTTTTAAAGGTTTCGGTAAACCGAAAAGAAGCAAGATATTCCTTTTAAAGAAATTATCAACATGTGATATCAACTTTTAGTTTCATATGTTATGCTTAAACTCAATAAATACTCATGCTTTAAATATATAGCATAAATCGCGATGTTTCGTTGTTTTCCAAAGTAGCTTGTCTTTACTTTTAGGAAAGGCTAATGTACTTACGACTAAAATTTGTATGCATCTAAAGCAAAACATGAATTAGGTAATTATTTATGGTCTTACAATAAGTATAAAAAAACGTCAGTCAGCATGCGACCCAGTGGGAGATTGTATTTACTAACAATGTCGTTGTATCGACCGTAGAACTTACGAAATGAACTTCAATGGAAACTGTTGATAGTCCTGTTTAATCAACTTGTTTATCAGTAGCTTGCCTTGCCTTAGAAAATTTTCGTACGTTGATCATGACCTTGCGTATTGAATTAACTTAGTGACAAAAACTTCATATGCAGTTGCTGAAGGTAAATTTCTACATAAGCAAGAAAGGTATACTAAAGAAAAATTGATATCATCACCTTTATAATAAAGTTTTGTTGTTAGGTTACCATCAATGTCTCTTTCCAGTAAAATATCCAAATGTGAAATAGATGACGCAGAATCTGTGGTATTTGTTTTATTTCAAGCTCACTGGGAGATATTGACTTAACATAAGAGTAAAAGTAACTGTTGTTAATGGATAAAACATCATCAATATATGTAAGCAACAGGCAACAGCAAGTGTTCTTTTTTTCTTTGTGTCCATGGAAATTCCTGCTGGTTGTTGGAAGACCTATTCTCCAAAAACTACATAGATGCTATCAATCAGAAATTTTAGCATCCTTTTAATATCAACTTCAAAATACTTGTGTGTGCAATCAGAATGGTTTTAAGCAAAATAATTTTGAAGATTTCAAATGACAAGGTTAAAAATAACTTACGAGTTCTATTTTTTTTGAATTAACATCAAGCGATGTATCAAAAAGCCAAGATTTTAATTTGTCATGGTGAATGGTTGTATAAAGCGTTGGGAAATCGTACGTTTTATGTCATAAGTCCCCTGCCGGTTTCACCGGAGTGGACTATAACTTTCCTCTGCGTCCGTCAGTCCGCCCGTCTGATTGCCTTTCTCAGTTCAGTTTTCCACACTTTTTGTTCTTTATGTGTTTGAGGAATAATATGAAATTTTCTGAACAGCTTCCAAATGTCAAACAACAGATCAAGTTTACACTTTTGTAGCGTCTGGTTGACATATTTTCAATAAAAAAAATTATTTCGATTTTTTAATGTTCAGGTTCGTTATCGGGTTCGGATTGTATTGAATAAACGAGGCAAGGGTTTGCTTAATAATAATATCCGTAATTCCTTGTATCATTACTTTTATCATTTCTAACAGACAACAAAGTCTGTAAAATATTGTCAAGTATTGTGTTGTAAATTTAATCGGCAGGGTTTTTTTTTTTTTTTTGGTATTCTCGCAATCGGGTTCGTTATCGGGTTGGGCTGTTTTATTGTTTGGTTTGATTCGGGACAGAGAAGGCGGTAAGAAATGATAATGTGCATAACAGTGCATTGTTTTCACAAATTTCTACCAGCGAATACTTAATGGCCTTGGCTAAATTGCTGGAGATACAATAAAGATTTCTTTTATCTCTGTTTAAAGCATAACATATTTATAATTAATAATAATTCTGAATTCTAAAAACCGGTAGGGGACGTGTATTGCCTATGCAATATTCTCAGACTGCGTGTTGATTTTGGTAAGATTTTATGACCTCAAAGTTTTTAATAATTCTGTAAGGTGGTATAGGACACTTCTAAGTTGTGAAGTAGTATTGTTTATATTATATTATATTATAGTATTGTTTATCGAAATAAACAACAAAACCAAGTGTAATTATATAAGTAGTTTCTTTCCCAAAAATGTCATCTAAGAGCGTAGCGCAGTGGGTTAGAGGGTTAACTACGAATCTGTAAGTCATGAGTTTAAATCCCTCTGGGTGGGTTTTACAATTTTTACCTCTCTAAATATTTTTAAAAGCTATTTCTTGGTTAAATATTGTTAAATTTGAAAATTCTACACCGGTGAAAATATTTCAATTTTAATATACTTTAATCCACATTAATATCGACGGATGTCCCATACCACAGTTAGAGATATTAAGTATCCACATCTGCATCTAAAGATATAATTAACGCCATCAAACTCTACGATGCATTATATGTATCAGTTATCAAAATATTTCTGGAACATTGTATCCAAGCAATAATGACTCAAGCGTATGAATATATACGATTACAAAAAAATATCAACATTTTTTGTACAATTTCAATTAAGACTATTTTCGAAGAATTTATATATTAGTGTCTTTGAAAAAAAACCCAATGTTTCTGAGTACATTACATAGAATTTATTTTCAAGCACTAAGTCGTATCAAAGAGGAAGGTTTATGCTTAGGTCCTTGCACTTTTACTTCCAGTTTGCCAGAGTAAATGCATAAGAGAATTGTTATTTTTTTTTACTAAAATCAACTACCCAAAACGAATCTATCACAATTACTTGCCTAATATGTTCAAATCTTTTGAAGTGATTACCCATCCACAGTGACGACATCTTTTCAACTACATGAGTAAAATCAATAAATTTTGCCATCGTTTACTACATGTATGAATAAGGAGATACCTTATGATGTGTTTTTTATATTTATATTTGTTTTAGGGTGTAAAAATGCCAGTCTTTTCGGCATTAACTGTGACACTCCTTGTCCCACAAACTGTAACGACAGTACGTGTCACATACAGAGTGGAGCGTGTTCCCCGTGTAAACCTGGGTGGACTGGCACATATTGTAATACAAGTAAGATGGCAATGTACATGCTTGGTGATTTAATTAATTCATTGCTTTATTCATGCATCACTTTAATCATAATTGACATTATGGTAAATATTGTAGCAAGTTTTCTTTTTAATAGAATGTAGAGATAGATGGTACGGTGTGAACTGTAGTCAGCAGTGTGTAGGACATTGTAAAGAGTACATGATTTGTAATCACGTGACTGGTCAGTGTGACAAAGGATGTGCTACAGGATGGACAGGAACTAAGTGTAACATAGGTAGAACTTGTTTCACTAAACCATTTTAACACCCTTTCATGATCTAGTCAAATATACACTTAATGCCTTGATATTGCTATTTCAATTATCATTTATTGTTTAAGACACACGAATATATCATTACTGTTTAGAACATTCAATATTTATCGATGATATGAATGACTACAGAGTGTAGCGACGGAACCTATGGATATAATTGTGTCAACAACTGTAGTGGTCACTGTCTGAACAACACTCCATGTAACAAACAGACTGGACACTGTGCCAGTGGATGTAAACCTGGATATACAGACAACAACTGTAGCAAAGGTAAATATATAGACAATCTTGCAAAAAAGCCCATTAAATTGATCATCTAAACTTATCACTTACATGCAGTCATTGATTACAGTTGAGTCTTAAAATACTGCTAAAGTAACGATTTGATTATTCTTTTAAAAGAGTGTCCGGCTGGAAAATTTGGATTGGACTGCAGCAAACGTTGTAGCAAACATTGTTTAATCAAGGATCAATGTGAACATGCTAGTGGACAGTGTACGAGCGGCTGTCTGGACGGTTTCGAAGGAACACATTGTAACAAGTGTAAGATCTGTCTATTAGTTGCTTTGCAATATACTACACATGAGTGCTTAAAAGTTGGTATATAAGATGAACTGTCTCAATCCCGAGTTTTCCTCACTGAATATGTTGTTAGACTTTCTTGTTTAATTAATATTACTTCAACGCAATTTTTTTAGCAAATCGTGGGTAATTGAAATATTTGAAAATGGTTTTTTTTTCTTTGTTTGTTTGTTTGTTTTTTATGTTTTTCATTTTTTTGTTTTTGATTTGTTTTGTTTTGGGTTTTTTTATATGTTTTTTTTTTTTGTTGTTGTTTGTTTTTCTTT
>WFKH01011926.1:73858455-73869207 GCA_016163765.1 Magallana hongkongensis
GCCCTCCGCCACTTTATTGAATTTACGTTTGCAAACATCAAATAATAAAAGCGGGGACAACAGTCAGAGGAGTCTTGAAACGAAGCATAAAATGCAAAAAATGGAATCTCTGAAGATCCATCTAAGGGCAATGATACTCAAGTCATGTGTGCCTCTTGTGTTACTATATCTTCAGGACATATAAATCGATGGCAATTTTAAAAACAGTCAATGCTAGTTACAGTTAAGGAATTTTAGAATAAAATAATCAAAGCCATATATATGCAAAAACTATGCCATCCTGTTTGCTAAGGGCCACTTTGATGTTGAAATAAGATATTGTACTGGACTTTCTAAATGTTGAGCTCAACTTTGCATTGCTTTTAATGGGATATTGGCACTTTTTTACGCTTCCTGTAAATATTTTTCATAATAACAGAACAAGTGTGCCCAGTATTGGCCAGATATTAACGACAAACTTCAAGGAGGGACACTAACAGTCAGACATCTGGAGGAGAAGATATACGCTGAGTACATCATCAGGCGATTCAAGATACACAACAAATCGGTAAAACATCAGAATTAAAATATAATATTAACAGTATGAGATATGCATGGAAATCGCCGTTCATAGTACAGTATATGTGATATCTTTTAAACAACATTTAAAATAAATTTTATTCGTTTGTTATTTTTCGAACATGTAATTTCTGCATATTAATTGTTAATAATAGAAATCTTTGAACTTCTAAGTATTATTTTATGGATAACAAACAACCTAAACTAATTTATAAGAAAAACCCCTTAAAAAATGAGCATAACCACAATATTAACCAAACTATCAACCATTTTCTTTTTACTTTTTTGTTTTGTTTTTGTTTCAATCTGCTTTTTTATATTTTCGATTAATGTCCTATTTAAAAAAAGTGATCAAGCGTCGATGGTGAAGCAAAGTTCCATTCTTGTCCTGTACATAAATAAAAGAACTATTTATTTATAAGTACATAATATGTGTTATGTAGTAAAAAATGAATTATGACAATATTTGACATACCATTGTAGGTAACAAACCTAATCAAAATTAAAGGAAAACAAACACTCCTGTTGAAATAAATGTTAAATAGTTTTGATTATCTTCATACAAATGAAAAATAGTATTTTGAATATTTTACTTACTTTGAATTTAACTTAGCCGAGTCTATACCATGTTTCGTATTTCTAATTACACGCGCTGATTCGATTTTTACATGATCCTAAGATCACACATTCCGATCAGTAACGTTAACGATGATGTTGACTGCTAAACATGCAGTTTTTCAACGGGGGAATAAAGTTCAGAATGGTTCATTTTATCTAAAAATGATAATGTATGCTACACATCTTTAGCACACACCCCTGTAGAAATTGGTAGATATCAGTCAAGGGGACACAAACTTAATTGACACAAGCTAATTCAGCCCATAACGCCTCTTGTGTCTAAAAACACCAATCAAATGATATTTTGCAGAAGAACGAAACATTCTGATACACGTATTTTTCAGCATTATAGTAACTTGTATGAATCCTTCTTTAAAAACATAACTTAAATTTAGAAAAGTAGGCAGGGTATTAAATCACACCGTTGGAATATATTCATAGGGAATAGTATTTTGCATTATTATGTGTATATGTCTTTAAATACCCTGTGAGGTGATTTGTTAATGATTTTTAGCCGGGCTTTGCTGAAAGCAGAGTCCTGGCTGTAGGCAGGCAAATCGCCAATGTTACTATAAATAGAACAACTTTAAAAGTAAACAAAAAAACGAACAGCGTCAAAGTTAATGCTTCCGCTATACCAAATAGTTACACAGAGAGCCATGTTTTGTCAAATCTATTGTTTTTTTTGTTTTTTTGTTTTTTTTGCGAATACGTTTAGAGATTAATGGGTTTTTTTCTTATTAATTAAGTGTTTTTAAAACAAGACTATGAATTTTGGGCACATATACAATGCGCATGAATTTCCATGAACTACTTCACAAAGCATTGGTATTCGGCTGCACATCGAAGGAATGGGGGATTGATTTTATGCGCTTGTTTCAAAACTCAATGCACTGTTGATTTTTTCTACTAAACAGACATATTTTTGTTAATTCCCGCTTACAAAATTAAGTCGCTCTCAGACGTTTTGTCGACATTAAAAGCATGAGAGAGAGAGAGAGAGAGAGAGAGAGAGAGAGAGAGAGAGATTGCCAGTCTTTACTACACAATATGCATAATGACTATTCAAAAGAGCCCGGCTTTCAGTACTTCAGTACTTTGATATGAAATTTGTTAAATAAACCAAAATTTAATAATATAGTACAACTTATTGTATAAAAATTACAATCTGTTCCTAAGAGCATTATATAAAGTATTATACCGAAAACAGTATCAGTTAGTAGTTCAAACTTGTTTTTAATCCTATGAGTAGTATTTGTGTGCAATATTCTCATTAAAATGCGATCGCATTTAACTGAGTCAGTATTACCATTGCTAGATATTAGTTACAACATAAAAAAAACACCAATCATTTATTTTATGCAATTTATGATATTATCATATACAAGTGTATCATAATTAATTTTCATATCAATGCCGCAAGTTGCATTTAACTGTAAAACTATTTTTTTAGCATGAGTCGAATCTGGTTTATATCTCCAGGTTTAATTTGAAAAAAAAAATCCTTTTAGTAGGGAATACGAATATAACGAAATATAGGATATAGCGAAGTTTTGTATAGTCCCGCGCCAAATTCTTTTAAATTCCTCGTATAAATTCCATGGTTATTACAAATTCAGATATAGCGTTTTACGGATAAAGCAAATTAATATTGAGTCATGTTTATTGATTTAACTAAGTTCTTTACAGTTACAATTACCAATTTGAATACATTTGAATTTATATCTTTCCGCAAATTATTTAATCTGTATCCGATTCCTTTATGTTTCAAAACAAATATTTTAATGTTATGCCCCATTGCGCATTAGTTTCAGCCTTTGAAAGAAAACGTATATAGAGCGAATTTCATATACTTGATATTTGTATAAAATAAAACGAATTACGGATTTTGCGGAATAAATAAACTTGTCTATAGGACTTCGATAAAACTGAATTTTACTGTACTGTCTCTTGTACATGGTTTTACATAGCATTTGCTTACATTTTGAACGGCGATATTTGCATTCCAATTTTCGTTTTACACAAACATTTGGATTAACATCAAATACATTAATGGATCGTTTGGTCGCAAATTGGCCGCCATATATTCGAACACACTTTTAATAAAAGCTATACACATGCTCATGTAAAATATAATATTTTATTTAGCAAAAGGCTTCGATCATGTAACTCAATATTGCAAAATATCAGAACCACAAAGTATCATAACTATCATGATGAAAACGCGTCTTTGTACTAAACAAAGGCGTATTATTTCGTATAAAATTTGTTATCACAATATAAAGTGCATATAAAAGTGTCATCAGCTAAAATTAGATTAAATTGTCTTTTACAAGTAATAACTCTTAAACTACTTCAAACTATAAGAAAATCATACATGTAAGTTGACCTAAGAAACAACTTTATGATTGAAACTTATAGACGTCATCGTTATAACCAATAAATGAACGTTAAATTTTTCTGTCCCAAAAACAATGACACAACAAGTACACAATTACCTAGCAAGAATTAGCAATCCATGAGCGGTGGTCAAACCATTTTTACAATGAACAATTATTTTAATTCCAAACATGTAACTCTTTTATAACAAAAAATAAAAAATCAGTAAGAATAACGGTTTTTTGTTTTTTTGTTTTTTGTTTAAATTCCGATTTTGTTTTAAGATGCATTGCAAATGTACGTGAATTTGCAGCCCCTAAGAACGTAACAACAATACTTACCTGAAAATTCGCTTTTTTAGTGTTCTCTTTTTTCGAGTTTTGTTGACATTTGGCAAACGTTTATGGTCAGCTACCTAGAAAATGCCAATTTAGAATGTAAGACAGTCTTTTTAAATGAGTTTAAATGTATTTGAAAAAAATCGATGGATACGTTTGCGAATGAAAAAAAAATCTATATTAAGATGGGTTTCATTGTGTTATATTAAAACATTTAATTATAGGAAAAAAGTTGGAGGTAAAAATATATCAAAACATGAATTTTCTGCTGACTTTATGGTTTTAGCTCGACTTATTTCATACACCATCAATATTTTGACGAATGATCTCAAAATGACATTTCAAATTTTTTAATAAGTATGTCTTTGAAGACCAGAACAGATCGTCACGTGACGATGTTCCACTACACCACGTGGTCAGACCACGGAGTGGCTGATCCCCTCAGTCTTGTCGTGTTCAACCTTCACGTTATCAAAGCCACCGCGAAATCTGCTGGGAAATACACAGTGGTACACTGCAGGTAACAATATGGGGGATTCATGTGTTTTAATTGGAGAGAAAAAAATGAGTGTAGTGACCTTTTAAATAAAAATTAATATTTTTCCACGTTCAAGAGACAAGATAACAATACTGAGCATTCTTTCATTGATAATTTACCGTTTAACTAAATTTGCCCAACATTGAAGACAATAATCCATATACCAAAAGACCACAGATTTTTTTTTATCTTTTTAGCTCACCTGAGCTGAAAGCTCAAGTGAGCTTTTCTGATCACATTTTGTCTGTCGTCCGTCTGTCTGTCCGTCTGTCCGTCCGTCTGTCCGTAAACTTTTCACAATTTTGACATCTCCTCAAAAACTACTGGGCTAATTTTAACCAAACTTGTCATAAAGCACCCTTAGGCAAAGGGGATTCAAAGCTGTGAAAATTAAGGATCACGCCCTTTCCAAAGGGGAGATAATTAGAATTTTTTTTTAAAAAATCAGAAATTTTCAAAAATCTTCTTCTCAAGAACCATTTAGCCAGGAAAGCTGAAACTTGCGTGGAAGCATCCTCAGGAAGTGTAGATTCAACGTTATGAAAATCATGACCCCTGAGGGTAGGGTGGGGCAACAATGGGGGGTTGAATTTTTACGTATGAATATATAGAGTAAATCTTTAAAAATCTTCTTCTCAGAAACTAATTAGCCAGGAAAGCTGAAACTTGTGTGGAAGCATTCTCAGGTAGCGTAGATTTAGAGTTGTGAAAATCATGCCCCCGGGGGTAGTGTGGGGCCACAATGGTGGGGTCGAATTTTTACATAGGAATATATAGAGTAAATCTTTAAAAATCTTCTTCTCAGAAACTAATCAGCAAGGAAAGATGAAACTGGTGTGGAAACATCCTCAGGTAGTGAAGATTCAAAGATGTGAAAATCATGACCCCAGGGGGTAGGGTGGGGCCACAACTGGGGGTTGAATTTCTACATAGGAATATATAGAGTAAATCTTTAAAAATCTTCTTCCCAAGAACCATTTGGCCAGAAAAGCTGAAACTTGTGTGGAATCATCCACATGGAGGATTTATATTCAAAGTAGTGAAAATCATGACTCCCGGGGGTAGGATGGGGCAACAATGGGGGGGGGGTCAAATTTTTACATAGGAATATATAGAGTAAATCTTTAAAAATCTTCTTCTCAGAAACTAATTAGTATGGAAAGCTGAAACTTGTGTGGAAGCATCCTCTGGTAGTGTAGATTCAAAGTTGTGAAAATCATGACCCCCGGGGTAGGGTGGGGCCACAATTGGGGATTAATTTTCTTCATAGGAATATATAGAGTAAATCTTTAAGAATCTTCTTCTCAGAAACTAATCAGCCAGGTGATTCTTTAAAATTGTTTAGACTTTGACCCCTTGATGATTCTTGGGCCTCACAAGGGGTTCAGAGTTTGATGTAGATTTATATCCCATACATAAACAATTGTTTAGGATCTTTTTGAGAACTGCAATGCTCAACATGTGTTATGACTATAAAATCATCCTGTTAGAAAAGGGACTAATGAAAATAAAAATAAGAATATCCAGGGGGAGGGGGGAAATGGATTTTCATTTATACAGAATCTACATGTATTATACTACATTGTCCAGATAGTTTGTATTATGACTCCTTTAAGCTGATTTCATCATACCTATTGTTCCTCAGGTGAGCGATGTGGCCCATGGGCCTCTTGGTTTTTTGTTTTTTGGTTTTTGTTTTGTTTTTTTTTTTTTTTTTTTTTTTTTTTTTGGGGGGGGGGGGGTATTATACTTACATAGTATATAATACGCAGGTGAATTTATATAGCTGAAAAGTTTAACAATATTAGAGTGATTGAACACATATGTCATAATTAACAACGATTTATAGAACTGATGAATTCAGACACTTAAAATTTACTTTATTTCTCTGTATACTAAATACAGTATATTTTGTGGCAAAATGTTTAAGCTAAAATTTTTATTTTTATTTTTTATTATCAACAAACTATTCTTATTAGCAGTTTGAGCTTCACCACCAAACAATGCCTTAGAGTTTCCAATTAATTAAAAAGTTCAGTTTTTTCAGAACAATTAATTCCTTTAAAAATTTTTGTGTGAATTGCTTTTAAGTGCAGGAGTTGGTAGAACTGGAACGTACATTGCGTTAGACGCCCTCTACCGTGAAGGGGAGAAAACTGGTAAAATCAACGTCCCAATGTACGTCAGGACAATGAGGAAGGACCGGATGAACATGATTCAGGGAGATGTAGGGTGTTGTTTTAATTTAGATATTTTCAATTTTGTTGCATTTTCACGTCTCTTCAAAGTGTCAGAGAAACCAACAATTGTTTAAATTTTGAAAAAAATATCAATGTTTTTTTTTTTCTTTTTGTTACACCTACATATGATTTTTGTATATTATTTATTTCACTACAATACATCAATCATCTCGTTGCGGCTGCCAGATTAATAAATTACTAGTAGATCTCGTTTTTATTACTAGGTTTTTATGGTAAAATTAGGAAAACATTAAATATTTTTTTTATTTAGGGTCATTCATTGCACTTTTAAACTAGAAAAAAAATATTTTGATTCCTTTTCTCGACAAAATATGTATATTTTTACTTGCCGCTTATTTGATAAAATATTCACGGAAATTCGTCCTATTTGAAATTGAAAGAAACCCAGGTTTTTTATTTGTTTCTTTATTTGGTTGAATGTTACTTGCTTTATGGTATCACGTGGATAAGATTTCCTTCTAAATAATATCCTCAATCCAGTTTTATTTGTAATGTGCTGATTGATTACAAAATCTTAGTTTCCTTATAAAACAAAAGCATGTTATTTAATTAAGGTGTCGTATTGAAATTAAACATTATGATTGGAAGAAAATTAAGTATAAGGAATCTTATTTGAAATCAAGGAAATGACATTTGACTAAGAGAGGAAATAATATTCTTTTTTTTTTCAAAGCACTTGGTTTTCTTTGTTTGTATATAGTGACTCAAAAAACTTCCTTCAATGTCTTTCCACGGGTCTCTTCCTTTATCAACTTTTTTTCCTTGTGACAATTACCTCGCCCAATACGTATCGTGTTGTTTTTAGAAACATAACTTAAACAAAACTACAAACCTAATCAAACCATTTTTTTTTTAAACGTATACTGTTTCACACAATGATATGTGATGCAAGTGCATTTAGATTATGGAAGCAGTTTAAGTCTTTGTTATTTTAAATCTTCTTTAAAAATATCATTATACTTATCTGTATTGAGGTTGACATGTATTTGTGAAATTTAACTATCTTTTCCCTAAGGACCAGTACAGATTGCTATATCTAGCACTAAAGGACGCCTTCAGTGGTCGGTCCAAATGTTTGAAAACAGAAAAGTTTCTGAGTCACTACCAAGAACAATCCTGTTATACCAATTGTGGAGATGTAGAGCAAAAGAAATTCTATTTTTCCGATTTGGAGGTAGATACACCTGAATGTCGAAATTTAAATTTACACCTAGATTTTTTTTTCAGTGTTTATTACTTACTCATTTGTTACCCTTTCTTTCTAACATATTGATCAATTAGCTAAAAGTATCTAATCGTTTTACCACGTTTGTAGGAGTTACTATCTTTGAGAAAGGAGTACACACAACAAGATTACATTTCTGGGCGGGCTCAGATATCCGCAAACTACACAGAAAGCGTACTTCCTGGTAAAAAAAAAATCAAGCCAATACGTCAACGAACTATATCCTGATTACACGTGAATTTGTGTTGGTGAAAAATAATCAAAAGAGTACTTCTCAAAGAATGAAATCAATTTCACATACCATTTTTCAAACTTTTATAGATCTTGTTTTTTACACTTTTGTTTATCGTAGTTGAGGAGTTCCTGTGCCATCTGTCCTACATAAAAGGACATAATACATATTACAACGCGGTTCTTCTCCAGGTAGAATATCACGAATTTAAACACCTTTGATGATGATAAAATGTTTTATATATAATGGGGTTGATTTTAAGTTGACTTTTTATGTTTTACCTCTATTTTTTTTATTCAAATCAAATGAATAGTAATTTTGAAGAAAAAACATATTTTTACACAAGGCAAGTCAAATGAGGCGTCTGTCATAAATAAATGAAGTTGAAATTCACTCCGATACAATGTATTTTTCAAAGTGTATGTTTTATACAGTCGTACCTGGAGAAGGACTCCCTGATCAGTGCTCAGTACCCTCTACCAGATAACACTGAGGACTTCCTTAGACTGGTCAAGGACTTTGACGCTCGTGTTGTGGTATTCTTGTGTCCACTCAAGGACATCGAATCTGTATGGAAAATACTTTCTTTAATATCATTCATCTATCTATCTATCTATCTATCTATCTATCTATCTATCTATCTATGAAACTCAAGTTCGGTTCATATGTCGTTTGTTTTTTCGTTGTAGACATCCAAATGGTATCCATCGGAAGGCCAAACTAAATTTGACGGAATGTTCTACATTAAGAACTTATCCTCCACTAAGGCGTCAAACGTCAAAATCAACAGATTAAATATACAGCCAACGGTATTTTCCGTTATTTTTAAAGCAAAATTAAAGTCTTAAGATAAATAATAACAATGAAACTAGACACGATCTCGTTACGAGTAACGAGTAGGTCTTCCGTTTAATTTTTTAAAATGATACGATGATTTATCGATTAAACTTAGGATATAAATGACTGAATATTTTAGGGGCCACCCCTGTAGATCCTAAATGGGGACATATATTGGTGTTTTAATTAGTGGAATTGATTAGAATAATCAATGCAGACAATTTCTCTTATACAATGCTTAACAAAATATGTCTCCTATTTTAAATACATTGCATCAAAAGTTAAGGACTTTGGCCCCTAATAAATTTATAAATGGGCGTGGCAATGATTTTTTCCAACAGATATTGTTACGATCAACAACTTTGATTCTATAATGAATTACAAAATCTTTATCGTTTTTGTAGTTTTTTGTAATAGACTTTACGTGGGTCTTGGCCCCTAATTAAAGGGGCCAGCCCTTTTTTGTTCATTTCATACGAAAGATCTTACAAATACTAACATTTTTTGTTCTTACACCTATCTTGAATTGTTGTTCATTTTTGAGATACAAATGATTGAATATTTTAGGGGCCAGCCCTGTAGATCCTTAATGGGGACAAACATATTGGAATCGATTATAATTATCAATACAAGCATTTTCTTTTTACAATGCTTAACAAAATATGTCTCGTTCTCTAGATATATTGTGTCAAAGTTTGAGAACTTTGGCCCCTAAAAATCCCTAATTACGTCATAAATGGGCGTGGCAAAGAGTTTTTCAAATAGATATTGTTACGATCAACAACTTTGCTTCTATAATGCATTACAAAATCTTGATTGTTTTAAAGTTAATTGTAATAGAGTTTACGAGTCTATTGGCCCCTAATTAAAGGGGCCAGCCCCTTTTCGTTCATTTCATACAAGAGATCTCTCAAATACTAACATTTTTTGTTCTTACACCCATCTCACATTGGTGTTTATTTTTTAGATACAAATGATTAAATATATTAGGGGCCAGCCCTGTAGATCCTTAATGGGACAGACATTGGGGTTTAAAATATTGGAAACAATTATACTAATCAATACAAGCATTTTCTCTTCTACAACGCTTAACAAAATATGTCTCGTTCTTTAGATATATTGTGTCAAAGTTTGAGAACTTTGGCCCCTAAAAATCCCTAATTACTTCATAAATGGGCGTGGCAATAAGTTTTTCAAATAGATATTGTTACGATCAACAACTTTGCTTCTATAATGCATTACAAAATCTTTATCGTCTTTAAGTTATTTGTAATAGACTTTACGGGTCTATTGGCCCCTAATTAAAAGGGCCAGCCCCTTTTTCTTGATTTTGTTGGAAAGAACTTTTAATTCTCTACCACTTTTGTTATATATGTCTTAACAAAATTTCAACTGATAAAAAGATATAGATCAAAATATATGAAAATTTTGATTTGAAATTCGTGACCAATTTTCGAGCCCTAGCGAGCTCCAAGAAATGGCGCCACTTGCGTAAAACGAAAACAATAGGCACAACTTCAAACTATGGACTACCTATCCTGAAAATTTCATATTCATATCTCTGATAGTCTTCGAGATCAACTGCTCACAAAATGGGTCGTAAAAGTTTACAAAATTAGCAATAAATCGGTACCGGAAGTGACGACGGCAGAAATTTTAAAAACAAAATAAATTCAGACCACTTGTAATCATCTGTGAAAAAATGGTCAAAATCGGTCAAATAGTTTTCGAGAAAACGCTTGCACAAAATTTGTGGAAAAAAAAAA
>WFKH01011926.1:73869307-73888751 GCA_016163765.1 Magallana hongkongensis
GTTATGATTGATTGGGTTACTTCCCTTTAACTTATTAAATAACGGTTATTTTCATTAAGAGAAAAACATGGACATAAACTATTTGAAAAATTAAATACTATTTTCTAATTTACATCATTTAAATATCAAATTTAGCAGAATTGTCTTAGAATAAAACTGTGAAATTAAAATTTAATGATAATTTACTCTATGAATTATCATAAGGTTAAGGAGTATTTCTTGTTTTTTTTTTTCTTCTCAAAATAAAAAGTAATTTAAATACAAAACGATCCAACATATAATTATATCCCCGACATAATAGTAAGAATAAGTGATTGTTTATGTTTTATCATTGTTTACTCGCTAATATAGGAGGAACAGGTGTACACGATTATTTAATTGAAAATATTAACTTATAAATATCATATTTTTAATTTTTAAGAGACGGAGCTACACGCTGTGGGCCATTCTTTGTTGTATACAACGTGTTGGAACAGATCTCCGTTGATAGAGAGGTGGACATCTTTACAGCTGTACGTCAGATCCAGATACGTAGACCAGAGTGTGTGTCTACTGTGGTGGGTATTGGATTTTATATTTGTATCAGTTTCAGTGATTTAAGTTGAAACGTTTTAACTAGAAATTTGATATTTTACCATTTTTTTTCACACAATGTAATCATTAATTTAATACCAGCTTCCACTTTACATGTAAAATGTGTGTAAGATGGATTGAAATTTACTTTGCTAATCGGGTGCCTATTAACATCAATGCTCTTGTTATCTCAGGAGGAGTACCAACTTTGTCATGACGCTGTAGCGGAATATCTTCTCAATGACTGTGTTTACGGAAACTGTTAAGAAGACATCATTGTAAAAAGCCTAAACCAGATGATTTTGTTCTCTTTATTTTTGGACTTTTTGATGATGGGTTATTTATATCCATATTAATTAGATTTAAATTATGTTGTTTTATGCTGACATTGGTGGTTTTGAGATGCATATTTTATTTTTTGTAAATGATTTGTCTGCACTACTAGTGTAAATTTGTTTTCTTCATTTGGTTTGTTTTTGTTTTTGTTTTCTTTTATTTATTTTTTTTTTGTTTTTGGTTTTTGGTTTGTTTGTATTTTTTTTTTATATATAAAGATTTGCCATATTGCTGCCATCTTAAAGTTTTTTGATGCTGCTTTTTTTAATCGTTACATTGTTTATTAACCAAAAGTTATATTCTCTATTGTTTTATTATTAATGATCCATTTAGTTAATGTTCCAGTTTACTTTAAAACATGTTATGTTTTGTATCATTCTATGTTGCCTTGAATTTGTTTTCTTGTGTTTTATTGTTTAAATCAAAACGTTGTTCTATTGATGAAAAACTCAATGATGATAATAGTTTCATGTGCATGAATTAATGTTATTAAGGCTAAGGCCATTGTACTTATATTCTTTGTTAGATGCGTATTTACATGTATTTGGACTTATCATCAGTTATTTTATAGCATATAGCTTACATATTGAATTTTTTTGTTATAATTCTAATTCATGATCACTACTCAAAGTGTTTTGGATTATATTCTTTCAATGCTTTGATAATTTCAATATCAGTTCAATTGATTGTTATGTTTTTTAATGAACATAATAAGTTTTTATTTTTTTTGCTTAAATCATAACATGCATACTTGTGAACGCCAATAAAAATAATAATGTTCAGTTAAAAAGTAATCGATTGAAACTAAAGCAACTAACAAATATAATTCCCTTCTTATCGTTGAGTATCGCATTCATATCTTATAATTTGTAAAGTTTCATGATGCGATTTTGCAAATAAATTATGTCTTTATTAGTTTCCTTTTTAACATTAGATGCGCTCTCAATCAGAGTTTACTTCAAAAACGAACTGCATTCACTATTCTATAAATTTTCTCTCTGTTAAATCTAAAATTTTAAGAAAAATCAAATTGCAACATAACTAAACATCATTTTTCAAATTAGCCACGGTTAATGTCGTATTTTAAACGTCAGTCACGCTTACCTGAAAAATGCACTTTATGATTACGGTAATATTTTATTGAAATGCGTTGCTTTAAAACTCAGAACATTGATTTTGAATTAGAGATTCATATTAAAGAAAATAAAATGTTATAAACACGGGGGTGGGGGACTTTACGATGAATACGTAAGGAAACAATATGAAGCTGTGATTTTTGAATTTGAAGCAAGCTCATTATTGAAGAAGGGTCATCTGATTCATACAGTTACTGGTTTGGGGTTCGAAAACAAAGTAGGAGAGAGTGAGAGAGAGAGAGAGAGAGAGAGAGAGAGAGAGAGAGATATTTCTGGTTTCATCTTGAATGAAGATTACAATAGGTGGCACTGATTTATTATTCGATGCAGCTGCAATGTTCAGTGTCACTGGTGATATTCATGTCTGTATAGGCAACGATAATCACAATTTCGCACCCAACGTACGATTCTCTGTCATGGAAGTTGACAAAATAATTCTAATCCTAATCCTAATGTGACCCATCCTACATACCGCATCCTGCATTCCATCATACAAATAAGCACCACAATGTATAGTGCTGATGTCATGAAAGTTGACAGAATAATCTTAATCCTTACCTAACCCATCCTACATCCCGTATCCTGCATTCCACCTTAATCCTTACCTTACCCATCCTACATCCCGTATCCTGCATTCCACCTTAATCATTACCTTACCAATCCTACATCCCGTATCTTGCATTCCATCTTAATCCTTACCTTACCCATCCTACATCCCGTATTCTGCATTCCATCTTAATCCTTAGCTTACCCATCCTACATCCCGTATCCTGCATTCCAACTTTATCCTTACCTAACCCATCCTATATCCCGTATCCAGCATTCCACCAAGCAAATAAGGTATGTCACATTGTGTCATGCCATCATATTAATGATTAAAAGATCAATAAAACGAAATTTAAAGAAAAAATGAAGTTCTTTTCATTTAATATTATACTAAAATTGTCCGATTATAAAATGGAACTAAAAAATCTTTGAAAAGAATGAAATATTTACCTTGTATCGGTAATGTTAATTCGAATGCGGAGTGTACACAATTACATAAAAACAGATATGCGATAAGATTAGCTACATTTGATTAAATATATGCATATTACACAAAAATGATATTAATAACAAATATACACTTATTAGCATTTGTAGAACTGTTGTTTACATCTTATTTTTATCATTTTTTTCCCGAGTAATCTGGTGTAATGAGTAATCGGTAATTATGGCAGTTAGCTGATCCGTTCGACGATATAGGATATAAGCACACGATGAATCTATTCCATCCAGTCAGTTTAAAGGGGACTGAGAGGTCACTACATGTAACATATGACTAATATAAATGGCATAACTCTGCTAATCAGTCACCTTTCAACACTATTCTTTCAGTTGATTACATGTCAGATGTTCATCCCGTGAAGAATTTGAATTAAAAAAAAAAACAAAAAAACAAAAAACAAAAAAAAAAAAACTTAATGAATCATTCAAAGATCGTATATCAATTTTTAAAATTGTGTTGCATTACAAATGTATACTAATAATGGTTATTTTACGCAGCTTTATTTAATCTGTAAGTAAAATATTTTTTTTGACAGTCCAAAATGGTTATTTAGTATTTTAAATATTTGACACATGTTCATTGAAATAAAAATCCTGCAACAAATGGTTTATAACAAGAAAGGCGCTCCATAAACATGTTGTTTATGTTTTCTATTAAACTTCCTGGACTTGCACGTTAATGTGTATTGGACTTTAATGAGTGCAATAACAACAGAATGTTATGCAATCAATTTCTTCTCTATCTAGCAGGATTTAGTTTAGCATGGGCATATGGTACTCTTGACTTTCTACTATAATTGGTATCAATAACATACAAATCAAGCATATGTATTAATATGTCAAGGTAAATGTAAATGTATGACAGTTGGACCGAACGCAGATTTAACATAGTGCAGTTTGATTTTTGTTTTGTATAGAACAAAATTTATTTGAAACGCACACGGTACGATCTCCCTGTCTACTAAAATCATAAGCCAAAGTTAAACAGTTAAACTAAACGTCGCGTGCTCAGTCTACATTATGACGTCATGTTTCATACGTAAAACGTAAAAGTTGTGCCTTCGGAAAAAGCAGAAGAAAAGTACGTGAGTCCGAGATTTTTTTATTTCTTCTTTCAATGCTTATCCATTTCTTAAGTTGATAAATTTTCTATTTATACTTTATTCAGTATCAAATATCTAAAAGATCGGTTCCTTGATGTTAATGTTTTTATTTTCAATCTAATCATTTGATAAGCCATACGAAAAACTAGTCTTACCTCCTGATTAAAGCACTGTTGAAACTTATCTGGTATGCATAGTCAATTATTTTTCATTTAAAATACTTTCCATTGAAAACTTGGAAACTTTTCATTAGAGTTAATTGATAATAAACTTAGAAAAGCACCACTCATTTAATGAATGAGTTGACTTTGTCGGATGAAATGGCGGCCAATATGGCGGCGCCCATGGCTGAAAGAAAATTTTTCAGCCCTTAGTACCCCCGATTCAATTTTCATTTTTCACTGATTTTCTTATATATACGTGTTACCATTAAGCCTCGCTTCGCGATGCGGGCTTCGCCCGCCTCTCGCTGCGCTCGGTATAATGATTTTATAGTTGCGTAAAATGGTATGTTTTTACATAAACGTTTTCAGACAATACTTTAATCTACTTTTCTGTCTCCTGGGAACATACTGTCTATTTTGTTTACGCAATTTACAAATATGAAATTTGTGAAAAGCAAAACGATAGTTTGTGGAGGTTTTTTGATTATGGTTTTTTTTTTTTTGGGGGGGGGGGGGTTGCGGAGTGTCTTTTTCTTGTCTTTTTGTTGTTGTTTTTTTTGGTTCATGGAAGTTAAAAAAGCAAGTTCTTTTTTTTTAATTTCAAACAAACTGTTTTCTCGAATGTGTAAATAAGTTATAGAAAAACGATATAACAAGATTTGCTATTTTTAACTTGGTTGATAAGTGATCAACTCTTTTGAAAAACTTTCATACTTCAAATGATTAGATCACCATATTTAGATTTCAGTGAACTTTGTAACATTACTATTTGTCCCTGGTTTATGGTGGTTTATACGCTTTTACATTTATTAGTATAATGTGAGTCTGCCATACACAATACATTTTTACATATTATATTACATGTATGTATTGAAAAGCTGTACAAAGATGACAATTTTGGTAACATGAGAGATAATATATGTCAGAAAAATTATTTTAAAATACATACTTATGTGCTTTGGGGTAATAACAAAATAGTATTGTATTTACACAGAATCAGTTCATATATTAAACTATGCCTTTCTCGTGTTGTATGTAATTTTGTTTCAAATGCACATATTATTTATGCATGTGTTTATTTGCAAATACATTTCCTCCTATGACTCTATGGAAAAGTAGTTTAAACGTGTATATCTGTTGGAACGTTTTAAGGGTGTATTCTGCTCATTCACGAAAAAAAACCTACATTAAACTTTTAAGATGCTTATGATTTCTTAAAAGTACAATTCCTAAAGAATAAATTTAAAACAAGAAAAGTGTATGTTAGTTTTCATTTAAGAGAGATCCGACCCCATTTACATGGGCCAAAAATGGAGCATGGAAATTCTCATAGAAAGTGAAATTTGACCAAACATTCCCTAAAATTAAGAAAATAAAAGCAGATTTCAAACATTTTCAGTTTTGTTTACTTGAAAACATCTCAGAGTTTATTTTTAGACAAAACTAAGACTATGAAATAACTTTTTTGATAAGTTATGCCCAAAAATGTATGTTCCCCAAGTAAAATTGGCGCGTAATTTTCATCGCAAATATGGTAAATAAACCAAAAATAGACAGGTTTCTAGAATTAAACTTTTTATGAAAATATTTGTACACTTTCTTTAAATATTATTGTTCCAAATGAAAGCATAAAAAGTGGGGGTTAGTGTGCATATAAGAAAAAAATATTGTTGGTTACATCCCCACCCCCTATTTCAGTTGAAGCATTTTATGGTAACAAAATAAGCCATATTTGCAGAAAAACATAAACTCAAATCTTTAAATTCACCGAAATTTTAAAATTGGTGTATTTATATTCAATAGCAATTGTAATTATGTAAATAAAAGTATTTAATGAACATGTATTAGACATACAAAGTAATTATAAAAAATAGTGCTTATAAACCATCTTCTTGGTATGACCTTGACCTTGGTGTGAATAACATGGAATGACATAAGGTATTTCTCGCTAATTATATGTTCTAATTTATTAAAGTTTTTAAATAATGTAATAATTCTGAAATTAAAAATTCATTTGATATTTTTCTTTAAAACAAAGCAGCTAGATGCATAGATTTTGATTGACATTGTTCCTCAAGGAATGCAAGCAATGATATGGAATGAAAAAAATTGCAACTTAAGAATTGATGTCTGATCAAAAAGTTTTAACCAGTATACATGTATATGCGTTCTAGGTCAGAGCATATATTGATAGTTTATATACATACATGTATGGTCTATTCTACTAAACTGTTTGGTTATATAGTAAATGAACACGCATCAATACATGGTTGCATTACAATACTGTCTTGTCTATTGATATAAGAAGTTGCACATTACTTAATCTGATCAGTTGAAAAACATAATTTGGTTTTATAAATGAATGACAAAATATATCCATCCTCAAGGTAGCGAGAACATAGACATCAACTGAACACTTCATAGCAATGGGTGATACAAAATAAACTGTCAGTAGAATTTATCAATTTATCAACATCAGGATTATTTTCATTTTTATTATTATTATTATTTTTTTTTTTTGGGGGGGGGGTGTTGTGTTGTGTTACATCATACAGTACATACATGTACTGGAACTAATAACTAGTTCAGGAAAAATGAAAATCAAAGGCAGTATATAGCACTTCTGACATAATGAGCTTTAACTATCACTTATAAAAGTATTTCTAAATGTTCAGCTATGGAATGTATGATCTTTGATGACTTTGTCACTCTTGGTCCACTTCCATACTCTTTTGACAAAACTTGTCGTATGCCCTTTTTCTTTCCCCTACTAAATGCTAGCTTTAGAACTGCATAATTCAAGCCACTGGCAGCTATTTTTCTATCCATACACTTAGTGATTCTTAGTGAAAAAGTTGCACTTAGCAGAGAGAGCGATGCCTTCTAGCTACTCTGTGAATCAAAATTGATTCAGGCCATACAAGTCTTTGAAGGAATGTGGCATCTTGTATTAACATCATGAGCAGCATAGTCACAATGTAAAAGGATGAAACTAAAGTCTGTTGGGTATAAGATGGCAACCCTGGGAATTGTGACCTCAACAAAAGCTTCGTATCAACAAATCCTGCAACATGATTTTAAAAAGCGTCCTTCTTTCCAACTGCTTCCATGGCGTTGACTAAAACATGGCAGACTTGATGTTATGCCCGGTAAGATGGCGCAATTTCATTGTCAATAAGGTCAATGAAGTACTCTAAAGCAGAGGAAAATTGCTGGATTGAACAGGTTTGCCTCAGTGGAACATTTGATCATATTTCACTGTTATGTCTGTCACTTCAGATGCAGAGGAAGAAATTGGAAATTTTGTTTGGACAAAACAGTGTTAGTGATCTTCTCCTCATACTGCAGCTATCTGGATAATGAGGGAATTATGACCTGTTAATTTTTAAACAAAAATTAATACATAATAAGCAAAATTATTGCTTATCTTGCTAGTTTTCACTTAGGACTAGATATGCAGAAAAGAAAAAAATGACATTTTAAAGGTTAAATGTCCATGCCATTGTGTGATAAATTCATCATTAATTTGTCACATTAAATATTCATTGTGACCTATATTGTACAGTGCTGCAAAAAGCATAGTGCATATATGCAGGACTTAAATTTCTTACATTCTGTAGTATATTTTACTATACTTATACAAATGTAGCTCTACATGTAAATATACATGGCAAACAGTCAATTATAATTTAAATGTAAGCTTCTCAGAAAAATATTAACCAAAATATTGACCAGTGATGTTTTTAAACTATTTACTGGCTTAAATATATTGAGAGGATCATCTCCAAAAAACAATAAATCAATACTAATTTGTAGATAACCTGTCCCCTTTCATATTTCTTTGACTGCATTTGACTTGACACTATAGTAATAATATGATAAAACTGAAGAATAACTTTCCAGTTATGATCTCCTGTTTAGTAGCAAGGTTTATTTTTATTGTAGATATGCCAAAAATTGAAATAAAATAACAGTTATTACTATAGAAACATTCAAATTTGGTTTCTCATAAAATTGCCCTATCGGTAAACGCATGGGCCACCATATTACACATGTATCGCCTGCTTGTGCAATGATGATAATTGGATCTATAAGATCATACATATGCGATAATTGCGTCTGAAAAAAATTGTTATGAGCATAATGTAGCATAAACATTGCCATTTTAATTATACAAAGTCTAAAGGCACTGAGAACTTACATTTTTGCTGTAAATTATCTCGATTTCCTCTACTGGAATTTCCTCTGACTCATTTCGCTCGTTAGTTGCAGTTTCTAAAATAATCGTGTTGGCGATTATTTTGTTCTATTGTTTTCCCTATCTTTTCCCATCTCTCAGTTGGCATTTTCAGAGGACTCGTACTGCTGTTCACGTCGCTTTGAAACGAAGCGACCCTTTCTCCTTCCCCTCTCGATATTTTGTTGTTGTTCGCGCCGACTACGGTATGTCGTAAATGACATAATTTTACCTATTCCTTTGTCATTTACACATTTAATGAGGATTTATTGTGTGAAATATGATTCATTTAATTTTTTGTTTAAGTTTTATTGAAAATTGTAACAGTTTGAATTTTACGACATGTTATTGTATGGAGACCCACTTGGGGTAAAAAATGATGACAAGATACATCCTTAAAAGTTCAATAAATCATATTTTTGAGGTAACAATGATCATCGCACGATATCTTTGTTTGACTGTTGCATTACTACAATTGTAAACACGCGGTTATGTTCATAATTTTGAACGGTTTGGATTTTCTAAAACGTAAACATAAGTTAAATATAACAATATAATACAATATTAATGTGTTCAACGTTACATTGCTATATCCAATTAATAAGTCTTATAGAAAATAAATAATAAGTCAGATGAATAAATCAGTAACACAGTCGAAATTTATGAATAAAATAAATGTTTCAAAGGGTGTTTTCTTTACTTATTAAGGAATTATGATTATTTATTTTATTTTACTTTATTTTTCTTTTGTTTTCTTTTGTTTTTGTTTGTTTATTTGTGGGGTTTTTTTCTTTGTTTTTTTTTTTTTTTTCAAAATTAGACACGTTTACGTTATACGTTATACACGTTTTTGTAGATGACTTATCAAATAAAAAACAGCGATCCAGTCACATACATAGGTAGGCCCATATTATGAGGCAAATCGTGCAGTTGATAGAAATACTGCAACGTGTACTAGAACAAATCCAATAGGTATAGGAGGTGGTTATTCTGACAACACTGTGTGGTGGAGAGTAGATCTTGGTGGAATATACAGCATTTATAGTATTACTATCCTGTACAGAAACTACGATAGTGCAGGTATTTCATTTTTTAAGAAAATCTTGATATAACTCTAACATGCATCCTGTTTTGGTTTTTTAACAACTGTGTATATCACGTTTAGCTTTCTCACACGGCCATAATATTTTACGCACCTGTCAAAACATATATTAAAAGTTCTGTGTTATAATGTGCATCAAAATCGCAGACACGTTTGCATTTTTGGTATATATGCTTTGGGAGCGCGACTTACTAGTAAGCTATGTTGCAATTTATATTATTATACTTTCATGTTAAATACTGAAATCTGATTGGCTTAGACGCAGTTTATAATCCGTACTATTCCCTTCAGCGTTAGCAACACACTTTTGCAACGAATAACACAACGAATTGCATCAATTAGGCGCGTACTGTTCGCCGTAAAATTCACGTCATTCCTAAAGAAGTCAGTTATGCGTTGAAATAATTTGAATAAATAATAAAAATAAAAGCAGTAAACTTTCTTTAAAATTAAGACATTCAGTATAATAAGATAAAAAGTGATGTTTGGGAGGGTAACAGTTAAAACTGACACCCCTCGAAACCATTGTCAACCGATGCGAAGCGGAGGTTGACAATGTCTTTCTCGGGGTGTCAATTTCAACTGTTACACCCCCAAACAGGCACTATTTATATAACATATAAATGGTCCTTTAAAATTGATTGATCAAAACCAAACGTTTTGACGTAACTTAAATATGTAAAGAAGATCTAAGCAACGAAAACCCAATTAGCTGAGCTTAGGGATCTTTTTCTTATAAATTGCATATTGCAACACGCAAACACCCACATTAGAGAACATTGCAACTTATGTAGACGGATTTTGCAGGTTTTAATTTGTTTTGTACCAAGTATATCCAATGACCACTAAAATGTTTTAATTCAATTTAGTAAAAACAGCAAAATAGTATTACTAACAGTCCAAAAGCAATGTTTTTCATCCAAAAGGCAATCTAATGCTATTTAACGTAGCAGTGCTTTCAAATCCATGTAACTATGACGATACTAAAAATGTGTGTCATAATAATTTTTATATTTACTAAGTGTTACAAATAAACTAGAGGTATGAATTTAATACAAGAACATTGATTATATCCTAGTGTGCATTTTTTTTTCTTGAATGCCTGTTTTTTAAAAAATTTTTCTAATATGTTCTGAAAAAAAAATGAAAAGTATACATAAACATTATACATCAATATTGATACTTTTTTTCCAATACTTTGTCAATATATCTTTTTTTTGACATAGAGACTGTTTTGTAGAGTTGAGACAAAGAGGTCGATTGGCTGGTTTATCTCTGTATGTGTCAAACACTGGTGATATACAAACTCCAGCCTCTGTTACAAGGACGGACCTTTGTTACCGCCCCTGAACTTTACAACAGTATGCGCAGCATTTGGAAGCTATGTTATATTTTACAACGAAAGATTGGCTGAAGTAACCTACCCCACTGGATTTGAACTTGATGTTTATACTGAGTTGTGTGAAGTCGTCGTTTTTGGTAAATATTATATTTCATTTTGAAATACATGTATCCCAAAGAACGTTCAATACGTATACAACATATAATCTTTTTTTTCATTTTATTGATAAGTTAATAACCAATATTAAAATCTTGAGAAAAATTGTTCCATCACGTACCGTCAAAGATATATCTAAATAATGAAATGAAGCTTTTTCATAAATAGTTTGATGTGTATCAAATTGTCGTATATATCGTTTTTTGTACAATATACAATCAACATGAGGTTTTGTTGATAAATCATTACAATTCAGAGCTCAAGTAGGATAATGTAGGATTCGAGTTCTTTTTCTTTTTTGGCATGATTTAGGATGTTATAACAACGGTTTTTACGGCAGTAACTGTAACATTCGTTGTCCCATGAACTTTAATGACAACACATGTCACATTTGGAATGGAACATGTTTAGCTTGTGAACCAGGGTGGACAGGGGTTTATTGCCAAACACGTATGTTACTCAAAAAATTGTAATATATTATACCGCCTGTTTTCATTTGATATCAAACAAAAAATAAAATAAATAACGTAAAGAAAAAGAAGAAGAAAAACCCCTCAAAACCAAATCAATGTATCAATAAATGATTAATGTGAACTAAAACAAAGGTATATAAACAAGACGTTTCCTTATGAATTAGATGGCGAAGAAGGATTGTATGGTGTGAACTGTGGTCAACCGTGTGTAGGACATTGCAAAGACAGCACTTCCTGTAATCACGTGACTGGTCAGTGTGATGAGGGATGTGACGGTGGATGGACAGGAAAACACTGTAACATAGGTACAAATATCAGGGTCCATGTGTATGAAATTGTTAATAGTGCCTGTTTGATAAAAAGAAATATAATTTTATGTATGCATAAAATATGTAGCAGAATAACGATTTTGAGTATATTTTTTTTACGGGGAAGTGGCTAGCAGTTCAACATCTATAATATTTATATCAAAATATCCAGAGATGTAATATAACGATGCTTTATTCGTTGTACAGCTGTGGTACAACTTTTTTTTGTCTTAAATGAAGACAATACTTAAAAACTTTAAACCTTTATCAAAAATGGAAATTATGAACAGACGTGATTTAAAATTTCCTTTCATGAACAACAATATAAATGAATTCATTTTTTTTTTTTGGTTAAGAGTGCGATGGTGGTACCTATGGATATGACTGTATCAGCAACTGTAGTGGTCACTGTTTGTACAACTCTTCATGTAACAAACAGACTGGACATTGTGACATGGGATGTAACCCGGGATATACTGATAATGATTGCACCAAAGGCAAATATACATATGGGTGCTTTAAATAATACATTAGAATTCTTTCCCTGATCTTGATATTTCTTAAATACAAAATAACTCGTATTTGTTATTGTTTTAACTATTCGTTACGTAGAGTGTATCTCAGGCTATTTTGGAATGAACTGCAACGATAAATGTAGCGGTCATTGTTTAAACGATGAGCCATGTGACCATATCACTGGAGTGTGCGTCGTTGGTTGTCAGGATGGATACATAGGGACGCATTGCAATTACAGTAAGAAATATTCAGTTATGTTTAAGCCAGTAAACAGAAAATTAATATTTGAAGGAATTATACAAAGCTGGTCATTCTATTTGATAACATTTAATATTTCGTATTCCTTTTTTTTTTGGGGGGGGATTATTTTTATAACTTGTTTCTTCGGATATGTTGGTGTATATATTTTGCCTTCTAGCTTGCAGCGAAGGATATTTTGGTACAAACTGTTCACTGAAATGTTCTTCTAATTGTTAACCTAACCCGTGTCGACACACAGACGGATGGTGTTTCTGTGCTGCAGGTTGGGTGGATGATAATTGTACCACAGGTATGTCGCTAACCAATCAGCCTCCTGTCATAAATAATTGTTGTTACTTGAATGGGTTTTAGTATCAATAAAACATTTCACAGATACTGCTATAAAATTGTTCTTAAATATTTTACCGTTTTGTCGCATTCAAGTATGCTTATTTGTATACGGATGGAGTTGGTTATATTGCACGTTTAGACAACTTACTAATTAACTTCGTAGATAAAAGAAGTAAGATACCAATATCGACTCGTTCCTGGTTTTCTCCCGTGTCTACTATTTTTTTCCTTATATCTTATTTTATTCGACAGTCGGTACATATTTAAATGAACATTACTTTAGATTGCTAATATCATATTGTACGCAAACAATTAACATTTTAGGCTGAATATTTCGGTAAAGTAATACATGCACACTGATTTGTCTAATATATCCTGAAAATAAAATCTTTGAGATATTCCCCAATTATTTTAGAATGTGCACAGTCCTTTGGAGTAAATTGCCAGTATCATTGCAATGTACACTGTATCAACCAGACGTGTGACAGAATTAATGGTAGTTGTCTTAATGGTTGTATGGATGGGGAACAATGTGACGAAGGTATGCTGCTATGTATCTAATCTTTTGATAAGATGAAGCTAATATATGCAAAATAACAACATCTATAAGAATCGCTCTCAATTACGAAAACGGTATTTACTTAGAGATGTTTTTTGGTTTTTTTTATTTAATAAGACTAACTTTATGATTTATTTTCTGTAGAAACTGCTAATGCTATACTGCCATTTTCTACTTCATCTGAAAAAATTCCTATACTTGTCGGAGGAATTCTTTCAGCATGCGTCTTTGCAGTATTTTGTGTTGTACTGGTTATTGTGTTCAAACGGTAAATGTTTAACATTTAAAAACAATTAAACATGATTTAACGGTAATTTTTTCATCCATTCTGAAAATCACATTCTTGAGTACGTTTATTTCAGAAGAAAATCCTCTAACACAAAGTGTTATACAGATGCTCTTCATTTTTGTTGGAAAACCGCGTCTACTGCAAAACAGAGAGCCAATACTGAAGACATTTCGAATTATCAAGAGTTGGACTTAACCTTAAAAGAAAATCCGTATCAAAGCATATCACGATAATAAATGTTTTCTGAACAGAAATAGTCTTAAAATGTATTAGGATTTAAATGAACAAGAGTGTACTTATATTGTATTAAATTTAAAAGAAAAAATACTAACATACATACACTATTAAATAACTATATCATTAATAAATTGGGACCGAGTTATAACTCTAACTATAACATGTTTTTCTTAATGTTAGCTTCAAATACGAAATGAGATCGATTATAAAAAATAATAAAATTTAAATAAAAACAAAAAATAAAAATTAGATGATACCGTAATAAATAATATGCAATATGATTTAGATTCCTCACATGATACAGTATTATATGGTTCATATTCAAATTTAAGTTTTGAGTTTTGTTTCATATCATTACGAAGTAAAACATATATATAGTACAATACAGGACACGTTCTTACTTAAACACAAGAAACAAAATAAAATAGAGAATAACCTACCTAAAATACTCGTAATTATCGCGGAACACAAGCTCAAATACGTTATATCTGAAGTATAACAATACCGTTGCCATGCATTAAACAAAGCAAGCCAGTCCAAGCCACATTAATAAATTAACAAGTACCTTGCTTATTACAAAAATGTTAATCCATACAAAACTTATCAAGACACTTCCTGATTGTAAAGAGTGAGCGAGTCATCAGTGCTCTCTCGAAAAGAAAGCGAACTGCTATTACTGCATTTTCTATGTACCTGGATTGTTTCTATTGTATTTGCATGCAGTATGGTTGTCGTCCTTTAACGATATAAGTTGATAGCTTTATCTAATAATGCATTGTAAAGGTACATGATAAGTAACATGGTAATATAAAACAAATTTTATTGAATTAACAATTAAAATATGTTATGACATATACAAAAGCTGCACATTTGTTTTCTCAATATGATTTGAATGTCATAATCTCTTTGCTCACTTTTTCCCAAACAAAATATATCATAATGTAATTCTAAACGCATCGGACATCGTTTGGCTGTATAATAAAAAAAAATGACTTTATCTGACTTAATTTGTGAAAGAAAATTAATAATTTACTTAAAACATAGAGCATACAGCAAATTAATACAGTAATGTGCCTTATCACTATTAATAGATTAATTTTCACAATGAAAATGACAGCCATACAGTAAAAGTTAAAATAATGTGTTTCCTAATCTAAAACAAACATTCAGAGTTTCTTCAAAAGGGGTATATATCAAAGATAAATTCTTTTTCGTCCCAAAACCTACGGTAATTTGTTTAAGATTACCTTTAACGTAAAATCCAGATCTTGAATACTGATTCTGAGAGCATTTTTTCTTATTTTTTGGTTTATTGTATCTGATTATATATGAATCCAAGTTTTAGCACGAATAATGGTCACCACATTTGTATCATCAGAAAAAAAACATTCATAGAAATTGCGAATTTGTGTCCAATCAATGGTTAAATGTGTAAACTGAGCAAAAATGACCTTTAAAAATCCTATATTGTTATTTTTAATTGATAGTGACAATCAATTTTTAATATTAAAAAAAAAAACATGCATGCATATTTAGTTATACGTTTTAAACAAAATTCGTCTGATCCAAGGAATGTACTTGATACATGCTGATCTCAGCCTGTTATATATTTGGCTATCTGATTTAAGGTAATTATCCATACGTCACAAAACAACGTCTGATGTAGTTCACGCGTTATTACGTCTTGCCCGTGCCCGATCTAATTGAGACCTAATAGATGCATTTAACAAAGAAACAAAGTTGACTAAAAATGATTTTAAACAAATCTATTAAAAATCATGACAACTGCAATCAATTATATAATCAGCGAAATGAAAACATGACTGGGTTGTACCGATTGCGTACTCTTTTTGAAAATATAGACCGCTTACTTTTTTCCTGTATAAACATCATTGCGTCGTGAGGTTGAATTTAATCCGAATCTTTGAACATTAATCCCTGAACGTCCATAAACATCCAAAATAAAATCCTGACAGAGGTTTTTTCCAGTGCAATAAGGGAGATAAATACACAAAGGGGAATAATTTGACCTACATGTTAAAGCTATATCATCTTTATTCTGTACGCTTAGCAACGAACATAAATATATTTTCCCCCAAAATTGTTTTTAGAATTAAAATTATACGTTGAAGAAAAGTTATTTCATTGTTTAGAACAGTCTTTAAAACCAGTAAAAATAGTTGAATAGAGCTTTTGTCTTGATAGCATATCAGGTAATTAGCGTTTTCCGCGTATGTGACTGCAATTTCTAAATTCCGATCTCGATCTATAATACTATCCGATATAAAATAAAACCATCTTATGCAATTTCTATAATACAGATTGCTCAACGGTTTGTTCAAATCATGTTTTCTATTTAACAAAAAACTAAACATACTTTTTAGAGAGATGAAATGATAAACCTATGCAAAATTTTCTTTTTACGGAAATTTTTTCAAAATATATATTTTAATAAATTTTACCAAAAATACACCCATTGGGATCCTAAAAAGGCCGGTCCGTTGGGTAATTTTATTTTCTAGTGATGTAGGGCCTTATGGGGTAAACATTATCACTATTTCAGAGAATTCTGTAGGTAAATAAAATTATAAGAGATTAAATACTATTTGAAAATTTGTTTCATTTTATCTCACTTGTAAGCAAATTTATCTTTTTTTTTTTTTTATAAATAAGCAAGTGTAACATGATAGTATTGTTTTGAAAAATAAATTCGTTCATTTTACATAGGATATTAGTCAAAAAATGATTTTTTGAAAGTCATATTTCAGGCTTAGGCTAATATTCTTAATGTATGAAAAAGGTACCATTTTCCGCTATTGGTTCTATTTTTAGCAACGGCTCTAGCTTTTATAATACCGATGGACCAGCCAATTTGGTAAAATTTAATAAGGATATATCCCCCAAATACATGTTTGAGAAATTTTAAAAAATTCTGTAGGTATTTTATTTATGCAGTGAGGTATGGACCATTACCTTAAGTATAAATGCTATTGTCGTTTTTTGCACATGTTTTGCAATGTCATGATATCATTTGCTGATTTTGATAGTTTATGTTTGATTGTAACACATGTTCTCGTTAAAACAGTATTGTTTGTAATGTTTCTTATTAATATAAAAATTGCACACACATTTTTTTCATTTGAAGGTTTTTAATAGTTAAAGATTATCAACAGTTGAAATAATGACGTAGTTTACTTAATAATTTTATTTAAAAAAATGATATATCTTACAAAAAAGTTGCCACCCAGTCATATACCAATGTGGGAGAGTATTATGACGCTTGTAGCGCAGTTGATGGAAACACAGAGACGTTTATTAAGACAGAACCAATAGGACTCACTGATCCTAACAAGACTGTGTGGTGGAAGGTCGACTTGGTAAAGTGTACAACATTTACAGTATAAACATCCAATTTAAAAACTACGACGGCGAAGGTGTGTAGCTATATATCATACACATGCAATTAACTTATGATGTACTAATTCAACTTCTGTCTAAAATGGAGTATATTAAAGTGTGTCATGATAACATCACCAAATATTGTTAAAATTCAGCCGAATATACGGTTCAATTTTCGATTTTCATATACTCCTTTTATTAAACAACATTATATGCATTGACCTATTGATACATCTACAATATCAACATAATTATATGGGTACAAGACAAATCATTTCGAATTCGGATATCGAATTACATACAGCTGACTTGGAATCAATTTAATTTATACAACATATACAGTACAAAATATATGCATTAAATATTAAGCATACATTCTTGATATAAACACAGTAAGAATGTTAATGCAGTACAATGATATGTGTAAGCCTTTGCCACTGTTCTTATCCTGTGTATTCAAATATCGACAGACCGGATACCCTGATTTAACTGTTGTAATCTGTAAATCCAACGAAGTATATCTTGATTGAATCAAGTTATTTTTTAAGCATACGTATTAAAAGGGCTGTTATATTTTTAATTCCACTGCATGACTTGATAATAATAAGTGTGATAGAAAAACCATATGTATAACATGTAGAATATCAAATTGTGATGTCTCCGCGTCGTTTTTACAACTTTTTTCATATATTAACACATATTTAATGAATATATTGATTTGTTGTGCAGTTGACCGTCAAAAAGGACGATTTGCAGGATTCTCGTTGTACATTCAGGTGCCAAAAGTATATCATTTTTTTTTTCACTATATATTTCATTGAAAACAATTTTTCAAAGAATCGTTATAAGGTAACCAATGGACCGATTTTTAAAGACTTGGATTGATAAATTCAGAATTTCTCTAGCTTTTTTGCACCATATTTAAATATTTTTACAACCTCCAGTTCCTGAGATTTGATATTCACAATCCAAAGGAAGATTTTTCGGCTTGCATATTACAATAGATATATAGAAGAGCTCTTAAAAAATATCTTTGTGTTATGTTTGAAATACAAAATTTAAAAATGAGTTGTCAAAAAACTGTTTCAATGTTTGTCAAAAAATGCAAATTTAATCTACTTTAATCATTAAAAATTTCTTTAAAATCTGACAAAAAATACCAATAGAAAACCGTTTTAAAATAAGTCTTGTTTTCAATGAAATATATAGGGAAAAAGAAAAAAAATGACATACTTTTGGCATGCGAGTGTATGTATCAAACTATGATGAGTCATCCATTGCTGATATAAAGGCTTTCACTCTTTGTTACAAGGACGGACCTCAGTTACCGCCCCTGAACTTTACAATGATATGTACAGGTCTCGGTCGTTACGTATTATATAATGAACGGTTGAATATAATGATTTATTCAGAAAAATATGAAATCTCAAATGTCCATACAGAGCTCTGTGAAGTCAAAGAACAAGGTAAATATACGTAGGTAAAAAAGTGTAAAGAAATAATTTCTATGCAATTTCCTTATATTTTTTTTTCTCTTTAAAAAATATAAATGAACCTGAGAAATTAAGAAAAAACAAACACCAACAAAGCAAAGAACTAAATACGTTAAAAAGGATAAGACTTTTTCTGGTTAAGGAAAAAAAATAAAAAATAAAAAATATGGGAAAACAAGTTATCTGGGCATTATGATATGTCCACCGCAAACCAAAGCGTCTAAATTGCTAGGTTTTAAGCAAGTGGCTTTGCTCAATTTCTTTAAGGTGTAGTATCGTTTGACAATTAACCTTATGTGTAGCTTTTAAACTGTTTACCCTTTCTCTTTTTTATGTAACAGTCAATTAAATTAATATTTGTTTTAAAAATCCCCCTTATATAT
>WFKH01011926.1:73948234-73978772 GCA_016163765.1 Magallana hongkongensis
AAAAACAAAAAAAATAAACGAATGAAAAACATTTCGATTTTTTTAAAATCTTGTTAATGAATTAAGAACACTTTTTTCTCCTGTTTTGTCATTTATTATGTTTTTCATTTATTCTATGACATTTGAATTTCATGTAGAAAATATTTGTACGATTTAGTGCTTTTTTATATTAAAATGAATTGATTTAAATTAAAATAATTTTTTATTGCTTTTTTTAGTCTGCAAAACCACAAAACGCATAATATAAACGCCACACAAAGTTAAATTATCGCATCAATGATTCAAAAGCGCCTTCGTAAAGAACGGCAAAATCTAAGTTTAAAAATATAAAAAAAAAATTCTTTAATCACGAGATTAAACATCCCGTCCCTCTAAAGTATTTCGACTATATGACTGTGTCCTTACTCTAACCATTTGTGACTAAAGGACGGGTGTCCGTTCAGTCAGTCTAAATATAAACGGCGATCAGGTAAACGTGGCTGTGTCTTTACTCTAAACTAACTAAAGAAACACAGGGATTGCTTGCTCCGATTTTATATCATTTTTTGTGAACACTTTTTAAACAATGGTTATGCGTATGTGTATGTCTATAATAAAAGACACTGCAGTGGTTTTTCCGGTCAATTAAGTCATATTGGAAACCCAACGAAGAATCAGACATCGTTCCTACCAGAAAAGGACTCTGCTTAAGACTGTTTGAAAGCACCGTTGTTAAAGGCTTACTGGTAGACATCGAAAGCTGCCTTCCGGAATTGAAAAACGTGAAATGTTCTTCAGAACGCGATATTCATAAAAATCAATTGGGAATGCTACAATGCAGCATTTGCAACCCTAACGATTTCACAAAGTGGTAAAAAAAAACAGTGATGAAAAAACACTTTTGAAAAAAAAATTGTTTGTAAATTTACAACACTTTTTTCTCCAAGTTTTGTCATTTATCATGTTATACTTTATTTTCTCTGTGCCATTTAAATTTCATGTAGAAGCTACATATGTATGTGTATAATATAATGCATTTTTATATCAGAATAAATTGATCGAAAATAACACGTTTTTTTACTTCGTTTTTAAAGTCTGAAAAACATCAAAATAAAAAATAAAAAAGTCATAAATAGTATCGCATCAAACATACAAACGTGTTTTCGTAAAAAAAAAAAGGGGGGAAAAAAACCCCCGATTAAATCCGTCTCAAAACTATTTTGTCTATATGGTTGTGTCCTTGCTTTAACTAACCATTTGTGTTTACATTTTTATTTTAAAGGACGGGTGTCATTTCTCTCATTAAAAATATATACGGTGATCAGGTAAAACTGACTGATTTTTACATTTAAAAGTATCTCAATCGTGTTCATTTTAACAGAACGTCTGTTTTTTTAAACAGTTATTTATACAGCCGGGTAAACTTAAGAAACACAAAAATGTATTTTTTTCTCGACGATTAGCTATCTTCATTTTAAAACGATTCTTACTACACTCAGGTATTCATTCTACATAGTGTCTAACAATAGGGTCGATCTCTTACTCTACCTTTTTATTAAACATGTGTTCAACCAAGTCTCCTTCCCCTTAACTCTTTTTAAAGGTCACTGACGCATTCCTTCATACAATACCCAATTGTGTTTGGGAGTTCCTGTTTCTTGGTCGGGTAATCGTCAGTCTAAAATAATCATAAGTCTTGATTTGTTGCTATGCTGTTTCTTGGTCGGGTAATCGTCAGTCTAAAATAATCATTAGTCTTGATTTGTTGCTACGCTCAGGTCTCATGTCGGGCACCTGTCCCTAAATGTAGGTCAACCACCCCCCCCCCCAATGTAGGTCAACCACCCCCCATTGTTCTCCTTTTGTTCCCCCCAAAACAATAGCTCCCATTGTTTTCAGGGCCTATACGGACGTCCATTGTATTATTTAGACGAAAGGGGGGGGGGGAGTCTTTTCTCGGTCGGGGCCCCGTCATGTTACCACACTCGTGTACTATTTTTATACATCTCTACTTCCCCTTTAATCTTGATAAAGGCCACTGTCACATACCTCCATTCAATACACCATTGTGTTCCAGGGTAACCCCTTATCAAAGGTCATCAACCCCATTGTCCCCCCATTTCAATACCCTATTGTTTGTCTTTTGTCTTCCCCAAACAATAGGCTCTCCATTGTTTTTACCCCCCATACGTACGCATATACTACTCGTGCATGGGTAATACGGGTAGATTGAATGCTAATAAACTAGATGTTGTTATGGGTGATCAAGTTAATTGATGATCAGCTCAAGAGTGTCAATTTTTTACTGACTTTTCGTTTCTTAATAATTATCAGAACTCAAGCTAACAACATAAGAATTATAAAATCCGCCAGTTTCTTTTTTTCAATAAACAAGGCTCAATTTTTCCTTCACTTATAAAATTACATATTAATAAAATTGACATTTTCATTCAAGTAAAATGTTATTAATAAGTTAATTAATTAATCGTTTAACTCATTATTATAATTAAAAATACATTATTTAATACAATTTCACACCTTTTAAGCTCTAGCGGGAATAAGAACAATGGTGTCAGTACTTATCAGTATTTGTCAGTACTTCTCTAAGTTTTTCAGTACCGTCAGTAAAAAGTGTCAGTACTTCTCTAAGTTTATCAGTACTGTCTAAGTTTGTCAGTACTTTTCTAAGTTTTTCAGTACCGTCAGTAAAAACGTCAGTACTTTTCTAAGTTTATCAGTAATGTCAGCACATTGTCAGTAAATGTCTAAGTTTATCAGTAAAAAATGGGAATGTCAGTACTTTTATGACTTAGTAGTGAACCTACATACAAGCTACTTGAAAATCATCATAAATCATCCCCTATAGGGGATGATTTATGATGATTTTCAAGTAGCTTGTATGTAGGTTGTAATAATAGAAAGGTTTGCGTCACGTATCACTAAAAAAAAACCACGATAAGTTGAGGTTGTAAAACACCAACGGCCTTATTTTATTCCGTGACTTTCAACCTGAGGATTTGGTGGATATCAAATATTACAGTATAGTAAATTTTTTTATTATGCGTGAATTGATTTTCTTACATTAATATTATCAATAGATGAAAATAGGCCTATAAATAAGAAAAATATTATCAATAGGGAATTAGCGCATGGCTCACAAATAATGAGGTGTAGTGTAGTTCAAGACTCAATTAATATTGCAGTTTTCCTCTCATCATAATTTTGACCTTTCTTATCTGTAATTATATAAAAAAGAAGCTTGCAGGACAGTCATATTTTTGCTAGAAATGGGTTTACAATCCACTCCGCCCAAAGACTGTGATTAAAACGGGCGGGGGGGGGGGGGGGGGGGGCTACGAATATTCAGAAATTTCAGCAACATTTCGTAAGAATGGCACAATATATATTTTGTTACAACAAAAGAATAAACGAAGGGGACTTGGGTGCAAACAACAGTTTACAAAAATGCAGGTATATAAAACGCTGTTGAAGTAGTAATTAAGAATGCACTCTAGTGGACACAGAAACAATTTGATGTAAACTTAATTATTAAAATTTTAATGAAATAGGTCTGATATTTTTAAAATCACTGATTGGGATTATTTGAAATATTGTGTTAAGTTTCATTTAGTTTTAAAAGGTTAACACAAATCAAGAGTGATGATTGGTAAATTCAGACATGTCAAGATAACAGATATCTGATGTGCACAACACATAATACTTGATGATATTGATCAGATATCAAATTACATCTTTGTGCATCTTCGATATGCAAAGACAAGAAAGACAAGCGGTAATTGAATATATGCTAAAATACAACGCCTCAACAGTTCGGCATTTGTCAAGTAGGTTATGAGAGGAGCTAAGCATTTATTAGCCTATTTATGAATATGAATGCTCAATGTTTTTTCAGATGTTGCGAAATATTATCACGAAAAGCGTGCCATTTAAATGGCCGGAATATATAGTAGGATTTCGATCCTGGCTATAAAGAGGGGGAACTACAACTAAAAAGTCAGCTTTCCGTGGGGGAAAATGAACTGTATAGTCATTTTGTTCAGGGGGAAATACTGCTCTATATTTTTCCGGGGTGACTGTAGGTAGAAATGGCACTGACTATACAACACTGGCTTATTTGCCACGATTCATCCCAATTTGACAGGTACAAAATATCCTTTCGCCTCTTACTAATTTTATGAGTGTACTTGTGCATCATATTCTAGTATATGAATTAACGATAAAATCGTTTATTTTATTAAAAACTATGCTCCGATTTTGTTATTCTGCTTCTCATATCTATAAAACCTGATTATTCACCTTTTGACCCAGTGTTTGCGGTTATGCAGTAATAACAACAATTTGCTGCAATAGTTTTATATATAAGGGAAAACACTGATGTTTATTAAACATGTATATGTCTCATACTAGCATTGAAAAAGTGTTGATGTTATCCGTTCTCGAGATATATTACCTGATATTAGAACCACAAATTATGCTTCACGAATTGCCATTAATTAAACTATTGTCAACACAAAATGTAAAGGATTTGTGCAATTTAGGTAAATATATTAAGAATGCTTTTGTGATCAGAAAACTTCATGTATAAACTTTCCTTTTCAAGTGACCCGTTTATATGTATATATATATGTGTATTAATTGTATATGTCTATGAGCTGTACAGCTTTTGACTAATAAACAATACAATACATTTAAACATCTAAGGATTAAAATTTTAATTGCTATTGTAAAACGGATGATTGCTATCAACGAATATGTCTTAAGTGATTCTTTCATGAATTAGTCTAATGGCACACATTGTTTAAATCAGATTTGAATAAGCATCGGCTTGTTACATGTATCTTTGATAGGCTTGTTATCTTTGATACTTTAGATGGACATGTACATGTAATTACGTGTGGTTTACACGTCGTATCGTGTAGAACATCGTACGGTTGACCTTTGTGGAAAGCACTGATTTAGGAAATACATGTATTTGCTCTAACCTATAATCCGGAAATGCTTGAAATAAATACTGTTAGTCATACTAAGTGTTAATAAGGAAGTGAAAATTTTAAGAGTGAACAAGACTGCATGTCTCAACAAAAAATAAGTTACTTTTAACATTTCGAGCAATAGATATGCTGTAAACAATAAAATACTTACAACATAGAATATGTAGCCAAAACCTTTACTTTTTTGTGAATCTGGAATAAATGCTTAAAATCATTGTGAAAACTGCAAAGCTCACTCATGCACGGTCATCTGTTATATCTAGCAGCGCTTTGCTATTTGTTTTAAAAATAATGGAATACTATAGTCTGTCCCAAATTACAGTTTCCGTAATTTTTCTTCTTCTTCTTCTTCTTTTTTTTTTTTTTTTTTTTTTTTTTTTTTTTTTTTTTTTTTTTTTTGCAAAGACAGTTCGTGTAAACGTTTTATCATTGTCAAAGAAACTTACAATTAAATGTATACTTTATACTTGCTTACAAAAAATAGCTAGTATCATATTTTTCAGCAGGTTTTTTCAAAGATTTTTATGAATATACATGTATATTTGAAACCAGGATGGCTCACATTGGATTTTCTTTATATCCGAAGCCAATAAATTTGCCTTGAGTCAAGACCATAGCTGCAATAATGTAGTTCTCTTCGATTTTTTATCTGACATTTTCTGGAGGTACATGTACATTACTGCAGCATATATTGCCTCGATTTTGAAAAACTCGATTTTGACTTAACTTGATTTATGATATATTCTTTTTATGTTAAATTGAATATATATATTTTTTTACTTTTAGGCTACGTATATGATATTGTTACAGTAAATATGAACCTTCTTTCAAAACCTCGGAATTTCCATATCATCAGATGGGTTTTATTTTTTCTCATTACGGTAAGACATCTGTAAAGTATATAGACTGGAAATCAATCACTGAAATAATTATAATGATACGAGGTAATAAACAACGTTTCATATTTATATAATATCTCAAACACATTGTCATCTTTGCTAGCTAAGTGTTTTCATCTACCCCTAAGCAGATTTAGCCTAGTTCACTACTGCCATATAGAGGTAGTTCCTGATAAAGAAAAACCAAGATCCCGTTAACAATGGCAAAAGCATAGCCTCAACGTTAACGTTTGCTAAAACACCCACCACATATATACCACTTTATGTTTCCCAAGTTCATCGTGTAGGTGCATAAAGAAATAGATAATTTATTTTGTATAATCAAAAACGCCAAATGTTTTCTTTTTCTAAAGCTGCTATTTATTTTTTCAGCATACAATGCATGTACATGCAACAAGACGATTAGCACTTGCCGCTGCAATTACTAGCAGTGAACAGTTACTGAAAGTCAATCCTATTATTGACTGAAGTTTTTCAAATCTTTGCTAAATCCGCAAAGGGGGGAAGGCGCGGATATAGAGAAGGGGAGGGGGGTCTGGACCTATTTTCCGCCATGATAATTTTAAACTTATTAAATTTACCGAAAAGAGGCATCGCGTCCCCTCCTGCTGGCAAACAAAATTATCTCTCTGACTCCTCCCCCCCCCCCCCCCGCCCCCTTGAATTTTATTCTAGACCCGCGCATATGGGAGATAATGGTTGATACCAAAATTGAGATACACCAAAGGGTGATTCTTCATCATACTGTGGTAACATTAATTTTTAGCTCACCCGAACCGAAGTTTCAAGTAAGTTTTTCTAATCACCTGTTGTTCGTCATCCGTCTGTCCGTCCGTCCGTTCGTCGGTCCGTAAAATTTCCACATTTTTAACTTCTCTAGAACAACTGGGTCAAATTAACCAACTTGGCACAAAGCATCCTTATGAAAAGGGGATTATAAATTGTTAAAATAAAGGGCAAAACCCTTTTTATAAGAGAGATAATTACGAAACAGTTTACATAAAGTGTGTGTCTAAAAAAGTCTTCTTATCAAGAACACTCAGACTGCACCAGAAAAGCCAAATTTTACCCCAAAGCTTGTATTTATAGTAAGGATTCTAAATTGTTAAAATCGTGACCCCCGTACCAATATTTGGGCCCCAGAGGGGGTTCAAAGTTTAACATAAAAATATATAGGGAAATGTTTAAAAATCTTCTTCTCAAATGTTTAAAAATCTTCTTATCAAGAACTACAATGCTACATTTTTAGAGATTACTATGCAAGCATCCTCAAATTAAAAAGGTTAAAAAGTGACACAATTTGTACTTTATTTATTTTTAAAATCAAAGTCATCAAATTCTTTTTCTTTTTTTTTTTCTTTTTTTTTTGTTGATATTCTGATTTCGATATCATTATAAAATCAATTGAACGACCATTTGTAAAAAAGGTTTTAATGGTCATAATAGAATTATCAATTGAATAGATACTAGTAATCAATATATTCATAATGGGGAAAGTAAATTATGATACTCATTTAGTTCTAAAAAAAAAAATTTAAACGTTCTTCGCGTAAATATCATTTGTCGTCTCCTCACTCCGAGAATGTATATGAATCTATCTTAGCACGCTTGCAAGTTAAAGTGCAGGGGGGAATCTTCTGTGTTTTTTCTACAATCTACTTCAATATCTAGTTCTTTCTAATCCTGTATTTTCTTCTTCTTTTTGGTAAAAAGAACGCAATATGTGTTTGTTTGGTTTTTTGTTTTTACAGGGGGATTCCTAGAACCTTTGATTTGATTTTGATAAATGGTAAAATTGCCAATTCTCTTTACCTTTCGGGGAGTTTTTCCATAATCCTTTTTTATATCTTGATTATGTGTGATTCTCACGCACAACAATCAATTAGTGTACGCACGACGTAAGACAAACGTGTACTGTGCGTTAACTTTCCGTTAATTTATACGTATGTTGATGGTGAGTTCAAGCGACTTGCAGTCAACGTACGTGTAAGTAAGGTACAAGAGAGATCTCCTTACGTCATTCGTGCATGTCAAATTGTACGATTATTTTACGGGTTCCTTGAGTTAAGCGCAACTGCTGCGTACGTTTTCAGATCTCGCAAGGAAGTCGTAGTGATGGTTGTGCATGTCCAAAAGCCACCGTGCGTGCTTACGGGAAGAGTACGGGAAGAGTACGTCCTTCCAAAATCGCAAGATGCACTTGCGCGTCTCGCAAGATTTTCATTAAAATCTGCCTGGAGGCCACACTTGGAAGCACGTACGACCGATTGTGACCGAGGCTTTGGGTATGCGATAAATGGCATAAAAAGGGAGGACGGAATATACTTAATACTAGGGATGTCAACGAGTACTCGAGTACTCGACTATCGCTCGGTCACACCGATCATCGACTAAAATTTTCTTAGTCGATTACTCGTAATAAAATGAATAAAAATCAAAACATTTCATTTATTTTTTCTTAACGCAGCAGTTTTGGGGCTACAAATGAAAAGTTTTCTTTTCTAAGCATGTTTGATCCGTAAGTTCACTCTTTTACATCGGTGTCCCTGGTGTATTTATTTTAGCGGCTAATAATTGATCTCTTTTGATTCACCTAGGAAGACATGTACTTGAAAAAAACAGTTAAATTTTGTGTTTCTTCTATTAATTGGATAAGATGTTTGTGTAATCAAAATTTAATGATATCAATAATTATCTGAAGGCGTTTATTTTTATAATCATTAATCTTCGATTGTTGATTAGGCACGGGCAATTATATAACATGGAACAGGTCATACAATTGATTTGCCTTAGATGATCGATATGGAGCTCAATTATGTGTAAGCGTCACAAGAAAAAAAGGAAAAGCCAGGACATTTGCTATCAAATTTTATTTATCAAATACATTCAGTATATATTATCATGAGTTTTTAAATGTTTTTTAGTTTAAGATAAGATGAATGATATTAGCATAATTTGATTTGAAAGGGACACAGAGTTTCAAAAAGATGAACGAGTACTCGACTATCGATCGACTAAAGCTCCCGATTAATCGACTAAGCCAACCGAGTAAAATTGACATCCCTACTTAATACGTCATACCTCGGGTATTCCCTTTTAAATAAAGCACTGATTCGCATATTCAAAAGGCTTCGATTTTGAATTCAATCAACAAACATGTTATGTATAATAATGAAGTGGATAATATATACTGTCAATTATAACTTTTATTACACAAAGTTTAATATATAAACATATTTATGAATGCATATATTTTGAAATATTGACACAAACACACGGTGCAGGGAAATCTCATTTACATAAATATGTTAACTTCTGTTCTTTCTTTAGCCATATATCGCAAATCTAAGGCAGTAGATGCAGTTTGAATATCAGTTCAGAAATGTAAAACTAAAACCATTTACTGCAGGCCTAGGCCGTGACTAGACTCCAGCTCGAATATGAAAGCTTCTCTTTATCAAGAATAAAATGATGCAGCCTATGCAAGCAACTGCATGCATATATATAGTGAAAGGGGATATGCTTCATATAACGACGAAAACATTAGAAAAAAATGCCCGACATTATATAGACAATGGCTTTGCAAATGCCAAGGGAATGTTTTCTACACAATTGACACATAAAATCAGGTTAAAACAAATAAATTGACTTGATGTGGAACAGTACAAAAACATGGACCTTCAACAGCCAATATAAATAGTAGGGATGTAAATTTTGCTGATATAGACTAGTCGAGTAATCGGAGCTAGCGATGGTCGAGTACTCGTTGATTTATTTGAAACTGATGTCCTTTTCATATAGAAATTAAAATGCTACTGTCAAATACATGTACACCGTATCTTTAACTTAAAAATGAAATTATATAAACATAATTTTATGTACTAACTTTATGTATCTTATTCAAAATAAATGAAGATCGTTTTATCTAAGTGTCCGTTAGCAAATGTCCTTTTTCTTACGACGCTTACACAAAATTAAGCTACATATCATACAAGGCAAATCAAACGTGTCATGTTACATGTTAAGTCATTGCCCCGTACCTTATCAGCAATTAAAGTTTGATGATTATAAAAACAAACGCCTTGCGATAACTTTGAAATGATTATATAAATATCTAATGTACATGTAATAACTATTTGAATTGATATTTAACATCAAAAGAAGTATCAAATTGGTCTTCTTAATTACATTTACGAAAAAGTACTTTCTGAATTCAAAATAGTTATTTCGTCTACAAAATTAGATTTGTTAAGAACAAATAAAAAGTTCCGAATTTAAATTATGATTAACTGTAGGATTAAACACTATTTGTTGAATAGTGTTTAACCTTACAATTAGTCATAATTTACACATGCATACATATGTATATTACTTTCCTTACCACAGAGTAAAGCTACAACGCAATGTCCAGAATCTAACAGGACTGCAAGATTTGTGGATTCCTACCCCGAGTCAGCCGATAAATGGGCAAAAGCAGCTTCTCGATTAAACTGTCAAAATATCAAGAACAATTGTACGTCATTTGTGTACCATTGTGTAATGAATCATTATAGGACCAGGGTGATTGAAGTGTGTGCGCCGGTAACAAATATCCTAGGTATTTATGGTGTTTTAAATCATTAATATCTTGTTTTTAATTATGTTTAATTCATAAAAAATATAATGATCAAAGAAAATTTGATAAAATTTGATTTTCTCTCATAAGTGTATCTATAAAATAAAGCGTATCTATATAGGTATATATTCTTTTCAGGGTCCGTTTGTGTTGAATACAACTTTTTAGGAGGAATTATACAACGCAATAGATTTGCTAAATGCGAGTCATGCCCAGAAATGTATCTTTCGAACAATGTGTATAACTGTAAGTCATTTTAACCTTTTGCCTATACTTTTTTGACTGATAAACTTTATCTTTAAAATTATTTAAAGTGGCTACATTTCCGGTAATTTCATTATGACTGCTGATTTCAAAACATCTCATTATCATTTGCTAAACTATAATTTAATTATTTAATTATCCCCTTCGTGCTTAGAGTTATAGATTAAAGTTATATACATGCCACATTACTTTACCCCTACATCCCTTTGTAAAATTCGACACCGGCACTGTGTATGTGTATAAACATAAAATTAATGCATAATCTTAACATTTCTCTTAGAATAAATATTGAAAGTATATGTGTGTACAATTATATCGTATAATATTGTATCATGCATTTATATCATATTAGATGATATGACTTAACTTTGATTTATATGAAAAATTGCACAATATGATACAGTATTGTACAATATATATATATATTTCATATAATCAAATTGTTTTATATATCATTTCAGTATAACATAAATTATGATGCATATAATATATCATCAATTATATCCATAAAGCAAGTTTAATTGCGATTTATTTTTGACATCTTGATAATCAAGATCAAGCTCTGTGTTTTAATCTAGCCTTATGTTGCATATCCATAAGTACATGAACCATATTTCTACCAACATTTAAATCTAGCTGCTTTGAACTACTAAAAAAACATTAAACCTGCCCTAGCATCCGAATAATCGAGTTTAAGTTCCATATCTTAAGATCCCAAAATATTAGACATTAATCGTTACTTTATATATGTTCGAGGTACATGTATGATCAATACGCATGTTGCGTCCCAACCTCGGGGGAGAGTGGGCAAACTTTTGGGGTCCACTACTGCAGGTTAACCTTTTCTCTAAAATGAATAAGTAAGTCTGGATTAAAAGTTCAACAAACAGAATTTATCCAAGTAAATAACAAAATGATGAAGTACATGTCCATAATTTCTTACAACTCATAAAGTCCTCTCATATCCCACAATAAATCTATAAATAATGACCAAATACTTGTACTTATATTTAAAATATCCCTTAAGATAACTTATTCCCGAACTATCCCTTATATTGCTATGTACAGTAATTCCCATAGCTATCTCCTACTCTACCACTGGGACTTCCCACTTTTCTTATGGAGTCTCCCACAATGCATATGGGCATCTCAGTTTCTATAAACATAATAACTTATTTATAATTCTATAATAATCACACAACGAGCTTGGGTCACATCAGCCATCCCTAATGTGGGTGCTCGGGCTTCTATAGTATTGATGACCTTAACCTGAAATCGATAATTGAGGTCTGGTAATAAGGAGACGATGCTCTGTATATATACCTTTTAGTACGCCTTGGTAACCCCATTAGCCAATTGCTAAACCGAAACAACCCAACGCCACTTCCGGAATAAACAAATCGGGAAAAGGGCACGCAGTGAAGTTTCTGAATGAAATAAGTTAATATCCATATAAAATGAGAGGATTATATCTATGTGAGCGAGTCATTTACATATGTTTATAATACCGGAGTTTTTTCTTGATTTATTGCCTCAGATTACGATCTGATTACAAACAATGAGAAATGATTACCATCATTCGTGGGAGATATAGGTCATTCGGAACCCGACTCTGAAAGATATATATATTTTGATACAATCTACTCGTGATATATGCATATTAACAAATCATATTGGATGAAACAATTAGCAACAATGCTTGATAGAAGCTGTAAGTGACCAGTCGGTCTTAGTTAATAATTATAAACGATCGAATTTCGTAACACTTACTTCTATATGAATTCACCTCCAACACACTAAATAGATTTAGCGTTCATAAGCATGCATAGTGCAAAAACATTATATATTAGATACACCATCCATCCAAATTTGGCAAAAACAAGATTAGTAATTGCTTTGATACGGCCATCGAAGGGCACCTACTCAAAAACCTTAACTCGCTGAAAAAACAAATCTTCTCCAGCATCCAAAAGCAAAGGTTTATAATAAATTTTATAATTTATTACATGTAATACATGTAGATATAATGGAGTTTTTTTTCCGGATGTATCTAATTGTTTTAGAAGTTTATGAAAGAGATTTTGTTTATTAAAGGGGCATGGTAACAGATTTGGTTAAATTTTATTTTTCTATTTTTATAGTTTACAATGTTTTAGTTATGCATTTCTAGTGATCAACCAAAATTTGAGTTTCAGTCGTATTGTTATAAGCAAGATACAAAGCTCACAATTCTTTATTATGTTAACAAGGTTTGTGCCATGTTTTTGTTTTATATTGGTTCAATATACCTGTAAAAGTTCTTCTTCATGCTGATTTTTATTTTATATTTGCTATATCGTTTTGAACATAAATAAACAGTTCCTTGCGTTTGTCACTTTCATTTAAGTCTAAACCTAGAATGTCTGTTCAACATTCAAAATGTTAACATAAACATGACCAGAGCTTTGTTTACATAACAAACAATTGTGAGCTCTGTATCTCGCTTATATTCGACGACTGTCACTTAGATTTTGGTTGACGTTTAGAAATGCCTTACTAAAGTAATGTTAACATTAACTACGGAAAAATAAATTTTGACCAAAATCGTGACCATGCCCCTTTAATTTTACAAGTGATTACTGAGTATCTTTAAGAAAGTGGTGAAGTATCTTGCTAAAATATTTGTTGAATTTTCTTTTAGATACTGAATGCTTTAAACCCAAAATTCCTGAAAAGAATCAGTCTGCAGAGATTATTGAATTGCCTGATTTAAATACTAAGGATAAGTTGACATCAACACCATCACAAAGTTATGACAGCACCAAGATAACGAAATCTAAGAAATTGATGAATATGAATATTACGAAATCATTTTTACAGAAAAATAAAACCAACACAAATAGAATTAAGCAAACTGATTTACCAAGCGTATCGTCTACCTCTCATTCATCATCACTACAAGGCAGTTGGGCCATGTCAGTTTCACGGTAGGTAGAAATTTACTTCTATTATGTTGATTAAACATAACCATGAATAGTTTAAGAACGAAGGTAGAATACAAATGCATTAAAACGATGCCAAATAGTTAGCAGCTTGTTTTTACTGGACTCGGATGTTTATTGACATATTTGCCCTAACCATAAAAATGGTTCATGCATTAAGAAGAAAAAACCCCAGATAAATTATCTGAAGAAAGATTTTGTAAAATTTGATCATTCGAAGTTTGTTTTTTCCTTGACCTGCTACATCTTTTGTACAAGTATATGTAAAAGAACAACATGTTTTTTGCAATCGTATTAACAACCATTATGGCTTTCTTATATATTTCGTTTGATAAAATTGTATCAAACCTTTCAACGATAATACAAAGACAGTATTTTAAATAATTTGACAATTCATCAGTAAAGTGAAGGAATTCTGAGTCAAAATCATTGTAAAGTTCTAAATGTTCTAAAGGCTGACAATAATATCAAATCGGCATTATATCAAAGCTTTAAAAATTCTTTTGGAATTGAATTTTGATGTGGTCTATTAGTAAACTTATCAAATGAGGAATGTTCTGATAGTCAGTGGACTCATTTTTTTTTGGTGCATGGAAAATACAAGAAAATATATTTGCTTATTGTTTATCTCAAATTGTGACTATTAATATAGATTAATTAAGAAATAAAATATATTTTCAATCAGCTACTTGTTTTCCTTTAACTTTTGTCAATATATTTTTTCTTGCTAATTATCTGCAATCAATGTGTTTTCTACATTTTTTTTAGTGTCGCGCTTGGAGTATTTGCTTTGTTGTTGACACGGTAGCATCTCTCTGTTATCTTTTGTGGTAAAGAAATCATCGTCAGGTACAATTCCTACTAAGTAACATTTTACTAGTTAAAATATTGTTTTGAATGATACATATACTATTTGCTTTTTACAATATCGAGGTTAATATTTTATATTTACATTCTATTTGTTAAGCAAACCGATCGTAATTCACAGCGATATGGAAACTGACAGGGCTGAAACTATAAGATCCATTTCTAACCAGTTTATCGATTGGTCGAAACATTCAGCAACCTAACAAAAATCACGGACTGCACGAAAATACCATGATGTTATCAGACTCAAATTCCCATATATGAAGACTTGGATATTTCTTTTATCTAACGTACTAATGTACATTAACAATAATTAAGTTACTTTTACCTACTCTCTATGATTGATTCAATAATTTATTACAAGAAAGATTTAAATATAAACAATAAAATGCTATCTTTGATAATTTATGCTGGCTATAAAGAACTATCTTTGCATAAAAAAAATTACATAACTGCTTACGCGGGTTTTGTATTTTTTATGCAATGTCTCTACAGTCACAGCCCAAATGTATCATCAAAGAAAACATGTTATTGTTTAAATAAGTTCACAACTTAAAGAAAATGGGTGAGGGTGGGGGTAGAATTGACATCATAATACCTCTAATCACAGTCAATTTTGTGTGGCGTAATCTTTTCAGTTTTTATTTTATTTATGATTATCTATCATGCTCAATTTTATTTTTGGTTGTTGATTGAATTCGAGAAAGCTAAGAGAGTAAATTAATGTTTTTTTTTTCAAATAAAACCTCAACCAAAAGTTATGTATCGATACTAAAAGCCGTGTTTATTTTATTTCATGTTCATGTCAAATAATCTGATAATACATTTACATGTTTTTGAAGGATTAGTTTTCAAAAAAAATTTTTTTTTCATTTTTACATTTTTGCATTGTTTTTATTCTGTCTGTTGGTAAAGTCAGTAGTAATGTAGAGTTCAAATTGATTCAACGCTTATCAGATGAGATAAGGTCAGGTTTTACATGACACTAGCAAAAATCAGACTTTATCTTTTTACATGTTTATGCTTTTGATCAACATTTGATATGATACATCTTCTTCATTTATTTTTGCGAAATGAGATGTAAATGTGATGTTTTCGATCTAGATGATTCAATGATATTTTACTGCATTTGGGGTTTGATATTTTATTGTTTATTTGTTGATTTGTTAGATATACTACAAATTTGATTCATTTTATTTTTCATTCCACTATGAGGAGAAAAAATGTATAATTCCGTGTGTTACTGATGTTGGTTGTACTTTTATCTACTTAATCACAGCTATTATATTGTTTCATATTAGATGTAAAACGTTGTTTTTCCTTGTCAAAACTATTCATCAAATAATGTCAAACTTTTGTCAAAGGGACCTAGATGTACACATGATTTGAGCTCAAAATCTTTAATTTTTGTGTTTGTTTGGGGGAGGGGGTTGGGGTTCTATCTAGAATGGGTATTATTATTGATTCATCAAACTTTGAATGTCAAATATCGAGTCACATATGACAGAGTTTAGAGATGTTTTGATAACAAAGCTTGAGTCATATGCATATGACTATGAGTATAAGTATATTTAGTTACGATAAAATCAGTTTTTCTTGTTTACCACGAGTCAGTTTGTTAAGATGTTGTTATTTCTTTACTGCACATCATATGACTCGAGCTTTGTTTGCATAACAATAAATTCTAACATATGTATCTCGCTTGAAACTTGACTTTGAACTTTCAAAATTTGATCATTATTCAAAATGCCCAAATAAATCACTTTATACCCAACCAAACTTTTGAACTCAAATCTTGTCTTGGTCCCTTAAATAAAAAGCTAGGAGTCATATTTTGAATTTTGATGTTTTATAGTTCTCTTTGTGTGTTTTAATTCTCTTCAAGATGTTTAAATTGGATTCGGCAATGTATTAGTTGACACCTCTCAATAAAAACTTCATTTAGAATTATCACAGGGAAATTTGATCTACATATAACACATATAACAATTTTTTAAAATTTTGCTTCCTGTCGAATGCGGATGTGCTGGGAGAGGTATACACTTAATCATCAGGCACACATAATGTCGATTCATTGACAAATGCATCCCAATCATTAAGAACAGAAATGTCATGGATAATGTTTATTATTGTGGGGTCTTTATTTCCAGGATGCACTTCGAAACTTTGTGAGAGGTATGATTGTCTTAAATACTAGTAATCTTAATTCTGTTTTTGCTTACACAGTTAATTTTTTTTTCATAAAGTTATAATGTATTTTGTGTGAGGCTGTGTTTCTCTAAGCATTGTACTCGTATTTCTTCTCTTTTTTGTATTGGCGGTCTTATAAAATTTGCGGCTTTCCAGACATACTCATCGGGTTTTGATGGGATTTCTTTATCCCATTGGATTTTGAGATGTGAAAGACAATTATAAGACAACTAGAGCAATATGTACATTCAGGTTTATATGATATGGTCAGAGTAAAAAGTCCCACCAAAATCCATAAACTGAATTATTTTATGTTTTTATTTATATCTTGCAGAAAGAGTAGTTATAAGTGAGGACTTTGTCGTATCCGGACTTAAATGTCGCAGTGTTGATGGTATTATTTCTGGTATGTCAGCGCAGGATTTGGATCTTGGTCAAGGTCAAAGAAAAAATTATAGCATTCTTTTTTTAGGATAAAATAATTGAGAATAATACAAAATACACTAACCTGTTATGTGTTGCCTTTGAGTAGAGTTCACGGGAAGCTGTGTTGAGAGAGTTAGAAGGTCATGACCATTTTTAGGCTATAAATAAAAGATATTTTTGCCTCCTTTAGATGTAGAAAAATTCTCAAATTTTAAAGCAAATATTTGGATTTTTTATTAACTAAATGAGAGTTTATAGCCAAAACTATCATGTTTAAAACTTAAAGGCAGATCTGATTGTTAATTTGTTGACCATTCAGTCACCTTTAAGGTATCTCACTCCTCACGTTTTGATTTCATTGCGCAGATGATCATTATATTTAAAATGAATATGATTTTATTTATTTAATCATCACAGAAAGATTATTATTTCATAATTATACAACATTCATAAAGAAAATCCATTTGAGTTCAAGAAACAAACAAGTTATTGGGGGATTTTTTTTTTCGTGCGGAAGGTTTTTTTTTAGACGAAAATGAGAGAAACAAGCAATTTTATGAATTTTCAATATACTTTTCTTTTTATTATACTTTATTCATTATTAACATTTTTACATTTGAAATGTTTGTAACATATTCTAACAACATGAAATCTTGAGAGAGTGATATAGATGTTTAGCATAAAATCATGCAAATATATAGAAAATGTCTGATTTTTTAAAGCTAAATTTTGCGAGAATTTTGCCTTTGAAGCCCTATATCTAAAATTTGACATCACTGACCCCCATGTTTTACTATGCCAAAATGATACTGAATACATATCTAGACAAACTGGATTAATCTTTTAAAATTCTTGATATTCAAAAAGTTTTTATTTCAAATCAAATTGTAACTATTATAGAAATTGTCTATTTTAAGTGCAAAAAGGTCACACAAAAATTATGCAGCCTCATACCAATTTTTTTCGTTATCCCTATATTCAGTGTGACCATTGTGCATAATTAAAAACAATATTTAAAGATATAAGTTTGCTTAATCAAAAATACTGACAACAAATCCTAATCAGGCTGAAATTGCATTTTAGGTGCAAAAAAGATCAAATTAAATGGGCCATAACTCAGAGGGATGAATACTGACCCCCTCATTATCTTTATATTTTTAAAGTATGTTTTGTCTACAGATTTCAATGACATACTTCTCAAGAAATTCTTGATACAACAACACTGAGGAGTGGGATACCTTAAGTTCATTTGTTGTTTTGCAATGAATTTATAAACCTTTATATATGGCAACAGTGACAACGGTTCTGAAAATAGCTGATGATCACAAACAAAATGAATAGTACATCCTTTGCAACCATTTGAAACAAATACATTGTACAATACTCTAGTGCAAAGATTAACAACTAAACAGGAAACAAGTGTGTCCCCAATACTCACCCCAAACGCACGTGTCTGTACAATTATATTAAATTAGAAAAAAAGACTGACTTTCAAATTATAGAATCATATATTTAGGAATTTTCTTGAAACATCTTTGAATCAATGAAAAGAATTGTATTTAAAAAGGACTGCATCTTGACAGCAAGAAAATACAATCGATCCAATAATAAAAAAGAACAGATTGTGATAAACTAAGCGAGAAGGTAGATAAAACGTTTGAAACTTGTACATCAATAAAAATTAACAATTCGATCCGCACCAACATGACCCACCTCGAGCGCTAGCGACAGTCGATATTAAGGTATCCGACCCATATTAGGACCTAATTTTTCTAACCCTTAATATCCATCATGTATTAAATACTCTCATATTAATTCAAAGCTTTTTAGAATAAAAAAAGATTTACCGAGAGAAATTTTGAAAAATATTATTAACTAAGCAGAAATTAATTAATGAAGATTGCATTAAGGTCTATGGGGACAAGCACATTTTTTAAAATAAAAAAGTAAATACTAAGAATATCAATAAATGCTTTGGTGAAAAGATGAATTTAATCTTTAGGAATACAAAAACTATTTAAAATAAATTTTATACCGTATATATTTTTTAAAAATTGATTTTTATAGATTAAAAGCAAAGAGGAGCAACTCTTCAAAAACAGGAAAAGGTCATTAATTAGGACACATTACACTCCTACATGCTAATACTTAAATATGAAAATTGTGTCCAAGTATACTGAGTATTAAGCCCATACATATCTGTTATGCATCCTTATTCATTGAATCTGGGGCTATTATGGATCGGATACCTTAAAGCGAGCATGATAAGGGTCCACCACTGACGGATTAAGATACAGACGCGTTTAAGGCACTAGTCTTCATCCAATGACATGACATTATTTTCTAAGCTAGAGCGTTAATGTTTACCCATAATGTAAAAAGCAAAATATCTGTAAAATTTTGAAACATAAAAAGACGTTCTCCGTTTGAACTTTTTATTTGGTTGGAACCATTATTTAGAATTCTATTGGTTCTAAATACACCTGTAAATCTAGAACAAATGAATTTGTTATCATTCGATGTATATTAAAGAAATAACTAAATCATTTAATTAAAAATGGCAAATGACTTAATTATTCTTTGAATTTATTTGGCAGCGAAATTGACATTGTATGCTGTGATGGATATTTCAGAGACCAAAGCACGTGGAAGTGTATAAGTAAGTAGCAGTCGTATAAACAGTACATATGGAATGCAACGTATCTGTCGTACATGTATGACCATTGTTCAAAATTTATATAAAACACACATTTGGTGAAATATATTGTATTCACTAGCATAGACTAGGATTTCTAAGGATTTCTTTAAAGATAGGCAGCATTTTGATGATAGTCCTTCTGTGGGATATAAAGGTAGCGAGCATTGGTGAAAAAAAAATGCATAATTATAACCCTTGTAAACGGGTCATGTACAATTGTTTCTGTAAATCCATGATCGTTATATGTACCTTTGTAGCCCATATGAAACACCAAAAAAGGCAGTTTACATTAAAAGAGATTTATACATCTTTTACACTGATTTTTTTTTCAATTATTTATAAAAATGGGTGCAAGTACCTAACATGTATAGCTTTCGACGTAGAGTTTTGAACGATGACAAAATAATCTAAGATAATTCAACCTCGGAAGTATATAAAAGTAATCAGCTACATGTATGAATGGAAAAATTATTTACCATAGGAATTAGTGACATATTATCAGCAAAATTCATTGAAAAACAGTTGATGAAAGTTTAATTCATAAGCGGTTTTAACTGATAGAACCGATTCGTATTCGTGTATATTTCTGTCTTGTCAGTTTCTACACGAAAAACAATCAATTTCCCTTAAGATCTAAGTAGAGAAAATACTCTAGATGTATTAGTGTAAATTATACTTTAACGGTTTACATTCACTGAGTATTTTCTTCAATATTTTTAAGAAATTCGTGTTCGTTTAACTGTGGAAAAAAACCGTATCATGATTTAATTAGTTTAAAGGGACCGGATGTCTGGCCATATTGTACATTTGTTGAGCAAAAAATGTAGACATTTCTTGAACTGACTTGATTATTCCCAAAACTGGCCAAAACTGTTGTTAACAGATAAAAAATCTCAAGATTTGGCCCACTTATAAATGTACAAGATTGCCGGACATCCTCTTTAAATCAATTCTTCTGCGTATTAATGTACCACATTTCTTTTACTCATTAAAATTGCCCTCAAGTAGTAAATAAACAATACTTTAGCTCATCAAATCACATCGTTAATTCAAATACCTTTAATTGATATAGTTTAGACATCGTTCATTGGTATCTTGTTTTATACTTTTGACGATGACAATTTGTGGATAACTAGCTAATATATTGTGACCATCCAGTTAAATAGTGTCCCTTGTAATCTTTACATAAATGGAAAAATTGGCTATTCCTTCTGTGCAACTCACTTGTTATTGATAATTGAGTAAACATTTCTAAATAGATGTGAATATGAGTTTCAAATATTGCAATTATAGAAAGGACTTGTCTCAAATTTTGAAAACTGTAAATCCATAAAAAACAATCAACTCCAGATTTCATGAAATAATATAATTGATAAGTAAATTTGGTCGATACTCAATTTGAATTCAAAACAAAAACACGCATTATTTCTTATTGGACGAAATTCCCACCGGAAAAGATACAAAATCTGCAAAAATGCAATGTTAATTTTCAATTTAACCTTGACATAAAAACAGAGTAGTTCAACAATTGTGGCTTTTTGTGTGTTATATTCCATAGGCTGTAAGCCGGGATACTTCGATGTGAATTGTTCACGAAGGTGTATTTTTCCTACCTACGGGGTTAAGTGCCAAGAAAGATGTTCGTGTCAGAAGGAGTTCTGCAATTTTTCCTCAGGATGCAGCATTGGCGATGAAACTCATGGTGACATATTTTTTCCACTTTAAAAATGAGATTGTAATCTTACTACGTAAATTGCAAGGTAGTCGGGTTTTATGATGACTTAATCATTGTTTTTCACCATAAAACAAAATTGAGTTAACAATTTCTAATTTAAGAGCCATTCTCTGTAAGCATTTAAACATTTGTATAGGAGGTTCGGCACGCATAGTCACCGATTTTTCTCAAATTTTATTATGAGGCATATTATCGTATACCTATTGTAAAAACACCAAAAGTTGGTTGCTAGGCAACTCCGTTACCATGGATACACATACCCATCATTCTTAGCACAAAATGGTCTTGATTTTTACTGAAAAACACACTTTTTCTGTTCAAATATTTAATTTAATTGAATATGTTGTGATAAATCTTTATCAAAGTATCAAAGCACCACATCTTATCTACCAAATTATACATTAGGCAAATAAAAATATTTATTTTTCATTATTGTGCCAAAGGCTTAAAAGTACTTGGTAAACGGCTTTGGGAAAAACCTAAAAATGAGGCATATTTGATGAAAGCCTGTAAATTCTTGCGGGCAGGTTGATGCAAACCGACACCACTCTTGAAATGACTGAGTCTTCTGTTATTGAAAACAATAAAAACATGATGGGGAAGTTATCTTTAAATTGTTGTTTCCATGGAAACAAACAGGTATATTTCACAACTTACAAACTTTTTGAAACTCTAACTATGATTTATAAATATGTGTTAATTATATCCTTTTAGGAAAAAAATGATTGGAATGTTTACATATATATTAAATCAAGAGTCTTTATAATATTTTTGACAACTTAATGAATCTAAGTAAGAAATATGGCCAGCCGTTACCATAGAAACCTTCAAAAGAATTTCATTCAATTCTATAATCTTCACCTTTAGTACTTTTGTTTTTTATTTCATTTTGACAAATGTATATAAATACCAAATAAAAAAGTAATAAATAAGAGTTTATTTTAATAAACTAATGTTTCTTTATTAATTGGTTACTATGGAAACATTTTTATGAAAAGGTCATAAAAAACAATATGCTACATGTACATGTATTCATTCTTCATGCAAAAAAACAGACTATTCGTTCCTTGAAATTACATTTGCATTCTAAGAAATTTAATTAAGGTTTCCAAATATATTTTAGTTTTTATCAATTTTAACTAGTAATTCATAGTGGTTTAATTATTTAGAAATCCTTGCCATCTTCTTTTATAAAAATAACCTTGTTAAACCCATTACTCAAGTCCTGATATGTCACATACTAAGGTCATTAGAGCCGGGCTAATAAAATCATACATCTGCATTTTATTTATTAATAATCTTAGTGAAATCTCTTTGAGTACTCAATAAAAAGGTAAAAATTTACCTTTATTAGGAAGAATACCAATCGGTTAGGTTGCTACAGCATCATATGTCTTGTATTAAAAAAAACAAAAATTACAAAGTTGTCGCATGAGAGCAGACAATGAAAATTTAGTTCAAGTTGATTCAACATCTTTTATTCATCTTGCACTCTGTGAAAGAAGAAAAAAGCAAAGAAAGCCAAGGGGAAAAACATTAGGGTTCAAATAAAGTATTTTACTGTGGTCTGTAATGACCTTGACCTATTTTTGATAAACTTGATTCAAGGCCATACACCCATAACTTGGAGACTTTTCGTAAAGTGTGTCCATAATTTGCCAAAGGCAGAGGGAATATAAGCCTAAGATGAATTTCAAGATTTTGTATGACCTTTACTATTCAACCTTAAAACTTGCTTTAAGGTCAACACACTATTTTTACCCTGTACCTGTAACATATGAAACTTGGATCGAAGTCAATGCACACTCTTTTTCCTGAAGGCACTTGGAAGGTAATATACCGGTATTAGTCAGATTGAGGAAAGAGAAGAGTAATCAAACATTGAAATCTTTGATGATACAATACAGTTAGGACAAAATATATTCAATTGCAGATTTTAAGTTGTCTTTGCTTTCTTCATACACTGCAGCTTCATAATCAGCAGAACAAGACTTCTTGTCTTGTTGAAAGAGTCTAGAGAAAAATGAAGAAATTTGTTGACCAGATAAGAATTCCTCTCTAGAAAACTTTCCACACATTCTCATTTGCTCAGCTGCCAAATAAGGATCAACTTTGTTTCCAGTTAACTTTCCAATGTTGAATTTCTCCACCATGAACTCCTTCTGTTTTGAAGAAAATGGGACTCGGCTCCGAGTTTCTTTAACTGCCCATCCCAGAAGAAGAGATTTTTTACGTTCCTGTAGGGATGGTTCAACAGGCAGCATAATATTTTTCTCTGATGGATACATCTGCCTGATGTTGTTCGCATACATACATTTTGCCTTATCTGTGATGTTCATATGTCCATCTGCAGAGCAATTCCCTAGTAAAATATGATCCTCAACAGCCTTCTGTGATGAGAAATGCCTTGTACAAGTTTCCACTGGGCAGTCAAATACCTTTTTGGATGAATCATCTAAAATGTAAATTGAGTTTAAAATTCAAAGAAAATTAATGAAGTTACTAAACTCTAAATGATAGCCCAACTGACAGCTCAATTTAAACAGCAACAAAATCAAAATTATTTTAAACAATTATTCAAAGATATGAGATTTTAAACCACTGGTTAATGGCATGTGATAGAGACTGACTAGTACACAAGTATACATTTACTGTACATATTTTATAAGAGTAAGTAAATAGTTTCACACCTCGAGTGTCATTTTTGGATTCAAAAGCCCTTGGTTCTGCTTGTCCCCATTCTGAGACTGTATTCAGTTCAACATTTTGAGATGGACATCCAAGATTTTTCCATGGTAAAAATTTTCCTGGAAAAGATGAGGAATTATAGTTTAGAAATACTGTTGTACTTCGAGGGCAGCTAAACCATCGTATTGAAAAGAAAGCAATAGCTATATTTTATTATATGATTCAGCGACAAATAATACAGACATATTAAATTGAGTGTTATCAAGAGAAGATTTTAATTTGAAGCCAAAGTTGAACAAATTGACAAACGCGATATTTCATTGGACAATCTATTTTTAGTCCAATGTAAAGAAAATCAAATTTTATATTGACCTTCTAGGTCACGTGCAGGTGAATATGTTCTATTTTTTCTAGATAGTTGGATATGAGCCAATCAGAGAGTTAGGAATTAATCAATCATATAATAATAAGTATTATTTATGTGACAATAATTTAATTCTGGTTGTAACGCCTCATTTGATTGGCTGAACAAATCCATCTATAAAGAATGTTAAATGATACCTTCACCAATAGAATACGCTTTCCACATTCTAAGTCCCTTTGAAGAGTACTGGAAGTTGTAAACCTTTGATATGCCTGGAATGCTGCACTTCACAGATTTAACTTCAACGTCATATAGAAGTGAAGCAACTTTAACTTTGATATCTGGTTTTCCTTCTTGGTCAATGGCCTGCAAAAAGAATATTTAGTTAACTCTATGGCTATAATTATCTTGTTTTTGCACTTGTTATGATTCCATAAAGAACTATTTAATAATACCTTGGATAAGACCACTACCTTGACCAATAACCATTGATCAGTGTTATAATATACCTTCATGTCATGAGCAACTTTTATATTAAACTAAGACACTGTTCTTTAAAAATATATAGTGGGACAGGCAGATTGACAGACAGATAGATTTGCATAACAATTCCTATATATTTCTCATACATTTTTGCATAAATATATGCTTGCAGATAGATCAACGGTGGAGGGGGGGGGGGGGAGTTCCAGTAATCCCCCCTTTCAAACTATAGTTTTCACCTGTTTCATGTCCATGGCTGAGGAGACATCGTTTCCTTGATCAATGTATCTTCGGATGATAGACTTTATGTGTGCAGCCCGTCTTCACAGGGTCCTAAAATATAGTTTTCAACATAGGATACAGATAAGTTTATACAGACTCAATACTTTCCAGCTCCTCTAACATTACTATATAACTAGTAGGTTAACCATTTAGCTCAGTTTTTAAATTAATTAAGGGATCAGGTTAAATTTTGTTTAGCAGAACAACAAAAAACATAATGTACCTTTTCCATCTTGCGCCTCAGAGAAATTGAAGGAAGCTACTTTACAGCCAAGTTCATGATGCAACAGAAGAATACTTGTGGAGGATTTGTAGCATCCAGCATTATCAGTGAAAAAATGAATGTTCTTTAATGCTGGCATTTGATGCAAAAGGTCTCTGCTTACATCCAGTAGAATTTGGGAAGTCAAGAGTGCATCCTGTGATACTGGTGCCTCAAATATGTGTACATGAGTCAAAGTTGAGAAATGAGATCCCTCCTTAATTAATGTCACAGCAATATGCCAATTGATTCCCCGTTTGGCAAACCAGTCAACTTGACCTGTCATTGATTGAAAATAACAAATTGTATAATCAATGACTAATTGAAAATTAAACAGATTTTGTTAAGAAGCATGAACATTATAACTACAAAAATTTTTTTCCAACTGTTGAATGGTTTTTAAAAACCACATTTGGCGTCACTTTTTCTATTACATATTTCATGTAAAAATGCTTATCCTCTTTCTTCTCAAAATAATAAATAATATAATCACACATTCTAATTAGTTAGATTAAGCATTTTAAGTTGTAAGGTAGGAGTAAATATCTATACCCTCTCTATACTTTCTTGGAAGGAATTTCATTGCCCAGTCACATGTGATGATTGCATCTCCATTTGACAGATGTTGGACAATGCTAGATCTGGCCTGTTCTTGATTCCATGACCTAATTATATGGGCTTTCCATCTGTCAATAGCTAGGATGGCTTCATCTACCTTAAAAAATGTTTTACTTTCATATCTCAATACTGCATGACACTTGTTAAAAGTATGTACTATACATTGATACTTTATTTGAAAACTTAAAATAAAGCATTCAAGAGACCATAATGAGAGAGAGAGAGAGAGAGAGAGAGAGAGAGAGAGAGAGAGAGAGAGTAAGCCAGAGAGAGCGAGTTAGAGAGAGAGATAAAGAAAGTGCGAGAAAGAAACCGAGAGAGAAATTAACAGAGAGAGGAGAGAGAGATTGTGCGCAGTTATTCATGTTATAAAATGTAAATACATGTATTTTTATGATATTTACCATGTACATTGTAGCTTCTTTGTTCTGCCATGGGAAATCTTCAGCTTTAGTTTTGATTGTTTCAAGAGTGGAATCAATGTTTCTACAATCTTGACATCTTAATGAGTGCAGATGATTGCAAACCGTTGAAAACTCTGGTTCACTAGTACTCAGAGCATATTGTATGCAATGGTCTTCAACCATACTCTCTTTGCTGGCATGCGCCTGCATCAAAAATGATAACTTTATCAAATTTACCATGCAAAATAAAATTTAGATTTAGATGATTTTTACAAGTTCCAGGTTTAAAGACTCTTATTTTTTTCTAAACTTAATATTATATATAATCAAAAGAAATGTTAATCTGTTATATTCACAGTTCACCAAGAGAGCAATTCTTTTACACTGAATTTATACTCATACATTATATCTATTATATATACTAGTGTGTGTATACAAGTATATATATTTTGAATATAATTATTATAATACTCACTTTTAATCCTGATTTAAGATATGTTTTGGCATTTTGAAGGGACATGCTTAATATCTTCGACTCTTCACTTGATATCTCAAGTTTGTTGATTATCTTCTCTAGTTCACTAAATCCTCTTGAGCCCTCCATAACAAAGTTATCTAGTCCTTCAACACTTTTTCTCACCACAGCTGGGCACTCATCCAATATTTTGTAGAGTGTGCTCCTTCCTGAAAAAAAGAACATATACAGTTATCAACTCCTTTAATGTCCTTTCTGTATAAATTGTTAAATATCAGGTCTGTTAATCATATCTAATAATCAAACTATGTTCATGTACAGTGATAAAGTTCTTAATGAAAGCTACATATGGGTGATGCATCACAGTATTCAGGTTTTAAAATTGCTCACCAAGAGGTTGAACATTCTCTTCATTGCATATGGCAAAATCTGTATCTTGTCAATCCAGGGATGAGCTACAATACAATGTATCATGTGTATAACATTAACATATCACTACATAGGACTTCAAAAGGAGAGCTAGGTTTTAGCACTAAAATATGTAATCTTCATGTCAATTATTTCTCACCTTTTTTACTTCTTGAAAATCCTTGTCTTTCACAATTGTGGACAGAATCTGACGCTGAAACGACCATGAATGTGCATTCTTGTAAAGCTCTAACAAGGTTTCCAATGTGGCATTTTCCTTTTCTGATTTTGATGTCCCTGAAGCTTTATCTAAAACTGATGATCTTATAAAATCTTCTTCTCCAGGACATACAGTTGAAAGCATCAATTCAAAACATGTCTTCGCTTTATTGATATAACGTTGCTGGGTTCTTACACTTGAATTTTGTAGGTGAACTTTGCATTCTTTTATTGGACTAACACCAGAAAGAGACAAAAATTTATTCAAGGCCTCTAATTTCAAAGAGTAAGAAACTGATGCTTCTGATGCCTGAGACAGTGAAGTTTCCTGGCTGAACTGACTTTCACTGTCTGTGTTGTTATTTTCAGAAGTATCTAAAGCACAACCTGAATCCTACAAAATATTTTCATTAAAATAATTTTTTTTTCAGACATGTACTTTCCCACAAAACATGTAGTACATTTTTATATAAAACTCTGAAATGGCTAACAACTAAGGTACCTCTGCTTTTGTTCTTTTGGCTCTTTTCACAGGACTGCACATGTCATTATTCTCCTTAAGATCTCCAGACTGACAGTTGTTAGTTTCAATCCTCTTACCACATGAGGTCTGCACAGAATAAAGTCTATTATAGTATTTAAATCTAATTTAACATAAAGTTAACAAAATATCTATGTCATAATGTTTATTTCATCTGTCAATTTATCTGTCAATGTTTCTCATATTAACTGAAGAGAGAGGGGATTTTTTTAATTACAAATAATTTATAATCATGCAAAATTTTTTGGAGTATGTGAATAATTGCCTATCAACCTATTCAACATTACCTGTATGAGAGAGAGAGAGAGAGAGAGAGAGAGAAATGGTAGCCTCCCCCTAAAAAAAACACCCAAAAAAGTATTAAAGATAATGTATTGATTGATACATGATTCACTGTATTCCTAGGTAATTTAAGAAATAATATGATTATTTGTTTTCAGTAGTGATGATGCTTACTTTTTTCCACCAACTTCATTGGGAAAATCTCTAAAAAGTTGATGTCTACAGTTGTGACATATTCCTATTGACAATAACAATACATTAATTGATTTTACTGTCAATCTGTCCTTAAGAATGTAAACAATAATCAAGTTAAATCATCTGACATACTACTGTATTATTTTTATCATTAATATTCAATTTTTATTTATATTTTGTAAAAAGCTCAAAATTATGTATATAATTACTTGCCTGTTCCAATTGGTAGAACAATTCCTGTTGACTGAAAAATGTGCCCGACCTGTTCCTCATTCAACCGCCTTTTATGTTTCTGAGCATTTGTATGAGACGATAAACAAATGGGAATGTTACATTGAACTGCCCTTTGGCGATTATAGTAACGATTTTTAAGTTCACTTAAGTGGTTTCCACATATGAAAATTTTATCTAAATTATGAACATTCTCGAAATCCTGTAAAATACATCCTAAATCAGAGAGATAAACACTTAAATGAGGTCTTGAAAGTTCCTTGATGCTCAGAAATGTAGAACTACATGGACTTTTCACAGGGAATTTGGGAAAATGATTTGGCAGCAGACAGCTTGTTGACATTTTTTATTTGTTAACTTTTCTAATCTCTACACACAGAAGAGTTCTAAATTACAAGGGGAGGTAATTCATTTGTTTGTTCAGGGTGCATTTTTAAACAATTCATTTAACATATTTATAGGCAGCTTCCCCATCATGTTTTTTATGTTTTGGTTAGAAAAAGAGTGGAATATTTTATTTCTATATTTGCTTTACTTTGGGCCTGCCGCATTTTTCCACAGCATTGCAGCAAAATCATCAATTTTTAACAAAAAAATCAACTTTGGTCAGTGTTTCCTTGGCAACTAATGAGCAGTTGGGCTGGTCAACACAATTTTTTTTACAAGACCAACATGTTCTACATTTTACTACATTTTCATTAAAATTGGTGACTATGCGTGCCGAAAATGTTTAAATGCTTACAGAGAATGGCTCTTAAATACAATGTACCACACATACATCTAAGAGAGAGAGAGAGAGAGAGAGAGAGAGAGAGAGAGAGAGAGAGAGAGAGAGAGAGAGCTTGAGCTTGCAGATGTCTTTGTGTTTATGTGTTAATTATACTTTCATGGTAAATACTCTTCCAAACAGGCACTATTTATATAGTGTTACCCGTTGCCAAGTCTGTTGCTAACGCTGAGGGTAATAGAACGGATTATCAGCTGCCTCTAAACCAATCAGATTTCAGTATTTAACATGAAAGTATAATATTTACATTTTCCAGTGTCTTTGCCTGTGATAACACTACGTATCGATTTTGTACTATATAACCCATAACTTCAAACGACGCCAAATTGAGGCGCCAGCGGGGTTTGCTTATTTATATTTAAATATTTAATCGTACGATGGCTTAAAATTATATAAATAAATCTATCATAAAACCCTTCGGGCTTTATTGGATTTCATCACGCCCCGACCGAAATTATCACCTCATAATACTCAAAGAATGATTCCTTATTCTTTAAATAAAACGAATTGGTAAATGCGCGTAAATTATGCGCGTACGGTTCACCGTAAAATTCACGTCAATAAGTTGAAATGCATTAAAGTTTTCTTTAAAATTAAGACATTCAGTATAACAAAATAAATAGTGCCTGTTTG
>WFKH01011926.1:74000348-74011566 GCA_016163765.1 Magallana hongkongensis
GGGTTTTTCCTTAACAGGAGGTAACCCAATCGAACCTTGCCCAGGAGGACTCAAGTCAGCAGCAGACTCTGATCCAATCTCATCTTCAGGGATGTCATCTTGTCTCTTTTGCCTTTTTATCAACTTCCGTTTCTCTCGCTCCTTTCTACCAGTCAATGACTTTCTCTTTGGCATCTTTAACATTAAAAAACAAACTTAAACAAACTTAAAAACAGTTAGTTATAGTTCAAATTTGAAAAAAAAAAAAAAATCCATCCCTCCCTCCCTCCTGTGTCTAGAAACCTCCAGGCGGCAATTCCAAACAAACATCTTTTTAAGGATGGCCTAATCTCTACATTATACATGTATAAAAAGTTACAGGTTGGGTCAATGTGGGGTCAACTTGACGGTGTAAGTCAAAATGACATAAACTGTACATTTTTGCAGGAAGGTTAATTATAATGATAAGCCTTATTTATAAACTCTGTGAGTGATGATATCCAGGGCCTGTGCAGGAATTAATACTAATTCATATTAATATGATACAATGCTCGTTGAACGAGATTTTTTGTTCATTTTTGTAGGCACTGTGCCTGAAATTTTTCTTAATTGCTTTTCTTACCTATTCTATAAAATTAATGTAAAAAAGCAACTGTATGGCTGGATATTTAGAGTTGCGGGCAAGAATGAAAATCTAAACTGAATTTGGTTATATATACAGTTCCCGCATCGTTATTTTAGACAACCTTATCGTATCGTATCGTGTATCAATCCTATCGTATCGTGCGTGTATACTGTTCTATCATGCGTTAATCCTATCCTATCGTGTATTTATACTATTAGGTTTATCGTTTAATTTTAACAGTTTTTTCGTTTATCCTATCAAGCTAATCGTTTCGTGCCTTTTCAAAAGCAAGTATCTATATTTTAAAGTTACAAGTCGTTCAGTCATACGATCATTTATCTAACAAGTAATGTACAATTCTATTCTGCATTTTATCATTCAAATTGATCAATATTCATTAAACAAGATATTACATGTAAATCATATCTGTAAGCAATGAAAACTAGAGGTACTGTGAGCAAGCTCACAATTGATACCCCCCGCTAAGAAAAAAAATCATAACTCAAGTAGTTTGCTATTACAGAAAATGATGGATACTATCTATTTAACAATCCATTTTCTATTATATAACAACTGCTCTATTTTTTTCAAATTGCTTATGCTAATATGAGTACACAAATCAATTTCTATTCTTTAAATTCCATTTTATTTCAACTTAACTGTTAATGCATCAAGACATTTGTATCCTTATGATAACAAACATGACTGGAATCATGTCAAGCAGCCATTAAATGTTTATAATTTTTGGAATACCCAGCCCGATGTTTTTACCGAAAAAAATCTCCCACACAATTTTTTTTTTGAAAAAATATAAAATATTTATATCGGTGGGCCATTTTCAGAGTGGCGGGCAGCGATGAAAATCTTACAATTAATTAAATTTCACCTTAAACAAGCAAGCTTTGTGTAAAATTTTACCTTCTAATCATTTCTATTCATACAAGACATGACACATATAAGAATTAAGCATTTTTAAACAATAACTTTGACCTTGCTCGAATGACCTTGGGTCAAGGTCATGACACACCCTCAGGTCATAAGCAATCTTTGTGTGAGGTAAGAACTTCCAATGTCTCTCCATAAGAAAAATATGGACCGGATATGAATTTTGCACATTTTCTGCCATTGACCTTGACCTTGCTCGAATGACCTTGGGTCAACGTCATGACACACCCTGAGGTCATAAGCAATCTTTGTGTGAAGTAAGAACTTCCAATGTCTCTCCATAACAAAGATATAGACCGGATACAAATTTTGCAGACAGACAGACGGTCGGACAGACGTACAGACAAGGTGATTCCTATATACCCCCCAAAACTACGTTTGCGGGGGGTATAATAAAAAAATAAAGTAAACAATCGAAGTTCTTGGTAACAAGATAACATGTTTACCAGTTGTACGTCGAATATTTTAAATCGTAGTAAATACCTGTGTAGACATTACCTTTGTGTAATATAATTCGTTTTGTATGCATCCTTTTTACATAAACATAGGTAATCACAGATTACAAAGCTCACAGAGACGAGGCATCAACTTTATGAGGCATCACCTTTATAAAACCACCTTAATGATATATGAAAATCATAGTTAATGATCTTGGATATTCATGGATACTGTTTTGACACAATATCGTATATCATATGTAAAAAAAATTGTATGATAATCATATGTTCATTTCATACAATATTATAAGATACAATGTTTATCAATAAAATAATATAAAATATGATATTGCATCCAATAATACTTACAATATCATATAATTTGATAAAACATTGTATCATATCATATGATACAACATCATCTGATATAGTAATATATTATATAATGCAATATTATACAATTTCATTTTATACAATATCATATCATATGATACAGTATCATATTATACAATATCATATTATATAATATCTTATAATATCATATAATACAATTTCATGTATTAAATAACAATATATTATATAAACCAATATCATATTATACAATATTATATCATATGATACGATATAATTATAATATACAATATCATATGATACAATATCATATATTGCAATATAATATGAAACAATATCATTCAATAAAATAATATATTATACAATATCATATTCTACAATATAGTATAATAATATACAATACTATACAGAACAATATCATAATACAATATCATATAATAATGTACAAAAATGGAGATCAGGCTCTGCATCTGAAGCTACCTCTGCAATTCATTTATATTATAGTTAAATCAATTAGGCCTAACAAAAAAAATGGTTTGTTTCCGCTTTCATGCTGAAAAAAAGTAGGGTCGGTCGGTCGGAATTTTTTTTTATTTTTTCAAATACCGGTATTTTTTTTCCCTTTAATATTGCAGTATCCATACATTCCGGTTAGATACTGACACTGCTGAATGGTATAAAATGAGAAATACTTTTAATATCATTCCTGACTATTAAGCTGGTCTTAAGAAAACACAAAAATGATATTATATATCAGATACTTCCTCTGCCAACATGAGAGCATTATTAAAATCTACAACACGTGGAAACATACAGCCATTTTGAAACAAAACGTTTGAGTTACACTGATTTGAGAAGAGTAACTGCTTCAAGCGTTTTTGTGACCAAAATTTTGAGTAATTTTTTTCCAAATCGGATAAAAACAAAAATAAACGATTTTCCATCAAAAATCCTTAAAAAAAGTTTTGAGTCGGGGTTAAAAGCTAGGGTCTGTCGGGAAAGCAGAAACAATTTTTTTTCTAAGGCCTTATGCAAGCTATTACCTATAAAACATGTAACCTGTTCCAAAAAACTATTCTTCATCCAGCATCCAAAACCTATGGCTCAGATTCAGCATTCAAGCGTGTCAGATGCATCAGTATCATGAGACGCATCATCGGCATGCAAGTTTGGTGAAGTTAGGACCAGTAATAACTAAGATATATTTTTTAGCATCCTCGATAATGGAGATCAGGCTCTGCATCTGAAGCTACCTCTGCCATTCATTTATATTATAGTTAGATCATATATGCAAGTTTGAAATAGTGCTATTACCTCCATGTATTAAACATGTGACATGTTCCAAAAAAACTAAACCTCATCTAGCATCCAAAACCTATGGCTCAGATTCAGCATTCAAGTCTGTCAGGTGCATCAGTATAATAAGATGCATCATCCATGCAAGTTTAGTGAAGTTAGGACCAGTAATAACTAAGATATAATCATCAGAGGGCACCTGCTCCAAAAACTTTAAACAGCTCTTAAAACCTTAACCTCATCCAGCATCTTTGGCTCAGATTCAGCATTCAAGCCTGTCAGGTGCAACAGTATCATAAGACGCACCATCCATGGAAGTTTGAAGTTAGGACCAGTAATAACTAAGATATGATCATCAGAGGGCACCTGCTCCAAAAACTTTATCCAGCTGTAAAAACCTTAACTTCATCCAGAATCTGAAACCTATGGCTCAGATTCAGCATTCAAGCCTGTCAGGTGCATCAGTATCACAAGACACACCATCTATGCAAGTTTGGTGAAGTTAGGACAAGTAGTAACTTAGAAATGGCTATCAAAGGGCACCTGCTACAAAAACCTTAACCTCCTCCAGCATCTGAAATTCATGGCCCAGATTCAGCATCCAAGTCTCTCAAGTCCATTAGTAGGTCCAGATGCATCATTCATGCAACTTTGGTGAAGATAGGACAAGTAATAAGTTAGATACAGGACCTGCAACAAAAACCAGGTCCGGACGCCGATGCCGAGGGTATAGCATAAGCTCCCGCCGACTTCGTTCTCGGTGAGCTAAAAACAAATGTATTTACATGATTGTATGATATATTTTAAATTTATTTAGAACAAGAGTAGTATTTTAATTGAACCCACTTATGATTTGTTGCAGCGAAAATTAATACTTCAGCATTTGAAAATAACAAGAAATTCTGCTTATATATTGCTTCGTATGCGTTCTTTATATCAAATTCTGTTTTCATCACGTTAATCATCAAGATCGTTTAAAGCGATTATACATTTATCATGAACTTTGTTTATACTTTCCTATCATGTATCAATCTTATCGTATTGTGCCTGTATACTGTTCTATTGCGCGTTAATCCTATCCTATCATGCGTGAATCCCATCCTATCATTTATCTTGTAAAAAGTAACGTTGCAAGTGCTGTATCAGGTTAATCGTCAAGATCAAACCAGGAAGTATCTCTTTTCTAAATTTTGATCTTTAGGTCAAATTTTGTAATAATTGTTACCCCTGTCCCAAATAAGAATTTAAGATAAAAGACTATCACCTAATCCCTCCCCCTCCCCCGAATTCAACTTCCCCATTTTATGCATACATCATTTATTAATATAGACAAAGTTGTTAACACAAATTTTTCATGGTTCACAAATTAATGTATACGGTTTACTAACAATCTGTCATGGTATCAAAAGTATATGTTATTTAAAAATACCTACACATATAAATATTTTTGTCATCCACCGCAAAATCAGAAAAGACCGTTTTTTTTGTTACTCGCAAAAGTTAGCGACCACAGGTCTCTTTTAACTCTCAAATTCAACTTTTAACTCGCATTTAGCGAGCACTTTCTGTTAATTTCGACCCCTGCTATGTACTTTTTACCTTAAGCTCTGTGAAGATTCAGTTCTGCTAGATTCACGGAACAGTCCTAATTTTCTGAAAATTCAGCCCCAACTTCAATCCCTTTGTTCCTGTTATAATCTGGACACACCTGTGCCTTGTTGCTTTACTTTAAAGCCGTACAATCTTTCAACTATTTATTTTCATTTAACATGCTTTTCTTTCAATTTCATTTGGTAAATCCAACAATGTACATGTATCTATCTAGTGTGTTTGATTCAAATCAAACAACCATTTTTGACCTAAACAAGCAACTGAAGTTGGGGCTGATTTTCGTAATGGTAATGGTAATTATGAAGGATTTTCCCGAAATTCTGTTTTAAAAGAATCAGTTGTAATATCTAGCCGAGCCAAATCTCTACTGAGATTATTCTTCTCAATCACACGTTCCGTTGCTTCAGATGTGTTTTCATAATTTTGTGTATGGAAAAGAACCACTTCCAGTATCACGTTTCCAGAATGATGATGGATTGCTCTTTGTACAAGAACACGACCAATAAATATGGCCAAATACATAATATGTATTTTCATGAGATTTAAACAACTTTTGAAAATTATGAATGAAAATATAATTGCATGCATTAAGAAGAAGGAACAGTTTCTCTAATATTTGCCCTAAAATTCAAAAGTTGTTTAAATCTCTTGAAAATACACATACACCATCTTGAACATATGAATAAAGTATGCAATTAGACAGATTTATCCTGTTTTCAAACAAGAGGCCCTTGGGCCACATCGCTCACCTGAGCAACAATAGACATAATAAAATCACCTTTATAGAGTCATATACAAAATATCTGAATATGTCATATAATAGATCCTGTATAAAAAAATTTCCCCTGCATATTCTTATGTTTATTACTGAGCCCCTTTGTAAAAGGATGATTTTACAGTCATATCAAATATTGAGCATTGCAGTTCTCAAGAAGATCTTAAACAACTGTTTATACATGGATTATAAACCTACATCAAATTTTGAACTCCTTGTGAGGCCCAAGAATTTCCAGAGGCCAGAGTCTAAACAATCTTAAACAATGAACATTATGTCAAAATGCTTGCATGCAAGTAAAACTATCCATAATAACTTGAGTTTTTGTGAATTATAAATCTTGACAAATTTTAATCTACACTATCTGTACTGATTTAAGTTACAGCTTTTCAAAGCAAATTGTGTTTTAGAAGATGATTGTTAAAGATTTTCCCCTATATATTCCTATGTAAAAATTTTACACCCCTCCCCTGCCCATTGTAAGGCCATCCTACCCCGGGGATCATGATGTGAACAAACTTGAATCTTCCCTACCTGAGGATGGATCGTGATTTAATCAAACTTGAATCTACCCTAACTGAGGATGCTTTCACACCGATTTCAGCTTTTCTGGCTGATCGGTTTCTGAGAAGAAGATTTTTAAAGATTTTTCTCTATATATTCCTATGTAAAAATTCAACCCCCCCCCCCCCTTGTGGCCCCATCATACCCCTGGTGATCATGATTTTAACAAACTTGAATCTACACTACCTGAGGATTTTTCCCACACAAGTTTCTGCTTTTCTGGCCAAATGGTTTATGAGAAGAAGATTTTTAGAGATTTACTCTATATATTCCAGAATTCCTATGTTAAAATTCGTCCCCCCCCTTTTGACCCCACCCTACCCCTGGGGATCATGATTTGAACAAACATGAATCTATACTACCTGAGGATGCTTCCACACAAGTTTCAGATTTTCTGGCCAAATGGTTTTTGAGAAGATTTTTGAAATACAGTCTAGACTGTCTTATGTGACCATCCAAGGGACCGATAAAAAAAAGTCACATAAGACAGGGAGTCACATAACGCAGTCCAAGACTAACTTCACAATCTTTTGAGCTACCTTTTGGCTATCCATAATAATTGGTACCAAATACATATGTAGTTAATTTATATATCTTATAGCTATAAACTAGTTTTTGATAGAGTGAAATTAAAATTTTATCTTTAATTTTTTTTTATTTTGTACAGAATCACTTATATATAAACAAAGGGGAGCGAATAAGTTAACTCAGTATGTTTTTGTTTCCACCAATTGGGATATGACAGTGTGATTTATTTAAAGACTGGCAAGTAAAATGATGTTATCTACATTTCTGCAACATAACAATCTATATATATGATGTTTTCTTTATGATGTTTTCGTTTACTTAGTAACAGTAAACAGCTTTAACCATTCATAGTTTTATACATGTTTTCACATCTATTAATCCGACCCTAAACTTGTGGTTAAAATGCACGTATGATGTCGGACTCATTATCCGCCACGTTTGTTTATTTGACAAAGCACCCTCCCAATTTCTTCTTTATACACTTGTTAATTACACAGCTTCTTTATAAATATCGATGTGTGGATTCAGCTTGGACATGTACATGCCCAGATGAGTTTGGCCGAGACGTCCGTTTACCAAGTAACGAAAAACAGTATAAAAACCGATGTTTATAGAATTTGGGCCGCCATGTTTGTTTATACAGGGTGCGACAAAAGTCGTCATTAGAGATATAGCGGGAGTCTTGAAAAACCTCACGTATGGGGGTTAATGGTAATAACCGTTAACATGAAAGGTGATAAATATTCTAATTGGTTATCAAAACAAAACACTTCTAATTGTTTCTCAGCTTGGGACGCCATTTTGATTTGCTAAAAGTCGCTTAAAACAGTCTACACAGCAGTTTGGGACTAACAAATGACGGTCGCTTGTCACGTAAGGCAGGGGGTCGCTTAATGCAGGGCTTATATATCGGAAATTACGTTGGGCGGTCTAAGTATGGTCGCATAAGACAGAGAGTCGCTTAATACAGAGAGTCGCTAAGGCAGTCTAGACTGTATATCAACAAATTTTTAATGATTTTTAATTATCTCCCTTTGAAAGAGGGCGTAGCCCTTTACTTTAGCAAACTTGAATCCCCTTTACCTAAGGATGCTTTGTGCAAAGTTTGGTTGAGACCAGCCCAGTGGTTCTGAAGAAGAAGTCGAAAATGTAAAAAGTTTACAGACGGACAAACAGACAGACACCGGACAAAAAGTGATCAGAAAAGCTCACTTGAGCTTTCAGCTCAGGTGAGCTAAAAACATACAACTTAATAATGTCCAAAATTGTGATGATGCCCCTTTTAGTACTATCTAAACAATGCTTTGCTAAAAATCTTTAGAAAATTGAGTTGCAATTGCTCACCTTACTTAACAGCAACCTTGATTTCCTAATGTGTTCTCTTTGTTCTTGACTAGTACTCCTGGGAAACAAGCCAGAAAAAAGGCTCTGCTCTAAAATTTACAAAGCAAAACAAAATTATGTATAGATATAGATTTATATATAAATATAAATATATATATATATATATATATATATATATATATATATATATAATATACAGTAAAACACGGTTATAGCAAATATGCTAATAATGAATTGACGCTTACAGTGAAGTGATTTTCATTCCTCTGTGACTTTATTACATGTTGAAAACTCGAGGGATATAACGAATCAAGCTTATTACGAAGCAAACTAGTAGCCTTGAGTATTGCCAGCTACCTCATGATACGATACGTATCACGATATGTTCATGCCATACCTCATGTATCACGATCTGGTTGTCAACTATTAAATAAACTGATATCTATGTTGTCTACCTCTATAAGAAATCAGATTCCATAAAGAAAATATGTCAACTATTTACAATATCAGTCAACAAACTGTAAAAAAGAATTCAATTGATTAGGACAAAGCAGTCTATGCGAAAGACATCGCACCGTCGGACCTGACCGATGTGCAGTGCCTCTGGTCCAATGTGTCTTTTTTTACACCGGACCGAAATGTCCGATGTCTCAGTGTCTGGTTTTGAGCTTTCCTATTTTTAGTTTTATCCTCCAACTTTTTTATTGCTGTCAGTTTTCTTTCTTTTCTTCATAAATCCAAACTGCAATAATTTAAGCTTTCTTTTAATCTTTTTTTCCGCCATCCTGTCACTCTTTTATCTAAATCCTAGGGACGCTTTATTCAACTTCTTACTCATAAGTTTATTTCATCAAACATAATATTGAACGCGAGTTTAGTAAAAATAACTTGAACTTCGATCATAATCAGATAATAGACGATCGCTGACCAGAATTTACTCAGTAACGAAATGTCACATACTCAATTTCTGGTCGCAAAATCAAAGAGGTATAGCGCACTTATTATACGATTTGGCCTCAGATATAGCACTTTTGCAAACATCAGACATTTTCAATATTATACAATATTAAGTTTAAATATATTCAAAGAAACACAAATTACACAATCACCATGCTCTAGGAGACTTAATTATCTTACACGACATCATTAAAATATTCAGATTTTGTTAGGGATATATAGGAAAATAGTTAGTATGCGATACAAAATTTGATATTTGACTATTTGAACCACTCTAAACCAAAGACATCTGACTAAAATTATGTTCTACAGGTATTGTAGTACACGTTTACATTGAATTAGTTTTGGTTTAACGTGGTCTTCGTACTGAAAATTAGACAAATATTTCAATTAGTGTCTTTTCTAATACAATGATGTATATATACATATATATAGCCATACATATTGAAAATGCATCTTCTCAAAATGTTAGATGCGTGTCCTGGTGGTAACGCGGAGGACTTTTTGATTTTGTGGTCGCTGGATCGAATCCACCAAGTTGTAAATATTTTTTCCACTTAAATTGAAACATGAAAAGAATAGACAGCTAGGTTAAGTTACAGGTATCTATATTTCTCTGGGTTTTTTAAAAAATTATCTTGTTTAATTCAGTCTGAGTATGAGCACACCCAATATATGTAGATTTCTTCATTAACACTATACATGTACTCTATTTACACTTATATCCATTGCATTTTGCTTGAACTTGTAACATTCTATTTCGTAGCATATGCTATTTCTATTTTAAACTTTGAACCCCTTCTGGGGCCCCAGTATTGGTCCGGGGTTTATGGTTTGCTTTAAAAAATACACTATTCAAGGATCCTTGCATAGTAATCTCACAAACTGTGGCATTGTAGTTCTCAAGAAGAAAATTTTTAAACATTTTCCATATATATTTCTATGTTAAACTTTGAACCCCACTTGGGGTCTCAGTATTAGTCTGGGGGTCACGATTTTACCAATTTAGAATCTACAATAGCCATGGATGCTTGCATAGTAATCTCACAAACTGTTGCACTGTAGTTCTTGAGAAGATTTTTAAACATGTTCCCTATATATTTCTATGTTAACTTTGAACCCCTTCTTGGGCCCCAATATTAGTCCGGGGGTCACGGCTTCCACAATTTAGAAACTTCACAATTTGAGAATGCTTGCATACTAATCTCACAAATTGAAGCATTGTGATTCTCCAGAAGAAGATTTTTAAACATGTTCCGTCTATCTATCTTTAAAATCTACAATTGCCAAGAATGTATGCATAGTAATATCCCAAACTGTTGCACTGCTGCAGTTCTTGAGAAGAAGATTTTTAAACATTTATCTTAAATATGTTAAACTTTGAACCCCGCCTGGGGCCCCAGTTTTTGCCTGGGGGTCACGATTTTTACAATTTAAAATGTTCACTATACATACAAGCTTACGTATAAATATTGGCATTTCTGGTGCAGTGGTTCTTGAGAAGATTTTTAAAAATTTATCCTATGGATTTCTATGTTAAAGGACATATCGCATGTTTTTCAATTTTCGGAATTTCTAAAATAAAATCATTCTATACTCATTAAAAATGAAGTTTATCATCGTTTACACAAAATAATCTGGCAAATTCGTTAGTTTGAAGGCGATGAAATTCAAATGATTCGATATGCATATTTTCTCTCTCGATCTACCCGCCATTACGTGTGACGTCACATGCGACCTCGAGCGAGAAGGTGCTGTTAGCCATCTATGTAATTGGATTAGATTTAAACGACAATTAAACTAATT
>WFKH01011926.1:74029252-74052673 GCA_016163765.1 Magallana hongkongensis
CAATTAATATATTAATTACATGTTCCATGTAAATATTTAAATCTTCCTGAACTTGTGCATTTCAGGTATTCCAGATATCATCATTCCCATTGGATCACGCCATCATTAACAGTTACATGTCTCCAACAGAGACAACCGTTGAAGAAATTCTTCAGTCTCCTATCAAAAGAATGGTCTATGTGAAAGGAATTTTGCGAAAAGTAAGTGAATATTTATTTCATAATTTTAAAAAGACTTGTTTTTAACAGGTTTAAAACAAAGATCTTAATTGCTTAATAATTATACAGGGTTTAAATTTTTTCAACACTTCTGAGTCACTCATTCTATATTTAACAATTTTACATTTCTAAATGATTATTCTTCTTGAAAATTACAAGGCCAATTGTTACCATTTTTGGTTTGAAAACATCCGTAGGTGTATAGATTCACAACTTTTTTCAACAGTTACGGATGTGACTGAAATCCATCTAACTGTCATTTCTACTAATTTGATAATGTACAAATTTTCATTAATTTTGTAAATATGACTTGTTTTCGTCATAATTCCATTCCAAATTCAATTCTTCCAACCTATTTACTTCATTAATTACATATAGTACACTATCCTGCTATGGTTCCATGTGTAGAGAAACATCTTGACTAACAACTGAAACCAAAATAAATTAGTGCGCCCTGTAGAACAAACGAGATAATTAAGTGCGCCCAGACTTACATATTTTAAAATATTAACTTCAAATAGTTATGACTATTTTTATGATTATTGGTAGATGGCAGGTGCGTAGCATCAATGAGGTTGATTCCCCCCCACTATTGTTCTTACAGCAGATATTTTTCAAAAAATTGAATAAACATGAAGTTGCAGTTGCCTTGGCCCCCCCCCTTTTTTTGGGATCAAGTAAAAAAAAATGTGAAGTGAATCTGTAAAAAGAAGAATAAATATCGAGTCTCTCCCATCCACTTTCAAATACCATGGTATGAGCCTGGATGGTACAATTAAACACGCTCGTCAAATCTCCCTACTCTTTTTAGCTCACCTGAGCTGAAAGCTCAAGTGAGCTTTTCTGATCAAAATTTGTCTGTTGTCATTGTTGTAAACTTTTCACATTTTCATCTTCTTCTCCAGAACCACTGGTCATATTTCAACCAAACTTGGCACAAAGCATCACTGGGTGAAGAGAATTCAAGTTTGTTCAAATGAAGGGCCACACCCTTTTTAAAGGGGAGATAATTTAGAATTTAATTTAGAATTATTGAAAATTTGGGGGTATGAATTTTTACATAGGAATATATACAGAAAATCTTTAAAAATCTCCTTCTCAAAAACTGTTAAGCCAGAAAAGCTCAAATTGGAGTGGAAGCATCCTAAGATAGTGTAGATTTAAGTTTGTTTAAATCATGGTCCCCGAGAGAAGAGTGGGGCTACAATGGGGGGACAAATTTTTACATAGGAATATATAAAGAAAATCTTTAAAAATCTTCTTCTCAAAAACTTTTAGACCAGGGAAGCTCATATTTGAGTGGAAACAGCCTAAGATAATGTAGATTCAAGTTTGTTTAAATCTAGATTCAAGTTTGTTTAAATGATGGTCCCAGGGGATAGGGTGGGGCCACAATGGGGGGATGAATTTTTACATAGGAATATATAGAGAAATCTTTATAAATATTCTTACAAAGTTTCCGTCCAAAAAGCAGTAACTTGTGTGAAAGCACGGGTTTTACGGTAAAAGTTTGATCAAACCATGATTCTTTATAGAAAAGTGAGGCCACAAAGTGGAGGGGGTGGGGATATATAGGAATAGACAAAAATCTTCTAACAGGTACAACAAAAGGGGCTTGGTATTTACCATGATAATATGTGGATAAAAATTAGTAGATTTTTTAAAAAAAATTTGAGCAAGATATTTTGATTTTGATACTGTAATGCTAATTTGATCAGAGTTAAGGCTATTGTTGCTCAGGTGAGCGATGTGGCCCCTGGGCCTCTTTTTTTAATATTACAGCATCGTTTAATTGCACAATTGACTTTTTACAATGACAATTTAAATCAATAACCGATTAAACAAGACAAAAAACATTTATTTCAACCATTTGTTTATACTGGTTACATAGCGCTATACCTGCTCTAATGGAGAGATATAACTCGTATGTGTTACTAACGATAACTCCAGGTTATGAAAATCCCAAATAGGAATTTTATGTGTACAACTCCTTTAAGCTATATGTATGACAGTGCTTAGATGAGTAATGTGAATGGACCTCTTGTTTTAAAATTAGAATTTTTTTATATATTTAGTGGTTAATAATAAAATGTGACGGAGGGCTGCAGTCTGATTCAATTTTTTTTTTTATCCCAAACCCATCTTCATATACCATTTATATTCTGTTGATCAGAATGCAATCTACATGCAGGACAAATTTGGCATAATTTTATGGATATTTCCCAATTCAATAAGCTTGATCAATTATTGTTATTTGAGTAAACAATATGTGTCACCTGAATGTCTTGTTTAAACCAGTTACAAATTATATTAACTAATTTACGTTTCTTTTTTAAAGTCTTCGCAGGTGATCGAATCCCCTAACAGTAAGCGTAGGGAATTGACCATCGAGTCCATGGAAGGTCCATCACGAGTTGTTTGCAAACTCTGGGGAGACCACGCAGACAAATGTTTGCCCGACATTGATGAAATTGTCACAATATGCAACGTAGAAGTAGCTACCTTCAAAGACATAATATCTTTAAATTCCACTCTTCTTACTTGCTTCAAGGTAAGTTCACGTACGTCATGTGTTTCTTCATCATATATTTGCAAAAATTTGAATTTGTTCAATTATGAATACACAACATAGCAAAATTTCCATAAACATTAATCAATGTTTAATGGACTGAGGCTTATAAGCCAAAAAATGTGATAATAAAATTGTCCATAACTCATACTGTGTATGGCCAAAATCAACAACTGGAACGGAAATTGATATGATTTTTGTAAAGACAGAAACCAATACTGGCCCTGTAGGATAAGATTTTTGTTATATATACAAATGGACCTCTCAAGTAATGTATTCAGAAGCATTAGTGTTGTTACGATATATAGTCGCCGACTATCGAAAAATCGTCGCTGAAGGTAGCAAGTCGGCGACAATAGTTAGTTTAATGTTTTTATCATCGATAGTCGCTAAAATTCAGTCACGTTACAGATGACCCTGTACTGCATAGCAATTTCCATAAAACGACTAAAGTATTATAATACAGTGACCAACCTAGGGACCTGCTTTAATTGTGATCTGTAACTTCACCAGAATTTCCCCCGAAGAGAAGTTAAAGTCGCCCTGTATTCCGAGTTTATGATCGTGTTAATTAAACCCAAAGGCAATAAAATGATAATAATTAAATGCATAAGACGTTTTTACAAGCTCAGTTAACCCCTGTTGTGATTAGTTAACTTGCGAATGAATTAATTTTTATATATCTTCATGTGTTGGGTTATAAAAACGGTTGATTAACTGTGAATTGAAAATTACAACCAATGTTTATTATTTTAATAAGTTAATAATTATGCCATATTATTGCTAAAATAATCATTAATTAAACCATTTCTTAAAGCAGTTGTCTGCATTAAAATTAAACAGATCTGCTTCCTAACGGTTGTAATTGGGTCAAACAGTAGCACTAATACCTCCAAAATACACAGAAGTACATGGACTGAATTTATTTGTCATTAATCTCAGAGAATTACAAAACATTTAATGTATAAAATTTATGGATGTATAAATTAATTTAGTTTAACAAATTGAATAAGTTTTTTACAAAATTTAGAATTTTTTTTTTTTTTTTTTTTTTTTTTTTTTTTATGGACTTATATTAAATTAAAATTTTGCCCTCGGTTGGTCATTAAGTATAATATTTAATTAATATGAAGATAAGTTCATTAAAAAAACTTTTGATATATGAAATATAAATTTAAAAACAGGTATTTTCTTTGTTGCTGGTATCGTTCACTCGTTGACAGGATGAAAATTAAATAATCTTTGTTGGAATTTGAAAGTTAATTACATAATCAATTTTATAATCGATTGTGAGCTTCCGATTCAATTTGATTATCGATGGTAAAATTGGTCCGACTAGGAAGCATACTTTTTCAGGGAAAGAGTTGTTTATTGTTATGATTTAAATATCAATCGGCGATGGGGTAATGGTAATTGAGTGTAATTAATAACAAATTTTGATGCAATTGAAAGTAATGTGTAATTGACCTATTTTCCAATTACATGTAATGGTAATTTAATTAATTACTTTCAAAATAGGCATGCCATGTAATTCAAATTACTTTGCAATTACTTTTAATTATACAATGATGATTGTGCGTATAGGTAAGAAAGCTGTCCACTATTCATTGTACCCCACACTTTCAACAGTACAAAAGTATAAAACAATAAAAATACAAGATCAAATTAAATGCATTTAACTTTTACCAAATATACATGTAGTTTTTTTAATATAAACTTTTTCACTTGTTCACTATCTAATCAAGAGGTTTCAAAATTTATATCAAATATGAATATCAATGTTTCTAATATTTATGTATTTTGTTAGGGACGAAATAATTTTTATAGTATGCTCAATCTCTTTTACCAGTACCTAAAATTTAAATTATTTTATTAGAATAATTAATGTTTCCAAGTATTAATTGAATTTGATTTTAAAAAATCAATTAAGTTTACAAATAAATTAGAATCAATGTTATTTTAATTGCATAAGCTATTAAGTTATGCTTTTAATTGCCAGTTTGCCTAGACATTTAGTGATGGAAAATCATTTATAAATGAAACTGTAAACTGTGTAGGTGTTGTAGCTAAATCATCAGTAAATTTTCATGACAAAATTAGTACATGTAATACCTGCTTTAACACAATAAATGTATTTTTCTCGTATGAAATGTGTAATTTAATTAATTTCATTTCAAAATCCTTGTAATGGTAATTTAATTGAAGGTTTTGAGCAAGTAATTGTAAATTAATTAATTTTGAATGTAATTGACCCCATCTCTGATTTCAATAGAGGTTGTGAGATAAAAAAAATTATACTTTATTTGAATCTTCATTTTTAGCTCACCTGAGCTGAAAGCTCAAGTGAGCTATTCTGATCACATTTTGTCTGTCGTCTGTCTGTCCGTCTGTAAACTTTTCACATTTTCAACATCTTCTCAAGAACCACTGGGCCAATTTCAAACAAACTTGACACAAAGCATCCTTAAGCTAAGGGGATTCAAAGTTGTGAAAATTAAGGACCACACCCTTTTACAAGGGGAGATAATTAGGAATTATTAAAAATTTACAAGAATTTTTCAAAAATCTTCTTCTCAAGAACCATAAAGCCAGGAAAGCTGAAACTTGTGTGGGGCCCATAAGTGCACTTGTACAAAACAAACCTTTTGTATTTTTTAACAGGAATCCCATGAAGACAACCCAGTTCAAGGAGAAGTAGAAGGCATAGATTTCAGAGAGTAAGTCATTTTCTTTATATGATTTATGATAATTCCACTGAGCTAAAAATCTTAAAGAGCTGTAGCAAATATCATATTTATATTAACATTTTCATCCTGATTTACATAAAATGTAGGGCAGGTCGCTGGGTAAACAATTTTCAGCTCACTTGAACTGAAAGCTAAAAGTGAGCTTTCCTGATAACTTTTTGTCGAACGACTCCGCCCGTCTGTCTATAAACTTTTTACATTTTCAAAACCACTGCACCAATTTCGACCAAACTTGGCAATAAGCACCTTTTGGGAAAGGGGATTCAAACTTATTAAAATGAAGGGCCTAAATTTCTTTCATAGGGAGATCATTAAAAATTATTGAAAATTTCTTGGTATATTTCAAAAATCTTTTTCTCAATAACAAATTTGCCAAAAGAGCTTTAACTTGTGTAAAAGTATCTTCAGATATTGTAGATTTAAGTTCAAAACATAATCCCTGAGGATATATGGTAGGGCCACAAGAGGTAGTCAAATTTTTACATAACAGTATATAGAGACAATTTATACAAGTCTTTCAAAATCTTCTTTTCAGTAACCAATTATCCAGAAAAGTTGTAACTTGTATGAAAACATCCTTGCATAGGTTACTTTGATTCAAATTTGTTAAAATCATCTGGTGTTACAATGGGGGATTTACAGGCACCTCCATGTATAACCCCCAAAGGATTTCTTAGTACATGTATACATACTATATACATGATTATTTTTGCCCCATGCAGGGTGTTTTTTAGGGGTCGTAGGGGGCCTGTATTCGGCCCCATTCCCAACAGTAAAAAGTACGTGTTTTTCCCAATTTCATCACAGAAAATTCCCAAAAGTTAAAACCAAATATCGTTTAAGAAAAAAAAAGGTGTCATGAAGTTCGTGAAAAGTAAATCGGGTTCGGGGTTTTAAAAATCTAAACCGCATGCTCCAAATAAAGGTCGCCATATTGTGACTGTCAACCATGTCGCACAATTCAAAGTACTTTTCTAACAATATGGTTACCGAAAGTGAAACTCAACCCAGTACTTGCACTTCTGATGCCGAATGTCAGAATACTTGTAGCCGAAGTGAAAGTCAACCCACCACCACTTCCATAGCAGAGTAATAATAAATGCCTTGCACATTGATATGAAATTATGTCTTATTTGAAATTTTTAGAGAAATGTAAGGTATCACATTTTTCCCAATTTCATCCAAATGGCGCTATTTTTCCCAAATGGAAAGGCTCAGGCCCTTGTTTTGGGGACCTAAAAAAACCCTGCCAAATATTTTTTCGCCCTTCTTCACTTCAAACTGTTTCACTTGTGTACTGAAGAGATAACTAAAGGAACATTGGAATTTAGCCAGTCTTAAATTCGTCCACTGACAACAAAAGCGAAAGGGGCGAAATTAAAATGGGGGCGAATATTTCCCTGTATACAGTATATTGATCACAGCTTACCAATTGGACTGATATGCGAACAACAGATGTTCATGTTGCATCTCTTTGATCTCAAACCAATGATTGTATTATTAGAATATTCAATAATCTTCTATAAAGCTTCTAAATCTTCTATCCTTCCAACTCCTTATTTAATTTTTTTTTTTAACTTTTTAGGTCACCTGAGTAAACTCAGGTGACCTATTTGCTATCTGTTTTCGTCCGTTGTCGTGCATTAACAATTTACATTTTTAACTTCTTAAAAACTACAGGCCAATTAATTGTTTGCATATTTGGTGTGAAGCATCTTTATGGTAAGAGGAATGTAAATTGTGAAATTGGTGGCTCTACTACCCCCAGGGTGCCACAGGTGGGGCCAAATATGCAAAAAAAAAAAAAAAAGCCACATTTTCAAAAATCTTCTTCTCTTCTACCACACATGAGGAAAAAACTGATTGCATGGTTATGATGTCCATGAAGCCCTCTACCAAAATTGTGAAATTCATGGCCTCTGAGTCAGGGGTTCAGGCTCTAGGCTGGGGCCAATATGCCCATATAGTAAAACTGTATTAAATCTTAAAAAATCTTGTCTACTAACATAGATATTTGTCAAAAACTAAAAACATGGTTATGATGTCCATGAAGCCCTTCACCAAAATTGTGAAATTTATCGCCCCTAGGTCAGGGGTTCAGGCTTTAGGATGGGGCCAATATGGCCATATAGTAAAAATGTATTTAATCTTAGAAAATCTTCTTCTCTACTCCCATAGATATTTGTTACAAACTAAATGCATGGTTATGATGTCCATGAAGCCCTCTAACAAAATAGTGAAATTTATGGTCACTGGGTCAGGGGTTTAGACTCGAGGGTGCGGCCAATATGGCTATATAGTAAAACTGTATTAAATCTTATAAAATCTTCTTCTCTACTACCATATATATTTGTGAAAAACTAATTGCATGGATATGATGTCCATGAAGTCTTCTACCTAAATTGTGAAATTCATAACCCCTGGGACAGGGATTTAAGCCATAGGGTGGGCCCAATATGGCCATATAGTAAAAATGTATTAAATCTTAGAAAATCTCCTCCTAAATTCCCTTAAATATATGTCAAAAACTAAATGCATGGATATGATGTCCATGAAGTCTTCTACCTAAATTTTCAAATTCATGACCCCTGGGAAAGGGGTTTAGGCCATAGGGTGGGGCCAATATAGGCATATAGTAAAAATGTATTAAAATTTTAAAAATCTTTACTCCCACACCTGTGGGCAAAAATCTGAAAGCATGGTTATGAACTTCTCTACCTAAATTGTGAAATTTATGATCCCTAAGTCAGGATTCAGGACCTAGCATTTGGAGAGCATTTGGAAAGAGTTGAAAGGGACGGGGGAGGGTAAACAGTTAATGGAATTATTTTCCCTTGCTTCTTCGTAATGGAGTTATCTTCCTTTGCTTGTTCATATTTAGTAATTAATCATTGAATATACCATAATGTAAATATAAAGAAGTTGTATGATTAAAAGAGTAATGCAAGGATTTTTATCATTTGAAACAAAAACAGTTTTTGAACTTTTAAAATAAACATATAGACTTGTTAATAGTAAAGTAATAATTGGCTAACTAAAATCACTGATATAAAGGTAAAATGATTTTGGTATATATGCCAGATGGTGATTGTCAACGAAGGTTGAATATTCAAAAACTGGAACAGAAGAAGTGAGTAACTCATGATGGCTTTTAAAGCTGTTTTTTTTTTTGTTGTTGTTGTTTAAATGCCCACAGGGAGAGTTTCTGTCTGCCCCGGGGGGATGGGAGGTTGTTTTAGATAAAACATGAATAATAGCCACCTTGTTATAGCTTTTCTATAAAAACATATACACTTAAAACCTATCCTGAAAAATAATGAATATGGAAAAATTATTTTCTATCAATCTTGCACCTTTAAGCTTTTGCTGAAATTATAGGTTTAATAGTCCTTTTTGAAAGATTTCAGGCAGGGAGGTAGTCGTTATTACAAATTAAAAAAAATTCTATTCCAGAATTAAAATTAAATGCATATGCGAGACTCCTTGACAAGTTTGTATATGGGTTATGCTACTCGGGTAACCGTTAAGGCCTATTGGCCTCTTGTTAATTTAAACACATGAATTTAAGATGTCCACTTGCATACAAAATTTCTTATGACCCTATTCAATTTTCCTACCAATTTCCTGCAGTATATCTTCAATTGTATCTTCTTTTCCCATTTAGAGACTTCAGTTACATCATCATAAGAAATGAAAGCTGTTCACAATCAAAAACATACAAAATCAGAACTCAAGCTTTGGAGGACATTTTCCCAGAAAGTAAATATCAGGAAGAAATTCATGTACAGGGAACAGCACATGGACTGACCATTATTGAATTGTAAGTTTTATAATTATATTTTATAATAATGACTTTAGTCTTCTTAAGGACGGAGGACCCAATTATTTTCTAGAATAGATTTTTTATTCAAATTTTTATATAATGTTAATCAGTTAATTGTGAGTGAAAATCAATAAAAAAATCACATGATCATCGACTTCCTTTTTTTACTGGAGGCGTTACAAAATTTGCGTACGAAAATCAGCAGATATAATAGTAATGGGAATTTCTAGGGCGTGGTATAAAAACTGATATTTTTAAAATTCTGCAATAGATTTTTTACTCAAATTAAATTGTAATATTAAGAAGTCAATTACCTTACCGATGAACAGAAAAAAAATGTAGATCATCGACCTAAATTTTTGGAGGGGTTGTGTCCAAGTTCTCTGCATGGTTCATTTTTCTTCAGAAATATCATTGAAAAAAGGACAATTATTTATTGCCTGATGTTACATTAACTGCTGTATATATAAATATTGTTAATTTAATGTATAAATTCAATATCTACCAGAATACAAGACTATAAACTTCCGTTCGGCGTTGTATGATTTATAAACCATGGAAATATAACAGAAATGTCACAAATAGAGGAAATTCGGACTAATTCTTTTTTCTTAATTTTTCTCAACTAAAAACATTTTGGCATCACAAATAATGTTTAGTATAATGAAAATTTTATTTTCTCTTATTCTGAAGTACGTAATTAGGACAGTCATATGTATAGCATATGCGTGATTTCTGCGCAGAAGTGCGAAATCTTGAATTGGGTCCGTCGTCCTTAATATTTTAAGACAACTGTTAATGTGTCTAAATATAAAACATTATACATTTTGTTACCATTTATTCTTATTAACTGAAATACTTTATTTTGACATTATTTATACATCCGCTTCAAAGGAGAGGGGGATATACTGTTTTACCCTTATTGATCTGTATGTCTGTCTCTCCTTGACAAATTACTATATTCGATATGCCCAAATATCTGCCCCCAATTTTAACCAATTTCAAATTCTCCTGATTCATTCTGGAGACCTAGCTATAACTTTTCTTCTACTTCCACACATCTATAAGAAAAACTAAATTCATAATTATGTATACCATAAGCCATCTACCAAAATTGTAAATTTCATATCCATATATATATATAGAAGTAGAGATTTTGCCTCTAAGGCGAAGCCAATATGGTCATATAGTGTTAATGCATACAATGTTTAAACATCTTCTCCATTAGCTTGCATGTTAAATTTCAAATTCTCCTGATTCACTCTGGAGACCATTAGCAATTGGCTTTTCTTCTGTCATCATGCGGCAAATGTTATGTCATGCATCGAGTGTTAACAATTGAAGATTGTTTACTTCTTAAAAACTACATGTCCGATATTTCTCAAAGAAAGCTGTATGATGCATCTATGGGGAAATGGAACCATAAATTGTAAATTTCACAAGTCAGGGGCAAAATGGTAAAATCTTGATCATTTTTTAAACAATCTTCTTTACTACCACTATTCTTTTAAAAAAAATCAATGCATAACTATGAATACCATGAAGTCCTTTACTAAAATTCTTAATTTTATATACCCCTGAGGTTTTAGGGTTTTAATTCAAGGGCACAGCTCATATAGTGTACATATAATGTTTAAAAATCTTCTCCTCTACTTCCACACATCTGTAAGAATCATATCCATAGAAGTAGAGATTTTGCCTCTAAGGCGAAGCCAATATGGTCATATAGTGTTAATGCATACAATGTTTAAACATCTTCTTCTCCATTAGCTTGCATGCACACCTGCAAAAAAACTGATTTCATAGTTATTTATGTGTATGTACACCAGTACGCCCTCTACCATAATTGTAAATTTCATGTCCCCCAGAAGAAGGACTCTGTAGAATGGAGCAAAAATGGTCATATAGTGTTAATGTATATAATGGGGCGGGGCTGTTGGGCTGTAGATTATATTTTAAAGAAATTGGGGGAATAAGATAGCGGAAATGCCCATTTGGTTAGGTCGTAAAATTTTAACAAACGATAAGAAAAAAAATATAACTCCTAAAATTTTCATGGCATCAAACCCTGACGACCTAACAAGAGTACCTTATGTCTGGTGCTCTTACCACTGAGCCATTTCAGTCACAACAAAGAGCATTGTTTATATGCTATATCCGACTTTGACCATGAATTTATACAGACTTGTATTATTTTATAAAAATTCAATTGTTCAGATACAAGTGATATGTTTAAAGTAAAGTGGTTCATCTCTCCACTTTTAACTCAAGTGACCTATTGCTATCTGTTTTTGTCCGTCGTCGTGTGTTAACATTCTACATTTTTAACTTCTTAAAAACTACAAAGCCAATTGTTTCCATTGTTTGTGTGAAGCATCTCTATGGTAAGAGGAATGTAAAAATCTTCTCTTCTCCCACACATGTCAGGAAAAAACTGATTGCATGGTTATGATGTCCATGAAGCCCTCTACCAAAATTGTGAAATTCATGGCCCCTGGGTCAGGGGTTCAGGCTCTAGGGTGGGGCCAATATGGCATATAGTAAAAATATATATTAAATCTTAGAAAGTCTTCTCTACTCCCACACATGCGAGGCAAAAACTGATTGCATTGTTATGATGTCCATGAAGCCCTCTACCAAAATTGTGAAATTTATGGTCACTGGGTCAGGTGTTCAGGCTTTAGTGTGGGGCCAATATGGCCATATAGTAAAAATGTATTAAATCTCAGAAAATCTTCTCCTCTACTCCTATAGATATTTGTTAAAAAATACTAAATCCATGGATGTGATGTCCATGAAGTCACCTTTAAGCATCTTTAAGTGGCATTTACGCTCTCTTTAAGTTGTCTTTACACCATCTTTAAGTTCCCTTTAAGTCATCTTTGATCAAGCGGAAAAGTTTCATATTAAATACATAAATGAAATGCAAAAACTCCTTTGTCGGGGAGGTATGGGGTAATTCGAGTGATGATAAAGTTTTCAATTAAGGAGGCTTTGGGGTTGGGGGGGGGGGGTGTTCCAGGCGGTTTTAATTTTCAATTCAATTAAGTTCAATTTCAATTCAGTTTATTCACTCAAACCATGAAATGGTACATGAGGTCAATCAATATAATTATACAGTTCAAAAGTCAGAGGTACTTAAAAATGAAAACATAGGTAGTAAATAAATAGTTTCATCTTCTTCCTTGCGTTTCATAGTTATTAATTCTGTGAACATGCATTTAACATGTTATTAGTAGAATTGTTTGTTACAAACTGAATGGAAGTCAAAATCTTTTCAAGTAAAAAATACACACATTATAATGTTTTATAGGATATAAAAACCACATCATATATGAGTTGCCGTAGCGTAGTGGAAACGAGCTGATGCTAGCAAGCAGAGGGCCCTGGGATCGATACCCGTCTTGGGTGTTTTTAGCAAAAAAAGTTTTTAATACTTCTTGGAATGTCTTGGAATCATTGAAATTTGCGACAAAATATACATTATTTACTTAACTGCCGTACATGTTCATGTAGAATCAATCTTTTTGTTAAAAGCACTCCATTGTGTGTCTAGACATGCTTTTATTTCTTTGTGTATATCTAATTAAAATCTATTGTTTGTTAAACTTTAAAAAAAAACCCCTGGAACTAACACAGAATATACAGGATATACACAACAGGGTGTTTTTGTCCAGATGCTCGGATATGCTTTTTAAAAATAAATTCTTCGCATATAGGTTCACTATATGTTAATTGATTAAATTGTCATGAAGTTACAACAATTTGTTGGTAAATTAAGCACAATATTAAATGAAGACTGTTATGATTTTTTTTAAAAATAGTTTAAGGTCTTTCGATTATCACATGACGTCATTGTGAGCATTCCGAAATATTTTAACGTTTTCGGTTATAATATTAGTGTTATGTGATGCATGATTTTGCCAATATTTCTTGATTTATACTAGTGTTTAACACATTTTAAGCTATGTAAAGTGATATGACACTAATGTTTAACAATTTATAGAGAGTAGTATGAGTTGAAATCGCTGATTTCAATGAAAAACTAGCTGATAAAACCGTATATAGGCAAACTTGACAGAGACTACAATTTATAATTTTTTACCTGGCAAGATAAACATTTCTTTGCAGATTTCGATAGGATATATAATGAATTACAAATGTACCAGTTTTCAGTGAGTTTGAACCATTATTTCAAAAGTTATAGACTGTTTATGTTGCTAGACTGTAATTATTCATGGTTGGAAAACTGTATCAAAATGCACTGTAAATGTGACAGCTTTCATACTGGGAAGTTTAAATGGCCTGAAAATGTTAAAATACATAAAATAAAGGATTGTGATTAATTTCTTTTAAAAAAATTGCTTTATTATATAGAAATCAGTAAAAAAAAAAAATGTGATGTTGGATTGGAGAGCAGTCGTCGCTATAATTGCTGTGTTAGCTCCTACAGCATGAACAAAATATTTGCAACATACCAATATTTAAGTTCAGTATAAATGATTACATATTAATCTTCAAATTTAAACAAAAAATACACGGATTAAACCATAAAAACATTGAGGGTGGAGAAACCTTAAAGGTGGCTTAAAGAAGTTTGGACAAAAGGACCTATAATTTGTCCTTAAAGGTGGCTTAAAGATAATCTGTAAGCACCTTTTAGCCATTTTTACGCTTTCTTTAAGCCACCTTTAAGCAGCACAGTTAGCTTAAAGGTGGCTTAAAGATCGTCTTTAAGCTACCTTTAAGCTATCTTTAAGGACAACTTAAAGATGGTCATTCATCCTGTAATACAACATAATTAAAATGGACTCGGGTCACATTCATTTCAGAACAAATTTCATGTGATTCAACTTCCTGTCTTATAACTTTTGACTTTGCTAAGTATTTTGTAGTCACATGCATTATATTCATAACAGAGCGGTGGTACCACTACAAAGCATTATTGACTCACAAAAAACTTATTTCAAATAATTATACCCCCGCTCAAAAGGAAAAGGAGGTATACTGTTTTGTCTGTCAGTCTGTTGATCCATAACAAAAATTTGTCGCATTAAAAATTTCTCGGCAACTATTCATCACATATACTTGAAATTTTAACACACTCTTTGTTTAGGCATGCCATATAATAATCTGATGTCAACTTCCTGTTAAATGACAACTTTGTTGATTTTGGCCTAAATTTTCGTTATAAGTTTTAAAATTTATAATTTATTTTCTTTACTTTCCAGAACCAAGATCAACCCTGCGAAGAAATCAAAGTTAGAGTAAAGCTAGTGGAAAGCAGTTGCATAGCTACACTGCATGTGGATTATGACTCTTATAGGTTTTTAGGACAGTAAAAATAAATATATATAATATTTTAAGAATTCAAATTACAATCATGGCCTAACCTACTTTGCTAGTTGTTTTTGACAAGTTGTTTTTAAAAATGTTTTCATTTTACTCTTTCATTGACCATTGTGGTCTCAACGACCCCTAAGGTGAACTCCCATGCATACACTAATACCTTATATCGTTCAAGTAATCTAACCAGGCCATTATTAAAAACTGTTGCATGAAAATTTTTTTGAAATATTTTATTTACCTTACGAGAAATATGTGTTACATTCTTAGAACATATTAAATTCCATAAATTTACTTGAGTTTTGCCCATGCACAACATTTTTTGTTGTCAATATCACGTGCACTCGTAATTCTACTGCTAAAATAGGCAGTTCACTTTGCCATGCAAAACCACTCCATCAAATTTGGTAAAACTTAGTAGCTCTTTAGCACATAATGTCTAAATGTACATATTACCAAGAAATTCTCATTCCATTGTTCTAGGAATTTCGGCCCTTTTGAACTTACAATTTTTGCCATTTATCAACAATTTGCAAGAACAACTTCTCTTAAACTACTGCACAAAATTGAAGTTTAGTAGGAATAAAGCATACAATGTGTGCTAATTACCAGAAAACTCTATTTTTATAATATTTGATATGCGAATTTAAATCTTTTTTAACTTTAAATTAATTAAACTGCATAAAATTTAACAAGCCTTGATGCTATTTGGGTCATATTTTACCAGTCAACTCTGATATTTCAATATTTTGGGGGGAATTACAGCACTTTTTTAACTTAAGATTTTGCCCATATATTTCATTTTGTAATTTGTTGATATTTAGAACACAATCCTTAAGAATATCAAATTTTCTTGTTCTTAAAGAATACATGTGCATATTGGCAGGAAGTTTTGAACTGATATATTTCTTAAAAATTTCTTTGAAGTATTTAATTAATCAATACCATATCATTAATGATGTAAAGCATTGTCAAGTAACAGGGAAGAGTGGTTTATGTAAGCTTGCTCACTTTTTCTTCCAAAATACATTTATTACATATAATATAAATGCATCAATCTTGCCATTGCTACTTTATACTAAAAAGAGTTCATATTCTCTGATTATCAACATGCATTGTTTTCATCAATATCAAAGATATTTTTATGTATACATATATTTGAGTTTACGCTCACATGAACATGTTCAAGTGACCTTTTCTGATCACTTGTTGTCCATTGTCTGTCAGTTCATCTATAAACATTTCACATTTTGTCAGTTTTACAATATTTCAGATTTTTGAATTAATACATTTCAAGAGATGCAAGAACTGCTCGTCAGGTGAGCGCGATCTTGCCCATTATTTTTTCTAGTTCTAATGAACTATGTTCCAGGTTTTAAAAAAAAAACCATGACACTGGTAACTGTGTATGTCTGTTCTTAACAACTTTTTGTCATTGATTAAAGGGACCTAGACAAATTTTAAGCTCATTATTTTTTTATTTAATTTCATTCTTGTTGTTTACATATGAGTTGAATTGGTAAACATTTCAAATCTTGCTTTTCTCTGTTTATAATATATTTATGAATACAATTTGAATCCGTTTATCTTCTATGCCAAGTCATTTTTTAAAAATATCTCAGTTTAATTGTATATCGTTAGTTTTGTAAACAATTATAAATAAATGACTCCTGCATTGTTAACATAACAATGTATATTAAATTGCATGTAACTTACTTCTATCGTGCAATCTTTGGTCAATCAATAGCTTTGAATTTGTATTTCTTTTTATGGATTTTTGACATGGTTGACGGATTGTTATTGTCATTTTTTCATGCACAAGTAAACAATTTTATACATTCAAAGTAAAATTTTATCTCAAATCGTGTCTAGGTCCCTACATGTATACAAATTACACTTGCTTTAAATTTTGTCAGATTCTCTATATTAAGCATGCCCTATTTTGTTAACCCAATGTTAAATACCCTTTAAAATGGCCTGTCTTTCTTTATATTTACATTTAACGATTAAAACTTTATATTCCCTAAGCAGATTATCTATTAATTCACATGCAGTGGGCATTGGCTCACATATTTCATTTTCTTGTAATATTCCCTCGCAGATTTTATTTTGTTCTTGTAGTATGATATATCTTATTTGTTACTCAATAAATGTAAAAAGTAGTATTGCCTTTTTATTTCATTATTTTGTAATAATTACACAAGGTATCTAAATCCAGTTCACTGAGATATCTCAAATATATCAACTACCTTTCTTTTTTTCAACTTGTCCGCAAGATGTCAGAGAGTGTAAGTGATTAAATCAAAGTACTGAAGTACTGACGGGAGTTGATTTTATCGATTATTATTTATTTTAGAATCAACGATATGTTATTTAGCATGACAAGTGATTTCTAATTTATATTCAAATTACGCACATTTTTATAATATGAATTCTCTGATGCATTTCTTATTATCAACTGAAATTTGAGAGTCAGTCGTTGAGTTACTAGCAAGATACAGGGCTCACAATTCTTTGTCATGTAAACAAGACTCGTGCCCTGTTTTTGTTTACATATGTTCATTATACCAGTAAAAATCTTTATTCAAGCTTATTTGTCTATCTTCTTATTCATTTTAAGCATAAATAAACAGTTCCTTACGTTAAACATTCATTTTAGGTCTAAAACTGGAATTTTTACTTCAACATTCAAAATATAAACAAAAGCTTTGTTTACATAGTAAAGAATTGTAAGCTCTGTAACTCGCTTATAACTCAACTAATGACACTCGAACTTTGGTTGCCTATTAAATATGCCTTACTGAATCATTGTAAACATTAAAATCAGAAAAATAGTTTTGACCAAAATCTTGACCATGCCCCTTTAATCTCCGACTACCAAGAGAGACTCTCTGCTTCTCGGAGATTTACGGAGACAGCCGAGCGTCTGATTGAAAGCTCTGGCGTAGGAATACATACGACTACAAAAAATATCTAAATTGTTCGTACTATTTAAAATCTGACTATTTTAAAGGTATTTATAAATACGTTTTCTTGAAAAACAATTGTTCAGCATTTATCTATTATTTCAAGAACTAGCTCTTGTCAGCGGTGATGATTTGTGCTTAGGTCCAAACACTGTTTCACTTTCGGTTTGCCAGAGTAACTGCATAGGAGAGTTGATTAAAATCAACTCCCAAAAACAAAACTTTTATGCATGGTAAACATTTGGAGATTCATTTTGTCATCCCTCACTTCCGGTTCTCACCAGAAGAGTTCAAACATAGGTTTTTAATAAGTGCAACTGTTTTTCTTTAACTGTTTTTCTCATAGTCTGATCATGAAGAGAGTATGTTCGGTATATGTACTAGAATAACAAAGTTTTATTTTTATCGTCCTTTTCCGGTTCTCGGACGAAAATCTATGTCTCGATAATATCGATCTCGGGTTGTCTTTTTTAAACAAATGTTGTAACAACAAGATCTCAGAAACTGTAAGTGAGGTCTCAAAAAGTATAAGCGATCAAGACATGAAACTTACATGGATGATAGACATTTGATAGAAGATGTGTTTAACAGGTTTCATTTTGTCAACCGTTACTTCCGGTCCACACCGGAAGACTTTAAAGAAATCAAGCTGTTTATAAGTTTTACTGGGTTTTTTTTTTCAATATTTTTAGATAAGATGTTAGGCAATAAAGTCACGTTATCTAGTGTTTAAGAAAACTTTTATTTTTATTGAACACTTCCGTTTGTCCGTTTCCTATCCTGAGACAAAAAAAATTAACTCCTCGAGATCTCAAATACGGTAATGACTTGAACAACCAAACTTTGTGGGATGATAGACCTATGTATGTAGACAAGTATACACAATTTTGTTTTGGTCGACGTAACTTCCGATCGGCACCGGAAGCACTTAAAAAAAATTATTTCTCTTACCTATTTTTGTTATTTTACAAAGAATAATTATTTAGGTATAAATGATTACATAAGTTATTTAAGCGATGTGAAATAAACAAAAAAAGATTTTCTTCCGGTGAGATATATCAAATATCTCAAGTAGTTTTTAAACTAGATTTTGTACCCGCCAGATCTTAGAAACTGTAAGTGATGAAAGCACAAAATTAACATAAATGATAAATTTTTGATAGAAGTTTGTTGGGTTTTTTTTTTAACAGAATATACAATTTATATGAGAACGGAAGACCTTTTTGTTGCTATAGCAACAAGAGTCTAGTTATTATTTTTTTTTTTCCCCCCTTTTTGTCTCGTGAATTTCTCAGAGATGTCTTAATGGATTTTCGTAAAAATTTCAGGTATGATTGATAATAAAAAGATCTAGAGGTTTTCACTTTAGATTTTTCTAAATTCACTTCCGATCGTCCGTTTCCTGTCCCGCGACAAAAAGCTTGTCACCTCGAGATCTCAAAAGAGGCAAAGACTTCAGCATCCAAACTTTGTGGGATGATAGACCTATAGTTGCAGATGTGTTTAAACTGTTTTGTTTTGTTCGTCATGACTTCCGGTCGTAACCGGAAGCACTTCAAAAATTATTTTTTTACGTATTTAATTTATATAACATAGAATGAATATATAAGTATAAATCTTTATATATGTCATCTAAGCGATGTTCAATCAACAGAAAAATTCCACTTCCGGTGAGATATCTCAAATATCTCAGGTAGCTTTTAAAATATAAATTTTGTACCCTCGAGATCTCAAAAAGTATAAGTGATCAAGGCACGAAACTTTCATGGATGATAGACATTTGACTGCAGATGTGTTTAACTGCTTTTATTTTGTCGGCCGTCACTTCCGGTCCACACCGGAAGAGTTCAAACAAATCAAGCTGTTTATAAGTTTAACTGATTTTCTTTGCCCACTTTAGATAAATTGATAGGCAATAAAGTCCTGTTGTCAAATGTATAAGAACTACTTACTCTTAATTTTCACTGAGTACTTCCGTTTGTCCGTTTCCTGTCCCAAAACAAAAAACTTGACTCCTCGAGATCTCAAATATGGTAAAGACTTGAACAATCAAACTTTGCAGGATAATAGACCTATATATGTAGATGTGTTTACACTATTTTGTTTTGTTCGGCGTAACTTCCGGTCGTCACCGACTTCAAAAATTATTTTTTTTACCTTTTTTAGTTATCTTACATAGAATGATTATTTAGTATGGATCTTTTAATAAGTCGTTTATGCGATATTAAATAAACAAAAAAAGATCAATTTCCGGTGAGATATATCAAATATCTCAAGTAGCTTTTTTATACTAAATTGTGTACCCGCCGTTAATCAGAAACTGTTAGTGATCAAAACACAAAACTTACGTAGGTGATAGATATTAGATAGATGATGTGTTTAACGTGTTTCATTTTGTCAACCGTCACTTCCGGTCCTCACCGGAAGGGTTCAAACAAATTACATTGTTGATAAGTTTAACTGGGTTTTTTTAACACTGTTTCAGTAAGCTTGATAAACGGTAGTGTACGAGAGGAAAATGTTTAAGATATATTAACATTTTCTTTCATTAAGCAATTATGTTCGTCCGTTTCCTGTCCCGAGACAATAAACCTTTTCTCAACGAGATCTCATAACTGACAAAAGCGTAAGCATCCACACTTTGAGGAGAAATAGAACAATGTATGGAGATATGTTTACCATGTTCTGTTTGATCCGGCGTAACTTCCGGTCGTCAGAGCAAATATCAAAAATGACTTTTTCTCGTTTTGTTTTGTTTCACATAGGAAAAGTTACCGAAATATTCCATCTTAGTATCGATTAAATCCTTTTTCTTTTTATAAGAGAAATGTATTTTTTACAGACTTATACATGAGGAACGGAAGACCGTTTTGTTGCTATAGCAACAAGACTCTAGTTATTATTAAGGTCTTCCGTTTCCAACGGAAGACCTTATAGTGATTGTATGGTTTTTTTAAGGTCTTCCGTTTCAACGGAAGACCTTATAGTGATTGTAGTGTTTTTTCTTTCTTTCTTTCTTTCTTATTATTTTTTTTTTCCCCTTTTTTGTCGGCAGAATTTCTCAGAGATGGCTTTATGGATTTCCCTGAAATTTTCAGGGATGATAGAGAATGATAATATCTCGAGGCGTTTTTTTCATTTTTTCAAAATTCATTTCCGTTCGTCCGTTTCCTGTCCCGCGTCAAAAAACTTTGTTCCCTCAAGATCTCAGAATCGGCAGACACTTGAACATCCAGTCTCTGTTGGATGATAGACCTATATCTGTAGATGTGTTTAAACTATTTTGTTTTGTTCGTCGTAACTTCCGGTCGTCACCGGAAGTACTTCAAAAATTATTTTATTTATGTATTAAACTTATTTTACATAAAATGAATCTGATAGTATAAATCCTTACATGTGTCATCTAAGCGATGATATTTAAACAAAAACATTCTACTTCCGGTGAGATATCTCAATTATCTCAAGTAACTTTTTTATAACAAATTTTGTTCCCGCGAGATCTCAAAAAATATAAGTGATGAAGACACGAAACTATCAGGGATGATAGACATTTGATTGAAGATATGTTTAACTGGTTTTATTTTGTCGACCGTCACTTCCGGTCCACACCGGAAGAGTTCAAACAAATCAAGCTCTTTATCAGTTTAACTGTTTTTCTTTGATAGTATTAGTTGGCTCGATGAACAATAATGTGCAATGGGCAAGTATACAAGAAATAATAAATTAATTTTTCATTGAGCACTTCCGTTTGTCCGTTTCCTGTCCCGAGACAAAAAAACTTATTTCGACGAGATTTCAAAAACGGTAACGACTTGAACAATCAAACTTTGTGGGATGATAGACCTAAGTATGAACCTGTGTTTACAATATTTTGTTTTATCCGGCGTAACTTCCGGTCGTCACAGGAAGTACACCAAAATTTGATTATTTAAAAATATTTTGGTTGTTTAGCATGGAAGTAACATTTTAGCAATAGAAATACAAAAGTTCATCTACACATGGATAAATAAACGAAAATATTTTACTTCCGGTGAGACATCTCAAATATCTCAAATAGCTTTCTTTTATAAAAATTTTGTACCCGGAGATCTCAGAAACTGTAAGAGACCAAGATACAAAACTTATATAGATGATAGACATTTGATTGAACATGTGTTTAATGGGTTTCATTTGGTCATCCGTCACTTCCGGTTCTCACTCGAAGCGTTCAAGCAAAATTTTTTTTTTAAAGTTTTAGATTTTTTTTAAACAATTTACTCAGTGTAATGAACAGTAACGTACCGTAGGTAAATGTACTAAAATATCTACTTTTAATTTCCTTCATCACTTCCGTTTGTCCGTTTCCGGTCCTGAGACAAAAACCTTTTCTCAGCGAAGTCTCCTTACTAACAAAACTTGAACATCCAAACTTTGAGGAAAGACAGAACATTGTATGAAGATATGTTTACTATGTTCTGTCTGATCCGGTGTAATTTCCGGTCGTCACAGAAAGTACTCAAAAATTGACTTTTTGATTTTTGTTTTGTTTTACATAAAAGTAATTACTGGGAAATTCCATCACAGTATAAATTATATACATTTTCGTTTAACAAGAGAAATGATTTTTTTTCAAATTAATACATGAGGAACGGAAGACCTCTTTGTTGCTATAGCAACAAGAGTCTAGTCTTTCTTATTATTATTATTTTTTTCCCCTTTTTTGTCGGCAGAATTTCTCAGAGATGAGTGGATAGATTTTCCTGAAATTTTCAGGAGTGATAGATAATGATAATATCTCGAGGCGTTTTTTTCATTTTTTCAAAATTTATTTCCGGTCGTCCGTTTCCTGTCCCGCGACAAAAAAGCTTGTCACCTCGAGATCTCAAAAACGACAAGGACTTTTACATCAAAACTTTGTAGGATGATAGACCTATATGTGTAGATGTGTTTAAACTATTTTGTTTTGTTCGTCGTAACTTCCGGTCGTCACCGGAAGTAATTTAAAAATTAAATTTTTCACGTATTTAATTTATTTTACATAGAATGAATATATAAGTATAAATCTTTATATTGGTCATCTAAGCGATGTTAAATAAACAAAAAAATTCAACTTCCGGTGAGACATCTCAATTATCTCAGGTAGCTTTTTTAAAACAAATTTTGTACCCGCGAGATCTCAGAAACCGCAAATGATCAAGACACGAAACTTACATGGATGATAGACATTTGATAGAGGATGTGTTTAACCGGTTTCATTTTGTCAACCGTCACTTCCGGTCCACAACGGTAGAGTTGAAAAAAATCAAGCTGTTTATAAGTTTTACTGTTTTTCTTCAAAATTTTTTGATAAAATGTTTGGCGATAAGGTCACATTGTCTAGTGTTTAAGAAAAGTTAACTTTTATTTTCATTGAACTCTTCCGTTTGTCCGTTTCCTGTCCCGAGGCAAAAAACCATGACTTCTCAAAATCTCAAATACGGTAATGACTTGAACAACCAAACTTTGTGGGATGATAGACCTATATATGTAGACAATTTTCCACTATTTTGTTTTGGTCGGCGTAACTTCCGGTCGGCACCGGAAGCACTTAAAAAAATTTTTTTAACTTTATTTTTTATTTAACAAAGAATTATTATTTAGGCAATAATGCTTACAAAAGTCATTTATGCGATGTGAAATAAACAAAAAAGATCTACTTCCGGTGAGATATATCAAATATCTCAAGTAGTTTATCTTATTTAGCAGATCTTAGAAACTGTAAGTGATAAATGCA
>WFKH01011926.1:74067507-74084112 GCA_016163765.1 Magallana hongkongensis
TTGTTTGATATTTTTGTCTGCTTCTTTCTTTGACTTCCTCTTTGTGTAGCTTGTTTGTTTCATACTTTTGTTTACTTTGTTCTTTTAGTTTTTCTTTGTGTAGCTCGTTTGTTTTATATCTTTCCACACTGATTTTTTTTTAAATTTCCACGATATTGTTCATCATTTCTGTATCTTTTCTTTGCATTTTCAATGCATTTTGATTTGAATTCTGGGTCTGTCATGTACTTCATGTTTTTCTTGTTTAATTTATTTTCTTTAGCACTAATATATGACTTTTGAAGTTTGCATCTTTCATTTTGGGATGAAATAGATTCTCGCTCTTGTCTATTCTGGTTTCTATCTGTACTGTTTTCTGGAAACAAACATGATGGTTTTTTTGATGGAATCACTGACACATTTTCTCTCAAAGTTACAGATATAACAACATTATAATGGTTCTGATTCTTATGATCTAAATAAATGCCTCTCAATGGTGCCATATTTTCTTCTGAATTTACCATCAATCCAGAAAAAGTAATCCATTTGTTCTCCGAGTATGTATAAATTTCAGTTTTCAGTAAATGGGACAGTGCAAGAATCTCTAATTCGGTTGCCCATTTTCCATCCATGCGCATGCCTGACGAGGAAATGTAGTTCTCTATAGAAGTTTGACCTGGCCTTAAGAATGATGTAAAAAGCAACCTATTTTCCAACAGATGATGACGTACTGCTAAACGTATTGTGTAATGATAGTCTTGCTTTCCTGTTAAACATAATGAGATTGCTCTGAATAAACAATTTCCATCTGGCTCAACTGATACACTGGTCATTGGCACTGTTATTTCCTGTCCATACAGCTCTTGATTTTCACATTTCTGCATTGAATATGGTATTCTTAAGATTTTACAAAGTGTTTTCTTTTGATCATCAGAAAGAGGTAAAAATCTAATCTGATGCTGCTCACTCCCAACAAATTCTACTTCATCAGCATCTTGTAAACCAGAACTACTAATATTGGATTGAAACTCTGCAGATATGTTCAGTTCCTGTTCTTTTTCAATACCTTCTTCTATTCCCAATGAAAGCTGTCTAATTGAGCACTGCACTCCAGTTATTTCACATTCAACTGCTTGAGAATAACCCATTGACATAGCAAGAGACAATATATGTCTGCATACATCTTGTACCGATTCATACAATACTCGTGTACTTTTACCATTTACACTTTGAAATCCTGCAGATGACCTCGAGTGGGAATCAAATGTAAAATAACTATGGTGACATTTCCCAATCAAAAATGTATTTCCACCAAAACACACAAAACAGCCATCATTGTCATCAAGGGCTATTTGAAGTGCATCTAATACCTGATAGGCATTGAAGTCATCATAATTCAGTACTACATCTGCCAAATTAAACAGACTTGGTAAAGATTCATTTGCTTTAAACTCAAACATTCTACCAAAGCATTCAAAAAATTGAGGCAATTCATTTACTAAAAGGTATCTATTTGCAATTGTTGAACTACACTGTAGATAGGAATACATCTCATCTCCTGTTGCCAATATTTTGTTCATATCTTCAGATTGCCATTGCTCACTACTCTTTAATTTATGATATGCCAATGCTGTTAAAGAGTTTGCTACACACTGAGTTCCAGCATTTTCACCAAACATTTGATCGCCCTGATGAAATGAACCTTGCACAGACAAACTGAAATTTTTTGAACATTTATCAACACTTGTTCTACCAGCAACTTGTGTAGTAGCTTTTCTATCATTATTCACATTGTTTTCATTTAAACATGCATTCCCATCTTTATCAACTACAAATTTCTTATCTTTTGCGTTATTTGCTTCGCTTCTACCAATACATGCATTATATTCCTGCACAGGTATCTCTTTAGCATTTCTGCCATATCTTTCTGATTTCTCTGTATATTTCTGTGATTCTTCAATATTTTTCTTCGTTTTCTCTATATTGCCTTTGTTTTCCTTTATATTGCCTTTGTTTTCCTTTATATTGCCTTTGTTTTCCTTTATTTTGCCTTTGTTTTCCTCTATATTGTCTTTGTTATATTCCTCTATGTGCCTTTCATCTTTTTTTAATGCCCTGCTGACCTCTCCCCCCTTGGGAGGTATCAGCTGCGCCTGACCTGCTGAACCTGACATCATCCAGATGTCTGATTCAGGTACTCTCGGTGGAGTACAAACCCACGCTGGGGAGTCAGGGGATGCTACCTTGTCCTTTGGGACAATCAGACGACTTCCCCGAGGAGGTGACAACCTCGGGGCTGAGTGCATTCTCTTACAAGGAGAGGCCTGCACTCTGGCCATGGGTTTTTCCTTAACAGGAGGTAACCCAATCGAACCTTGCCCAGGAGGACCCAAGTCAGCAGGAGACTCTGAACCAATCTCATCATGAGAAATGTCATCGTGTTTCTTTTGCCTTTTCATCAACTTTCTTTTCTCTCGCTCCTTTCTACCAGTCAATGACTTTCTCTTTGGCATCTTTAACATTAAAAAATAAACTTAAAATAAATAACAGTATAAATGCATTATGGCATAGCTACGACAATCATTTGACAAATGTCCAATTAAGAAGTAAAACATCGCCAATGTTTTATATTTACATTTGCAAATATGCTTCCTTATACGAACCTATTGAATAGCGATAACTTTCAATTCTGTATGAACTTTTTCATAACGTCACAATGATCATAGCACACGCTTATCACTTGTCGCTTGGATTATTGTAAATATAAAATGTCAGTAATTTTAACAGTTCCTGAACAATTTGTCTTTTTCCAACGTAAATATAAGTAATAAACAGCAATGTTAAAAAGTTCACCGGGATATTAAGTTAGGATTTGATCACGTGACCAACTTCATATCCCGGTGAACTTTTTAACATTGCTGTTTATTTCTTAATTAACCTAAATAAGTGATGAGACCTACAGGCAACATTGCTCACCTGAGCACTTGCATGACTGATCCAAGCAGTTTCAATAACTAAAATACAAAAATATCTGTAATATTTAGCAGCCAAGCTTATTTTTTTTTATTCCCCCACATGTTTAAATGAAAGGAGGCCCATGGGCCACATTGCTCACCTGAGCAAAGACAACCATGATGAAATCAGCTTTTTGGTGTCATATATACAAAATATCCAAACAATGTCATTAAATGGATCCTGTAAAATAGATTTTCAAATTTTTTTAACATATTCTTATGCTGTACATGGAGCCTCTTTTGAAACTGGATGATTTCAGTGTCAAATACATATTGAACATGTTGAGCATTTCATTTATCAAGAACATCCGACAATCAAGAAGAAAATTTCATATAAACACTAACCTACATCAAACTTTGAACCCCTTTTGTGGCCCCAGAATTGCCCAGAAGCCACAGTCTAACAACTGAGAATCAACAAATGTAAAAATGCTTGCTTATAAGTAATATCAAATATATTTCATTATGATATAAAAATAACAACCCCCCACCTACACAGTGTGAACTAATTATACCCTCAGGATAATGATTTGAAAAAACTTGAATGTACACTACCTGATGATGCTTCCACACAGCTTGTCAGATCAATTATTGAGAAAAAAGAGTTTTCTCGATACATACTTATGTTAGAATTGGACCCCCCATTGTGGCCCCACCCTAACTTTGGGCATTCTGATTAAAACAAACTTGAACGAGTACCCGAGGATCTTAAAGCGCAAGTTACAGCTTGTCTGGCCTATTGGTTTTTAAAAAAGATTTATCTCTATATTCCTTTATAAAATTTGACCCCCATGCTGGCCCCATCCTAACATCTGCCATCCTCATTTAAACAAACTTGAATTTATAGTATGCAAGGATGCTTCAACACAAGTTACAGCTTGTCTGGCCTATTGGTTTTTCAGAAAAAGATTTTTATAGATGATCTCTATATATTCCTATGTAATAATATGACCCCCTTCCCCCATTGTGGCCCCATTCTACTCCCAGGGATCATGATTTGAACAAACTTGAATCTACAACACCTGAGGACGCTTCCACACAAGTTATTGCTTGTCTAAACATGTGGTTTTTAAGAAGATTTTCAATTTTTTTCTCTATACATTCCTATGTAAAAATTCGAACCCTGACCCAACACTACCCCAGGGGATCATGATTTCAACAAATTTCAATTTACATCACCTGAGGATGCTTCCACACAAGCTTTTCTGACCAAAGGTTTTTGATTTATGGAAAATATCAAAAAATTTTCAATAATTACAAATAATCTCCCCTTTAAAGGGGACCTAGCCCTTCATTTCAACAAACTTGAAAGCCCTGCACCCAATTATGCTTTGTGCCAAGTTTGGTTGAAATTGGCCGAGTTGTCCTAGAAAAGAATAGGGATGAGATGATCCACCCATGCACCGGTGCATCACGGTATTTATATTGACGTTATTTGGATTGATACATTTACCATTAATACAACGATACCTTTTTTAATTTTCCAAAAATATCCGAGCTTCATATATCGGCTATTTTTAGTCTGCACGCCTAATATGAAAGTACAAAGATGGCGGAAAACCTCGTAAAGTTGTCAAAACTGGAAAAGTTGTGGAAAACTTTCGGATTACTTTTTTATGAAAAAATAGTGTATACAAGACTAAAGTAATTTGTAAATTGTGCAACGCTCATTTAAAATATAATGAAATCACTTCAGACATGCGGTAATACATCGACAGATTCAGTAAGTTTCAAACCCTTATATTCATGTTTTCAATTAGTTGCAATGTATCGTGATATGTATCGTATTGCATCGTGATATGTACTGAATTGGCTAAGTACAGTATCATCCCAGCCCTAGAAAAGAAGTCTAAAATGTTAAAAGTTTACAGACGGACAGACAGACCAAGGACAAAAAGTGATCAAAGAAGCTCACTTGCAGGTGAGGCCTGACAAAAATAATGGTTTGTTTCAGCTTTCGTGCTAAAAAAAAAGGAGGGTTGGTCGGTCAGAATTTTTTTTTATTTTTTCAAATATTTTTTTTCCTTTAATGCAGTATTTATTGAGCAGTATCCATACATACAGGTTAGATACATAAACTGACACTGCTTAATGGTATAAAATGAGAAATACTTTTAATATCTTTCCTGACTATTAAGCTGGTCTAAAGAAAACACAAAAATGATATTATATATCAGATACTTCCCCTACCACCAATGACCGCATTATTAGTATCTACAACACATGGAAACAGTACAGCCATTTTGAAACAAAACATTTGAGTTACACTGATTTGAAAAGAGTAACTGTAACAAGCATTTTTGTGACCAAAATTTTGAATAATTTTTTTTCCAAATCGGATAAAAACGGAAATAAACGATTTTCCATCAAAAATCCTTTGTTTTTTTTCTTTTGTGTCAAAAGTTTTGAGTCGGCAATAAAAGCTAGGGTCGGTGGGGAAAGCAGAAACAAACCATTTCTTTTTTTTTTTTAGGCCTGAGGTAAAAAACACTGAGTCTTGGGTAAGGGGTTAAAAGGGGGAAAGAGCTGCTTTCGTTCTACTAGAAAATGTATATTATCCACAAACCGTAGGAATGGGGAGGGATTAGACCGCTCCCCCTTCTTCCCTGTCCCATAAATCACTCTGAATCTAGTTCATTTTGATGATTTTAATATCAAAAGAAAGCCAGATCATAATCTCTTGTATATGTATTAGTCATGTTAGTATATGACAAAATTTTTCTTGAAAAAAATACTATAGTATCATAATGAAACATACTATTATAACTCATATAATCTCTACATTATACATGGATAAAAAGTAACAGGTTTGGTAAATGTGGGGTCAACTTCACAGTACAAGTCAAAATGACATAAACTGTAAACATTTTTGCAGGAAGATTGATTATAATGATAAGCCTTTATAAGCTCTGTGACTGATGATCCAGCGCCTGCACAGTAATTTATACTAGTTCATATTAATATGATAAAATGCTCGTTGAACAAGATTTTTTGTTCATGTTTGTAGGCACTGTGCCTGAAATTTTTCTTGATTGCTTTTCTTACCTATTCTATAAAATTGATGTCAAAAAGCAACTGTATAGCTGGATATTTAGAGGAGCGGGCAAGAATGAAAATCTAAACAGAATTTGATTATATATACAGTACCCGCAACGTTATCTTATACAACCTTATCCTATCGTATCGTGTATCAATACTATCATATCATGCGTGTACACTGTTCTATCTTGCATTAATCCTATCTTATCATGCATCAATTCTATCAGGTTATCGTATAATTTGGACAGATTTTCCGTTTACTGACGTATTGTGTTAATCGTTTTGTACCTTTTCATTAGCAAGTATCTTTATTTCAAAGTTACAAGTCGTTCAGTGCACCATATACGATCATTTATCTAACAAGTAATGTACAATTGTATTCAGCATTAAGGAGGTTGGCACCTGAAATACTAGTAATGTCAATCATCCAAAAACCACTTGGATATAAAGATGGGGACCTAAAATGTTCATTTGTTTCATTTGTGACCCATGTCACATGCCATTTTTTGGAAATATAAGGCCCCAAACAGAAATGATAATTTTCCTGAAATTTTTGCTAAAATTTGGCATGGAAATTGATTATTTGGAGAAATCAAACAAATATTTATAGTTTGAACTATTATTTAATTATGATTTTGATACAGTATGAAGTTGAACACATGTAGTGACTATAAAAGTAATATCTAAGTCAAAGTTTAAAAAATCTTGATTTACTGGTGGCTAATTCAAATGCCAGTACATAATGAACACAACAACAGATGTCAAGATTATTACAAAATTTTGGAGTAATCAAATTATAAAGCAAATAAACCACTGTTTTAGTAATGTCATCTTTCCAAAACTTTGCATACAAAAAGACATACATTTGATGTCTTATGTAAAAGTAAAAAAAAGTTGGGGTCACATCTCAAAAGTTTGAGATATAGCATGAAATAAGCTAATGTTAGGCCAAAATTGGAGTTAATTTTTTCTTTACTTCTAGGACATATTTAAGTTAAATATGCCAAAATATATCGATAGAAATATCAAAATATTGTTCAAATATGTTTTTCAGAACATCATGAATATATCGTAATACACAAACTATCTAGAAGTTTGGTCTGCGCTGAAAATTATGAAGCTAAAGTAACAGTACTCTAAAACTATTGAGTTATGAAAATTGTTCATTTTCTTCTTGAAAACCTTCTGCCACAAAATATAGTCCCTTACTTAACCCTGTAAAAATGTAATTTTATTCAAACAATTTTATTCGATAAGGTTTATTTGGCATTGTAAAATATAAATATACTACTAGAATTAATATGTGATGCAGAATTTTCAGACTAGAGGTGACCCAAAATGGCTACCTAGAACCTGAGGAGCGAACCTTTTTAATTTTATCACACTAATTTCTTGATTCTTTAGATCAAAATTCATTAAACAAGATATTACATGTAAATCATTTCTGTAAGCAATGGAAATGAAAAAAATAAAGTTAACAATTGAAGTTCTTAGTAACAAGGTAACATATTTAACTGTATGTCGAATATATTAAATCATACGCGGAATAAATATCTGCAGTAACATTAGCTTTTGTGTAATATAATTGGTTTTGTATGCATCAATTTTACAAAAAAACAAATGTATTTCGTCATTGTATGATATATTTTATATTTATTTAGTACAAGAGTAGTATTTTAATTGAACCCACTATTTTCCGTATGATTTGATCTTGGGCTGACATGTCTGCGATGATCGGCTGGGGTGTTCAGTTATGAAAACAATGTAAATAATACATATAATTTATTGATCATTTAAGCTCATAAATTTTTGTAAATAAGTTTTAATTGGTCATTTTTATATATATCTAAAAGTGATGCAGCGAGAATTTATAAATCAGCATTTGTTAAAAGCAAGAAATCTGTTTATGTGTTCTTTATCAAATTCTGCTTTTATCAGGTTAATCGTAAAGATTGTTTAAAGCGTTTATACATTTATCATGAACTTCGTTTATACTTTCCTATCGTGTATCAATCTTATGTACACTGTGTATACTGTTCTATCATACGTTAATCCTATCCTATCATGCGTGAATCCCATCCTAGCATTCATCTTGTTAAAAATAACATTGCAGGTAGTTAATGTTCCAGGTTAATCATCAAGATGTTTAACGCGATTACACATTTATCATGAACATCATTTATCCTTTTCTATTGTGTATCTACCCTATTGTATCATGCATGTATACTGTTCTATTGTGCCTTAATCCTATCCAATCATGCATGAATCCTATCCTTTTGTTTATCTTGTAAAAAATAACGTTGCAGGTACTGTTCATGTACATATACCATGTATACATGGCCTTAAAGCCGACTGGAAAAAATTACAAACTTCTTTTCTTTTCATTTTATTTCAAACCAGGGAGTGAGTGTATAATTCATCCTATCGCTTTTCTAAATTCTGTTTTTTAGGTCAAATTTAGTTATAATTGTTACCACTGTCCAAAATAAGAATTTAAAGGGGAAGGAAACTAAAAATATGTTGTACAATAAATCAATTAATTATCATCTACTTTCACTGTAAATCATATTTATTTTCATTAAAAATCCAGGAACAATGAATAAATCAAGAGAAATTGATCGCTTAATTTAAATTTCCTGCCGCTATGGGAGCTGCCATTGAACTTTTTTTATGTGACATCACACCATCTATTCGGTTTGTCTTATCAACATAGCATCAGTATAAGTAAATAATGACATTTGCTCTTAATGACAAGTTATGGAAAATTTGAACAATAACGATTTGAGATCGTTCTTTTACCTTTGACCTTTCCGCTAAATTACAAACTAACGTCAAATGGAGCATGTCCGTTGAAATCTAAAAGCGGAGGTTAGTGTCGGAGAAATCTCGGCATTGTTGTGGAAATTGTCAACAGATGCCAAGTATCGTAGAAATTGTCTGCCGTCGTTATTTCAACATGGTAAATCCGACTTTAGAGAATGTATTTTAAACATCCCGATTCCAATTATAACATACTTATTCATTAAGCGAAGAACTTGACTTGGAATAAAAATTTAATCGAGGTCATTTTGAATGTTGAATGATAGCAGATTAACAGCTGTCATTTATTTATAAAAATGCATATATTTATGCATACATATATTTATTCTTTAGATTGACGTGTGAACCTACACATTATCAATTTGTTCAGCCCATTACTTGAGTAACAGAAAGACATAAACCAGCATTTTATTCAGAGCACTGTGTACATTGTATATGTAAACCAAACCGGAATAGATGGTGTGACGTCAAAATAATTATTCTTCTAAGGTTTTAATACAAAAGAGTTTGAACTACATCATGTCAGCCTCCAGTAAGTACGATTTCTCCAACTTCAAATGTTCATTAAAGCTTAGTTACGTAGTTTATTTTCAAAACAGCATGACCACATGTGATAATTTACACCCCTTTTTAATATAAATAAAATATGTTTTTGACTTTCTTCCCCTTTAAAATCAAAGGCCGGAACGGCCACAAAGGCGTCAAGCTAACATTTTCTTTTATATAGAAATGGTCAATAATTTGAATTTCTGTACTAATAGTAGTAGGCCTATATCAAATAATATTAGAATAAAAAAGTAAATTAATTTAGTTTTGTGCTGCTTTAAAAAAAAAATCTGTATATTTCCTTATCAAATAGGTAGTGATGCGTTTATAATACAATAACTCATCATGTTTACAAAAATCGAAGAAATTTCAAAGTTCAAAAATAAATAATTTTCTTTCTGCTTTAAACAGTCTTTGAACAATGTTCACAGGTTCATAATTTGAATAAATTAACAGTTTATCTCTAATTATAATAATAAAACATACCGGTACTTTTATTTATTTCAATTCCCGTTTGAAACAAGATTACCTATGGTATGGTTGTTTACAAACAAATCCACACCACGTGCTATCTAAAATGCTCGACCAAACCAACTGCATTATCGTGTTTATTTATTGCAACAAAATCACTAGATACGTTTATCGCTTACATTTATTTTGGAGACCATGCCCGATAACAAATAAATTTACATATCAAATTTTTTTTCCATCGGGCACGGTCTCCAATCAAAATGTAAGCGATAAACTAAAATAATATTTAGTGAATTTTTATACCTTATTGTATTCATCCGCCATTTCTTGATTAAACAAATTTACACTTACACAATGAGTTGTCAATAACTAGGGAGGCAAAGTTGGGTTTTTTGTACACAATTTAGTTGAATTAATGGAATAATAATCTTGTAATACTTTTGATACCTTAAGGAACTTATTTCTTATGCGCATTAAAAAGGCGGTGCAGAATGTGACAATTTGGACGATTGCCAATCCAGATGATCGCTAGAAGGCTGCCGAGCATTAGCTCGACGCCTTAATAAAAGATTATCACCTAATCACTCCCCCCTCCCGAATTCAACTTCCCCATTATATGCATACATCATTTATTAACATCATAATATAGTTGTTCGCACAATATTTTCATGGTTCACAAATAATGTATACAGTTTACTTACAATCTGTCATGGTATCAAAAATGTATGTAATTTAAAAATACCAACATATATTTATTTTTGCCATCCAACGCAAAATCCGAAAAGACCGTTTTTTTGCAACTCACAAAAATTAGCAACCACAGGTTTCTTTTATCTCGCAAATTTAAATTTTAAATTAGCAAGCATTTTCCGCTAATTTTGACCCCTGCATACTATGTACTTTTTACCTTAAACTCAATGAAGATTCAGCTCTGCTAGATTCTCGGAACATTCTCACTCGTCTGAAAATTCAGACTTCCATCCCTTTGTTCCTGTTACAATCTGGACACACTCGTGCCATGCTGCTTTACTTTAAAGTTGTACAACCTTTCAACTATTTAATGTCATTTAACGTGCTTTTCTTTCAATTTCATTGAGTAAATCCAACAATGTACCTGTCTCTAGCAAGTGTGTTTGGTTTAAATCAAATGGCAATTTTTGACCTAGACAAGCAACTGAAGTTGGGGCTGATTTTCGTAACTATGATTATGAAGGATTTTCCCAAAATTCTGTTTCAAAAGCATCAGTTGTAAAATCTAGTCGAGCCAAATCTCTACTTCATCGAGATTATTCTTCCAAATCACAGATTCCGTCGCTTCAGATGTGTTTTTATAATTTTGTGTACAGAAAAGAACCACTTACAGTATCAAGTTTCCAGAATGATGATGGATTGCAAATTGTTTAAAAACACAACCAATAAAAATATCGGTGTATCATGGCAACTCTAGGCCAAAAATAATATGTATTTTCATGAGGTTTAAACAACTTTTGAATTTTAAGGCAAATATTAAAGAAACTGTACCTTTTTCTTTATGCATGTAATTATAAATTGTTCTTTTCAAGCATAATTTAGTTTTTAATACCATTAGAAACTAAATTATAATTTATTTGCAAGAAAACAAATTTTTCCCACATTTTCTTAAGAATAGCCAATGGGGCCAAGCCATGTTTTAGAGTATGCCCTTTTACACAGGTGCTTATATCCACAACTGAATTTTTTAACATTATAACAAGATGTAAGTCAAGTCTCACTAATGATACCCCTGCTCTGATGTGAGTACAATGTATACATAATAAACCTTGCTAACATTAATTTAATTTAGTTCAAATATAAATCCCATCATATTATTGCATGCCTAAACAAAAGGTATGTTAAAATGTCAAGCAACTGCAACGAGTAGGTGCTGAGAAAACTGATAATAAATTGTTTGAAAATGTAACTCTAAAATAAACAGTCTTCATTTAACAGGAACTTCAATCACATTGTTACAAAAATAAACATGATAAATCCTACCAAATAGCATTACCGGTACTATTTAAACTTACTGTGGTAAACTTTCAAGCATCTGCAGTTATTAATTGTAGAGTGAAAATGTTACAGAAATTTACTACAGATAGACACACAAAAGTAAAACAGTACATCTCCTTCAGGACAGAGATATAAAAAAAATGTAAACAAAAGCATGGCCTGGGCTTTGTTTATACATAACAAAGAATTGTGACGTCTGTATCATGATTATAACTTGATGGCTGAGAGTAAAATTTTGGATGGCTATAAAAAGTGCCATACTTAAGTATTGAAAACATTAAAAAACAAAAAAATTAAATAATGTCCAAAATTGTGACGATGCCCCCTTTTAGTACCATCTAATCAATATTTTGCTAAAAATCTTAATTGTTAGTGCTCACCTTATAACTGTTCACAACTTCACAGCAACCTTGATTTTCTATATATATGTGTTCTCTTTGTTCTTGACTAGTACTCCTGGGTAACAGGGCAGGAAAAGGGCTCTGCTCTAAAATTTACACAAAGCAAAACAAATTAAATTATATACAGTAAAACATGGAGCAAATATACTTTTATTGAATTGACACTTACAGCGAAGTGATTTTCATTCCCTTGTGACTTTATTACACGTTGAAAACTTGACGGATATAACGAATTACACTTATTACAAAGCACCTAGAAGGCTTGAGTTTTGCCAGCTACCTCATGATACCATACATATCACGATATGTTCATGCAATACCTCATGTGTCACAATATAGATGTCAACTATTAAATAAACTGATATCTATGTTGTCTACCTCTAAAAGAAACCAGATTGCATAAAAAAATATGTCAACTATTTCCAATATCAAACAACAAACTGCAAAGAAAAAGAATTCAATTGATATAGCAAAAATTTACAAATCATTACAGTCGTTTGATCAGTTCCGAATAGGGTATAGTATTGGCGGTGCTGTAATGTTCCCTGCAGGTGTTATTTTGATATCTATTTTTTTTTGCCGATGTACCCTATATCCCTGCTGATATTAATGCAATATTGCTGTATTTTATTTTTTAAAATAAAATTTTATTCTAACAAATTACGTGGAAGCTATATAACCAGTTGCGAAAAACCGATGAGTAATGAATAACATAGCTGTTTCCATTAAAAATAAAATCAAATGTAGATAGAAAAGTTTCGGCCCTAAACACCATCGATTGAACCTTTTGAATAACAGGTTTGATATATACCAACCAGTTATTGGTAATTACTTTAACCTATGCTGTTTGATTTGCACAGAAATAACAGACAAGATCGCCGTAACAATGACTGGTTTCTAACATCCTGTCCGAATACAGCTGCAGCACCTCGACATATTGTTATTGAATGTGGTAAAATATGATTTATCCAAGACTTAATTAGCAAGACATTTAATGAATTCCAGAAGTATTTGTTATAATCCATCCCTTCATTTAATCCCAAACCAGAGGAAATTAAACTGTATGGGTATTCGTAACTCGTAAAATGATGGCTCCATTAAATTCTGCATGTACTTGCATTTTTTTTTAATTGATATCCTGCATGCTATTTAGGTATGTTCGAATACATACCAAACCTTCTTTTTATAAAAGAAATCTTGTTACAAGTGAAAATTTAAGGCGCCAACAGACGATTTTATGTGCATATTAGCGTTGCAATGACCTGGATTTAATGCATAGCGAAAGAAGGTGGACTAATCTAAGGCTGATCATATTGAATATACATATAAGACCGCGAAAATGAAACAGTAAAACTGCTGCAGAATTAAACCAAGCATTATTTCCTGTTTATATTATAGGTATCAATGTTTTTCTCCATCTTTTATTTCATTAATTATTTTCTATTTAACTTATGAACTATACAGAACTGGTCAAATGACTGTACATCATACATAAATTTACATTACCTGCAGTTCTTCAAATGATTGTTGATATTTCATTGATAACAAGTATGTACTGTAAATTTGATCAAGCTACTATTATTATTTTATAACACTACATGGCTATCGTAGACTATCACAAAACAAATAACTCATAACACTACTGCAGTACATCTTCTATAAATCAACAAATGACATTAAATTTAAGTCAAGCATTAGAAATACCATTATTTGCAAAAAAATTGGAAAAAAGTGTCCAAGTCCCTTTCACATAAAAATAGCGGACAAGATGCCAGTCTACAATTGCTGTGCGAAATCATTAAAACAGTTAAAACTTGGAACTATTTTTTATTTTGGGTTTTGTTTTGATACAAAAGAAGTCGCATTAAGTACTTACCTTGTAATGTTGAAAATCTCTTGCAAAAGATTACAACCAACCGGTATTTTCCTTCTCTTCTAACTTCTGTTTACAATGTCAATACTTATAAAATCTTTCACAGCAGACGTGTGCAGCAAACGACGGAATTACGTCACAAAACGGTGTCTCGATATTTCGTTCCATTCAAATTTCAGATCGCTGATTTACCATCCTATCACACCATCGGGTTAATGTTTTGCCCCCTTTTCGTACGATTTCTAAAAACAATCTCGATGGATAACTTTCAGAGATGATATAAAACATAATTATCTGAGTGTATATTTTTTTACTTGAGGTAAAACTGACATACAAGTTTCATTTTATCCGGCATTACCTCTGGTCCTCTGTCCTGTGTCGGTGGACATTACGATTGAATTGAAATGTGTGAAATTTGATGACTTTAACGTTATATATATAAATGATTTTTTCATTTATATATTTTTGGGGTTTTTTTTTTATCAGAATTTGCAAAGAGATTTTAATGATGTAACCTAACCGATGTACATGTAATATAAGTAAACAATTTGTTACGTTGGTATAATTAAGGTCTTCCATTTTCAACGAAAAACCCAATAGAGATTGTAGTGGTTATAAAGGTCTTCCGTTTCCAACGCGAAGCTCGCCTGGACCTCAAAATTGTGTTTTAAAAAAACGTGATTTTAGTGTTTTTCTTTGCTTATCTGTTTTCTCGAAAATATTTTCATAAGATATGTAATGCAAATAAAATTCATATTTACAAGAGCTTTCGGTTTTTTTTACTGTTATCAAACGAAAGCTCTTGTAAATATGAATTTTATAGGAAGAAGGAAATTTATAGAAAAAGGTGCTGGTCCCTCAAATTACGGGCCAAAAGATCATAGAGTCTTTCTTTCATAGCACTTTAATTACTAGCTGAGAAATATTTGTAATATGTTATAGAAGCAAAATGTTCATATAACAGTTATTCAATCATGCATTATAAAATCTTTCTCATTAGTCACGTAATAAGGCGTTTTAATCAAAGGACAAGATCATTACATATATACTAGACTTTGACCCGTGCGTGCACGGGTTGACATTGCATATGATATCGGAATAATCTAATATTATTCTAATAGAATAATCTGTGTCTCGGGACAGGCCTTCAACACAGTTAAAATGCCTCCCATATACCCGTAATGTTGCAAAAAACTGCAGAAGCGTTCCGATTTTGAGAAAATTAATGAAGCTTTATTGAAAATAACAGTCAAAATTATTCATAACAAACCATTTTGAGGCTGTAAATACGTTTCATCTAAAAATTTAATTCATATTAATGAAGAATTCAACACTTTTTCACCAACGTTTTTTACTCGATTCAAATTTACACGCCATGTAGACATTCGGAACTCTCGAGATTTTTCATATCAAATGCACTGAGTTAGTTATCTCCCGTATTTTCTTTGATGAACAGGATATATACATGTAGCAAACTTTCAATGAAAATTTACACGTATTTGTATTATCGTTTCTGAGTTTATCCATGCAAATGTGATATTGTGGAAACATAAACTAAATAAAGAGACTCCCGTGATTTAGCGCGAATGTAATGCGCATGCGCAAGATTGTAAAATCCAAAAAATATAGATGATTTCCGGATTTTTAAAAGGAATTTTCGTTGATTATTAATTAGCGAAGCTTGATTGAGAAAAAATAAAAACAAATTGGTAATCTTCAAGTACCAATGATGTTTAAAATATATAAAACAAAAGACAGTACTCTTCCGATTTCTCGGTATTAAAGCCCAAAAATTCGAGTCTATTATTTTAATATACTAGTATAGAAGAACGGAAGACCTTTTTGTTGCTATAGCAACAAGTCTCTAGTTATTATTATTATTATTATTATTATTATTTTTTTCCCACTTTTTGGCCACATGATTTCTCACAGATGCCTTGACAGATTTTCTTGAAATTTTCAGGAATGATAGAAAATGATAATACCTCGAGGCGTTTTTTTCATTTTTTCAAAATTCACTTCCTGTCGTCCGTTTCCTGTCCCGTGACAAAAAGCTTGTCACATCGAGATCTCAGAAACGAAAAAGACTTAAGCATTCAGACTTCGTAGGATTATAGACCTATAGCTGTAGATGTGTTTAAACTATTTTGTTTTGTTCGTCGTAACTTCCGGTCGTCACCGGAAGTGCTTCAAAAATATTTTTTTTTACGTATTGAATCTAATTTACATAGAATGAATATTTAAGTATAAATCTTTAATTATGTCATCTAAACGATGTTCAGTCAACAGAAAAATTCCACTTCCGGTGAGATATCTCAAATATCTCAGGTAGCTTTCTAAAAATAAATTTTGTACCTGCGAGATCTCAAAAAGTATCAGTGATCAAAACACGAAACTTTCATGGATGATAGACATTTGACTGAAGATGTGTTTA
>WFKH01011926.1:74087105-74108710 GCA_016163765.1 Magallana hongkongensis
GGGGGGGGGGGCGGGGGCTATCAGATCCACGCAAGAGATGCACTGTACCTAAAGTTAATTAAACTATGAAAAAAGACTAATTGTTCTACTGATTCTTTAGACAGGATTCTATAAAAATGAAATAGGTGCTAAAATTTGCTTGCGAAAATGACAAAATTATAGCCCCAAACTCATAAACATACTACGGTTAATAACAAGCGTCCTGTGAACGTGCTAATGGCGCAAGCTCATTTTAATTATAGAGGAAATTCGAACTTGAGTAATGTTTTCGCAGATTTTATTGTTGCTCAAGACTTATCCTATATATGTGTATGTTTTCAGAACATCTCGTTGATCATATAGTTCTATGTAGTGGATAACGAGGACGTTTTGGTATACTGTGTCAATCATGCCGTACGGGCAAATAATGCGATAATAAAGATAAGTCATTTGAACATTATTGATATCCAACCTACATGTAGATCTTGCCAGAAACCGTAGATGAAATAAATAACCCCCCCCCCAAAAAAAAAAATTGTCAGAAACATAACTTTAATCGAGGGCCCCTGTAAATAAATCTACTGATAACGTCATTATATACAACCAAATGACGCAAAATGCACCGACCAATAAAAAACATCGCGCAGTTAACATTAAACAATCGCTGGCGATACCCGTTGCCCCGATTATCATGGGTACGATAAAGTTTCATATGAAATATAAACCCAAAAGAGTAGTTGATAACTATCGTAACTTTAACAATGAACAAAGATTAATAACGCGTAATTTAATTCGCCGCTTAAATACTCTAATGTAGCGAGGCACGCATTTTTGTTGAAAGAGTTACTTCCCTTAGTTGTATTGATTTACATTATTAAATGCTTGTTAATTATCTCCAATCATTAGTATATTATTGATTCTTCTTTACAATACTAATCATTGAATATAGGTTGTTAGATTTAGAGATAACAGAGGTTTCTGTATAATACAGGCAGTATTATTTATTTAAAATATGGCATGGATGAAACTAAACACCCATTAATTGTTTAGAACGGTTTATTTATATAAGGCTCTTCCGAGTGCGTTTGGGAGATTGAGAGCAAAGGTTACACATACTGTCTATCTATTTGAAACTCTTGTCTGTGACTGATCTCTGTAAGTTAAGTGTTGAACACTTTGGTAGCGGTAACGTTCTCGACGGAGATTGAGGTGTTGGCATCCTCAATCGATAGCTATAGCTTAGTAGAGAGTAAGTAAGGGTGAACACATAGTGGGTTTCGGAGAAGAGGGTATCGGGCTCTTGGAGGTGTTCGTATCCTCGGTTGAGCATTAGGGCTACGAGAGGTGTTGCTATCCTCTGCTGGGAATTGTGGTTTTACGAGGTGTTGGACCTCCGCTGTTTAAACCTAGTAGTAGCGCAGATACCCTTGTTACGTTGAAGTATCCTGGTGAAGAGTCACCAGGTAGCACGAAGACCTTGTGCTTGGGCACTTGGTTTGGGACACTTGGTTTGAGACATTGGTTAGGGCCACTGCTCTAAGACACCCAATTGATATTTGAAAATACTACGTATCGATTTTGTACAATATTATCCATAACTTCAAATGACGCAAAATTGAGGCACCAGCGGGCTTTGCCTATTTATATTTTTTAATAATCAATCGTGCGGTGGCTTAAAATTATGTCAATATAAGTAATAAGGAATCATTCTTTGAATATTATGAGGTGATTATTTCGGTCGGGGCGTGATCAAATATATCATAAACTCTTCGGGCTTTGCTCGATTTGATCACGCCCCGACCAAAATTATCGCCTCATAATACTCAAAGAATGATTCCTTATTCCTTAAATATACCAAACAAATCAACAAAACATTTTGTTTAATTCAGTTTCGTTGGTTTCGTTTCGTTTCGATATTTGGTTTGGTTTCGTTTCGATTGGTTTCGTGTCGTTTCGTTTGGTTTCGTTTCGATTGGTTTCGTTTCGTTTCGATTTCGTTTCGCACGTTACAGGCGCCCGGAAAATAACCGTTCTCCTAAGAAAATGCGCACATATGTCATTTATTCTACATGACTTTAAAATGAGGACTGTTTAGTATTTATCACAAATATATATAGATACATGTAAATCCATGGATGTATATATGCGTTTATTGGCATATGTTGTTTATATATTGATTTCCTGAACACTATAAAATACTATAAAATATCTCTCTCTCTCGCTCTCTCTCTCTCTATCTCTCATAAATTCTCTAGTGCTAGAGTTTTGTAAACTACAAATGACACCACTAAAATATAGTCAAAAAGTGTTATACATGTACTTTCTCTCTGTCTCTGTCTATGTCTCTCTCTCTCTCTCCGACTGAGTCTAGTTTTTTTTTATTTCGGACACATTTTCTCAAAAAAGCTTCGGTCGATTTTGATGAAACTTTTAGATCTTACTCTAGACAAAATTTGTATGATAATTATAGATCCTTTTTTTGGCCGTCACTTCCGGTCCCGAGATATATTAGATTTCATGTTTTCGCTTGTTCACGATTTTTCTTTGAAGATATCAAACTTTCAAATTTTCAGCGATTATATAGGGTCTAGAGCCAGAATGGACTTAGAATATATAAAGGTTCGCCGTAACTTCCGGTCGACACTGGAAAGAAACAAAACTCATTTTTAAAACTTTTTTGTTTTTAAATATTTTTTTAGGTTTTTTCCGATAGAGACATTTTAATGATTGCTTCTGTAATCTGTAATTCCTTTTTTCTCGAGATTTGAACTCTAAGGTCCTGAAGCGAGAGTTCCCGTGGCGTAATGGTTAGAGAGGTGAACTTGTCCCCAGGCAACCCATGTTCAATCCCTGAGTGTAAAATGTTTTTTTCTGTATATAATGGATTTTACTATCTCTCAATAAAAGCGCCTTTTTCTAGTATAAATATATTTCTATTTAAATCCTAAGAGAAGGTTAAATGGAATTGAAAGAAGTGTTAAGAAATGAGAGAAAAGAACAAGTATCCCGATAGGTCTATTCAAACGGAAGACCTCTCGTTGCTCGCAAAGAGATCACGTCAAATTATTTTTTTCCCCACAAATTGTGTGCAAGCGATTTCACGAAAACTATTTTACCGATTTCGACCATTTTTTTTACAGATCATTAGAAGTGATCTGAATTTATTTTGTTTTCTGAAATTTTTACCGTCGTCACTTCCGGTACCGATTTATCGCTGATTTTTACGACCAATTTTGTGAGCAGTTGATCTTGAAGACTATTAAAGATATAAAAAAGAAATTTTCAGGATAGGTAGACCATAATTTAAAGTTGTGCCTATTATTGTTGTTTTACGCTAGTGGCGCCATTTTTTGGAGTTCGCCTTGGCACGAAAATTCAGTACCAATTTTGAATCAAGATTGCATACGTTTTGATCTGTATCTTCTTATCAGTTGATATTTTGTTAAGACATTTATAACAAATGTGGTAGAATATTAAACGTTTTTTCAAACAAACTGAAAAAAGGGGCTGATCCCTATAATAAGGGGCCAAGAGAAGTCTGTTTGAAAAACGCAAATCCACACCCATTTATGACGTAATTAGGGATTTTTATTCATTATCTGAAAGTGTGTGGGTGTAATTCTGAAATTGTATCGGTATTTTATCGTATCATATTAAAAAAAAACAGACGGAAGACCTACTCGTTACTTGTTACGAAATCGTATCTAGTTATTATTATTTTATTCCACAAATTTTGTGCAAGCGATTTCTCGAAAACTATTCTGCCGATTTCGACCATTTGGAGTCAAAATTGTTATACGTTTTGATCAGTATCTTTTTATCATTTGATATTTTGTTAAGACATATATTACAAAAGTGGTGGAGTATTAAGAGTTCTTTCCAACGAAATCAAGAAAAAGGGGCTGGCCCCTCAAATTAGGCGCCAATGGACTCGTAAAGTCTTTAACAAATAGCATAAAAACGATCAAGATTATGTAATGCATTTTAAAAGCAAAGTTGATGATCAGAACAATATCTGTTTGAAAAACTCATTGCCACACCCATTTATGACGTAATTATGGATTTTTATGGGCCAAAGTCCATAAACGCAATTTATCTAGAGATGGAGACATTTTTTGCTAAGCATTGTTGAAGAGAAAATGTTTGCATTAATGATTCTACAGTAATCTATTACACTAATCCCTGGCCCCCAAAATATTAAATCATTTGTATCTCAAAAATGAACAACAATTTTAGATAGGTGTAAGAACCAGAAATGTTAGTATTCTTGAGACTTTTCGTATGAAATCAAGAGAAAAGGTTATAGCCCCATTTTTTGAGGGACCAAGAGACTCGTAAAGTCTAATACAAATAACAAAAACGCTAAGGATTTTGTAATTCATTATAGAAGCAAAGTTTTTGATCGTAACAATATATGTCTAAAAAAAACTCACTGCCACACCCAATTATTACGTAATTCGGGAGTTTTTAATTATTTTCTGAAAGTGCGTGTGTGTGTGTGGGGGGGGGGGGGGGTCTGAAATTGTATCGATGGTTCATCGTATCATCCAAAAGAAATCTAACGGAAGATCTACTCGTTGCTCGTAATGAGATCGTATCTAGTTTTAAACTTTAAACAATTATTGTTATGTAAAACTTTGCCTTTATAATAGTCATTCATGCCTACTGAGAGTTATCTCCCTTTTTAGATGATCAGTAAACATTAAAGCTATGAATGGCGTTTTTAACGCTGCTTTTGCTATGCTGGAAACCCGACGCAAACTTTGTCAGTGTGATGATTTGTATAAAAGAAAACACACTGACGAATGAGCAAGGTTATTTACTGGTATTAAATACATATTATGGTAATTTTATGTAAGAAGAAATGAAAATGTTCTAATGCATATTTATGTAAGATTTACGTAAGTGTAATCTGCGCATGACCGCGGAAAAAAAGTAGTCGAGAGGAACAGCATGGGGAAAGAGGAATGACAATAAGTTTGTTTACAAAATTAGAAAGTGAAAATACTTTTTTTGACGTTGACAAACTAATTATTCTTTCAAAACTTTCGTTAGAATAAAATAAACATTATCAATAAACCTATAGACTACCATTATAATTCATACCTGATCAGAGAATAAATAAAACAGAACGTCAGTATAACCACTTTCGTGGACCCCTCGACTCAAAACATTAGTGTATCCTTTTATCTACGAATGCGTTAGCCTGCTACCAGCATGCCGACCACACTTTCGTTGACTTCTTGTTTACATACTGAATAGGCTTGCGACATCACACGATCAGGTGATAATGAATATTTAAAACTGGGGTATTTACAGACCAGGTCGGTTTGTAAAAAAAAATTATTGAAAATTATATTCAATACTTTTAAATGCGTTTGAATTAAATTGTAATCTATACTCTGCAAAAAGTTTCTAATGTATGTAGATCATCACAATGACAAAGTTTGGGTCGGGTTTCCAACGTAGCAAAAACAGCGTTAAAGCGACATATATGGCTTTAAGAGTTTATTACATGTACGGTACATGCATTTAAGATACATGCTTAGTAAGTATTATGCTTTTTTAGTACACTTACATGTAACGAGTTTGCAATTACCAACTCTGTAGGATATAGTATAATAATTAGTTCAATACAGCTTAATTCAAACACGGATATATTTCTATGCTAGATAATTCAAATTCTAAATTTTATGAAACACATTTTGCATTATTCCAAAATGAACATTTGGGGGTTTTTTTTGGTAATGATTAATCATATTATCAGTCTGATTGCGTAAGCATAAGGGTTCAAGGATATAAAACATCTGCTAAACTTTACATTTTCCTTTTAATATACATTGTATCATTTAGTATTGTCATTTGCCATTTTATTATATTTAAGCTACACAATACTTTGAAAACCGAATGAAATACAATTGAACTATTATGTATATACACATATGTATACAGAATTAACCTTTCAAATTAATGTAGTACATCGATGTCAAATGACATGCAGTCTATTCAAAGCTCGCACATCAATTTACCTGTTTAAAAACGAAGAAAAATCCATGTATGATATCTTTCATCAGTTATTTTTACTTAAAACTAGCAGGCCCGTGTAATTGTTAAAAGCAATAATGTTTTGTACAATACACAGCAACTTTGTGATACTAGGATGATTTAGTACAACTTATCATGCAGTGATTATTTTTAGTATTTTACATCACTGTCATTGATTATTTTTAGTTTATTATAAACTATGATATACGGTCAATATCAATTCTATATCACATTTCTTTTTGCATTGGAAAAAAAATCATCGCATGATTGTATTCTCATACGGGAGTTCTTCTCTTGATAGATCAAGCTCTTGATAAGTAGAGTTTTCACCGGTTTTAACATCAGTATCTGTGAAGTATATAGACTTCTTTGACAACGAAAAGAAATCTCTGGAGATAGACACCTTCTTTGTATAGATCCCCCTGAAAATTAAAATTTACATATATGAAGTAAGAATAAAGTATCTTTAATAACATGTTTAAAAATTGCAGGTAATTACACTACAGAACAAAAATTAGAGCACAGAAAAAAATAATAATGATAAAATCTGCAATGTAAACTATGAAAATGATAGAATGTTGACGTAATAAAACCAGTCTTTTGTTTATTAAATTACATTATATTACCTGCATAACAGACAGACACCACTGATAAGAATAAAGTTGATAACAAGCGAAACTAAAAATGGAATGATCCAACTGTTCGAGCTCGACTCAATTTGTTTCAGCATTACATGTCCTGTTAAAAAAAATAAAAGACTGCAAGTTGATTTTAAAAGTTCCTTTTCCATTGTTGGTAAAATTAACTGATTACAAAGAAAGCCCCTCATATTTTTTCACATATGTCAATAGATGTTATATTATATGTTATTTCATTATTGTCATATTTAACAAATTTAAAAGAAAAAACAACGTAGTTTTACTTTCATTACACAGCTCTCCATGAAACCCGTTTGTACAACAATAAAGGCATCGTCCATTAAATCTGTCACATGCCTGGTTGTAGCAGTGCGGACTGCATGGATGCAAACAATTTTCCCCATAAGACTTGACACATTCTATAATTATACAAATAAATAATAATTGTCATCAATTAGAACATAACCCACTTTTTCATCCAATCAGCAGTCGCTATATTCTATTAAGTGATTTTTTTATCGCGAAGAATTTCTCTAAGTTCACAGCAACATCACATTTCGATTGACAGCTTAGAGATTCGTAAACGAAAGTGAGATAAAATCTGATTGGCGCTTAACTTTTATCAGCCAATAAAAATGTGAGTTATGTTTTAACTTCGCTTCGCTCCCATCGCCCCCTTCTTAATCGCGTTAATTGTACTTAATGTGATCTAACTATTACTTTAAATGACACACTGCTGTATTGCATCGGAAAAGTAAAGTGTCCACATAAAAATGCCAATCAGTTAGATTGTTAATCATTATTAACGGAATAAATGTAATTAAAATTATAAGCAATTATTTATGGTCAGTGTTAACAAAAAAGAGGAAAAAGATGAATACATGTACTTCTTTTCTTTCTAGAGTCGCTTCGATTTTTTTGTGTAATCGTTAATGCATTTACTTCTTAGAAACGAGTTATTAAAACGAGGGGAGTTTATGATAAATTTAAGTGATAACGCTGTGAAATTATTTATAAATTAAATATGTTTATATATAAGTAACGAATGTCATTATGATTGGTTCACCTTCACTGCAATTGTAACCATTCCAGCCTCTCTTACAAACTGTACATGATCCATCAATATGTCCACATGTTCCATTGCAATTTGGGGAACATTGAAACGCACAGTTTTTGCCATATTTACCAACTTCGCATGCTTCGAACGACAAAAAACACATATAATAATGAAATAATGTGATGTGTAAAATGGCATTTCATTTTTAAATGATGCTGTAAGTTACCTACAGAAGTCACAGTGTGCTCCAATAAAACCGTCCTGGCATCCGTTAGAACACGTCCCACTTACATAGTTACATGGTGCATTGTTTACACAGTGACCACTGCAGAGTTCTTTACATGCCATCCCAAAGTGACCGGGAGTACAATCTGATTTCAATTAAACATATATCATCAACAACGAGTAGTACATGTAACTATCTAATACGAAATATATTATTCATCTCTTAGATTCTAAATATAACAATGTAATAAATATATATGAATATACGTTTGCTACAGAAAGGGTCTACATATCCTGGGTTACATCCCCTGTCACAGCGACCAGTCTGTTTGTTACATGGAGTGTTGTTCAGACAGTGACCACTACAGATGTTGGTACAGTTATATCCATAAGTCCCGTCATCACAGCCTACAACAGGTTAAGATTATGAACAATTGCATATACTGTAAAAAGAAGGTATATTTTTTTAATGTTTCAACTAGTCGAAATACTTTTTTTAAATATTCTACACTCATTATTGTCATTTCATTTTCTTGGAAGATAACATATTAATGAAATGTTTGATTTTCTAAAAAAAACCTTATGTACAGATCTTTCATTTGATGATGGACTGGCAAAGAACTTAGTATACTGATATTCATTTATATAAGTAACTTTTAGTACTACTAGCCGGTCAGTGGCCAGTTACACAATAAAAAAGGATTTGGTTTATGACACAAAAAAGTAAACTGTACAATTAACATGTTATCAGTTAATCTCACATCCTCAATGTCTAGTTGCAAAAATGTAAAGGCTTTTTCTCGGGGGGGGGGGGGTGGTCTTATTTGACATTTTCCCGACAGTATTGTCCACATGGGTAAGATTGTTTGATTACTGCTTAAATTGGGTCATATTTTACAGTAATTGTTAAAATACCAATGCAGTTATATTGATATCTCTTAATATCATTTTTAAGTTTGATTAACAAAAACAAAAAAAAAATCTGGAAATCGGGTCGTGCAAACCTACCCTTGTTGATTAATACGCAAGGTTTTCTTTTGTTTTGGTTTTTTTTTTACGCGGAAGGGGTTGTTTTTTTTTTTCATACTGTGCATTTTAACTTAACAGACGCTTTCTGTTACCTACCGTTAAACAAAAATAAACAGGGAAAAAACAGACTCCAACTAACTTTTGTCACACAAAAATCCTGTCCATCCAGCATCACATCCTTCGTCACACTGACCAGTCACGTGATTACAGGTTTTTGAGTCTATACAGTGTCCTGAGCAGTTGCGGCTACAGCTTACACCGTGCAATCCTTCTATACACTCTGGTTTTATTGATACGTAGATAGCATCATAATGCGTTTGATCAAAATGAAGGGTAACTACATTTATTTCACATACTAAAGAACAAAATGTCGGACAAGTATAAATATAAAGAAATACATTAAGAAGTGATCTAAATCAATTATACGATTACTCGTTAAAATATCATTTTTTGGCAAAATATTGTTACAGCGAAATATTATAGAATACATAAATTGAATTCAAAGACTGCGTGAATTATAACAAACAGAAACATAAAATTCATTTAATACATTAATGAGAACAAAAAATTACTTGTTTTACAATAGATTCCGGTCCACCCAGGCTTACAGGTGAAACATGTTCCGTTTTGTACGTGGCACTGATTGTCTTTACAGTTGGTGGGACACGATAGATTACAGTAACTTCCATATACCCCATGCTCACAATCCAAACATGCTCCACTTAGTATGTGACATGTCTTATCTTTACAGGCGGCAGGGCACGGGATATTACAGTTACTGCCATAAACACCAGTGTGTTTACATCCTATATTCAACAATAATTAAAGATGATATTGTTTGATTGTCAAATAAGATGTGTTAAGAAAAACTTTCCTCCCTACATCGTTTTATATGCACATGTGCAACGTACATGCATTATCAGCTAGTTTCCTTCGATTTATTTTACATATTTCGTACAGTCTATACAGCTTAGTAAATAACAGAAACAAAGTGCTCTTAGCTTAAAAAATACACATCATCACATTTTAGGTTAGAATTAAAATATCATACTTATATTGCGGTTGCTGGTCCAAAAAATATTGTTTAAATGTGTGCAAGGTTACTTTGTTAGGCAAAATAACTAGCTATGGAGAAACATGGTACCAACTATGAATGCTGATGCGGTCTCCATTTAAATCATTTACCTTTTACAATGACTTCACATAGTTCTGTATATAATGTATATAATTGATATCCATCGGGGTAGATAACTCCATCCAATCTCTCGTTATAGAATATCACATAGCGTCCGAATTCTATACATAGTGTTGTAAAGTTCAGGGGCGGTAAGTGAGGACCGTTCTTGTAACACAGAGTGGAACTTTGTATATTACCGGTGTTTGACACATACAGCGAGAATCCTGCAAAACGTCCTCTTTGACGGATATCTGCATGACAAGGGCAATGCATGTATTTCAACAGTTTATTATTATTTTTATTAAATTACTTGTGACACAGGATGAACCTCTGCCATTCAGTCAACTGAATGTTAACTGAAAAGTCTGGAAAGGTGACTGAATGGCACAGCTATGCCATTCAGTCACCTTTCAGTTACCGTTCAGTCACATTTCAGTTAACTGAATGGCAGAGATTCATCATGTGTGAAATATTTGCAACCGAGATTGTTAACGAAAAAAGGTATTAATATCTAACAGAGGAATAAGATGCAAAACATGCTACTTCTGTTGAAAGAGAAAGAACAGTTTTATGGTGCCATTATTTTCAAAATTACAATGCTATCAAACAGTTACTTTTACAGAAAAATTATATGTTCATGTGTAATTATTAAAAAAATGTCAAACTATCATTTTAAACGGTATAAATGAATTATGTTGAAATCATTTTTATTATGCTTTACAACATGAGGACAGAATTATTGTAAACGCGCCAATAAAATCTTAAGCAGAATCGGCAAACACAACACAATTAGTGTACAGCTGCTTTTGAGGTTGATTAATATAAAAAAAATCTATTCTTGTTCCAGTGGAAGCAGTGTTGCGTATGGCGATTCATTTCGGGAGACAGGTATCTGTAATTCTGCCAAAAAAGAGGGGTTTTTTTTATATTTTGTTACATTTTGTCAAATTATGGCATGTACGTGTTTGATTGTACAAAACCTGAGCCGTGCCGCTGGCCAACTTGAAAGGTAATGTTCGGTACAGTTTGTGAAAAAGTTGATATGTTTTTAAAAATGAAATTTTTCTGCTTGGTATTTTTCGTTTCTAAAAATAGTATAAACTTTATTCCAGACATAAGTAAAATAAGCATTATGCAATACAAAATAATTGCATGTATATGATATAATAGTACATACCAAAACCTTCGTAGTTTTTAAACAAGATGTTGACGCTGTAAATGTTGTAAACAGCATCAAGATCTACCTTCCACCACGTGTATTTGCACGGTACGTTTGTTCCTATTTGATCCGTCCTCATACAGGTAGCTGTATTTCTATCAATCGCGTTACTTGCATCATAGTATGGACCTGTGTAAATTGGAGATTGGGAGGCAACGGCTTTAAAGGATAGATCATCTGCAGAAATCACAGAGAAGTGTCAAACATGTTGCAATAACTTTACGTCTACAAATGCAAGGATAACTTTGTGAAATATTTAAAAAAAATAATAAAAATGTTGTGATACTCAGAACCCTTTCCTTCTCTAGTGTAATCCAAACATTAAAATATTTTTTTGTTTGTTTATTTATTCTTTAAGCCAAATGGCTTCTATGGATCATAGAACATATATTACAAAGTAAAGAATTTGAAATACAGACAGCATGTTGCAACGACATTGCATTAAAACATATCTCTATAATCTTATAAAACACTTATAATTCAACAAAACTTTCTTAAGCATCAACAAGTGCCCTTCTGTATGTTTCTGCTTTCTGTAACCAAATTCCCTATAAGTGCATTCCCTGTTGACATTATTACTCCAGTGTATACATGCATAATACATTTAATTTACAATTTCCTATATTTATAATAAAAAGGATTTTTCAAAATAAAGTGGTACTCGTCTTCAGCATTTAAGTGAAAAGATTACATAGATAGATTACACAGTGTACGTTCTCTAGGCGTTTTTCTCAATCATTAATAAAGCACAGAGTCTATATTTTGTAATTAAAATTTGAATCTACTTGGCTGCTATTCGTTTCTTAAAGTATGATTGTAGGCACAACTTCTTTTTTGGATATCTATACAAAAAGCATTTTGAGGATAATGTAAAAAAAGAAAAATCACATTCTTGTTGAAAACAATCAGTTATTCTTTGTTTAAAAAATGTTTAAAAACATACTTTTGTTTTTATTGTTTTGACAGCACCAAATATCACCAAACCCAAAAGAAAGCAATAGATTTTTACATTTAGCAACCAATTATTTTTTTACACTTGGGCATGTTTCTGTTCCTTTAAGCATATCTTGGTAAATACTTTTTAAATGCGATTCTCTGAATCTAATAGCTTACACCAAAATTTAACAATGTAAATTCTCCTTTGGTTAAACAGAGGTAAGCGACCTATTTCATTAAAGATCATCAATAATGAGGTTTTTTTCTTACTGTAAGCAAAATTTTAATATATTCTAGATAAATTCTTTCTACCTTAATTTCCACATTTAACTTGCATAGCTCGATATACATGTACTACCTACGTATATATGAAATAAAGATAATCGAGAAACATAATTAAAAATTCACATTTTGCATTGATTCCAAAAGCTTAAAGATACGTTTTCTCGCTTGAAAGGTCAATTGCTTAATAAACGCTTCACGATCAAATTTACACGACATTTCACGTTCAGTTATGACGTCTTTAATGTGTAAATCTACGTAGTACAATCTTCGTTCTCGAAAAAAAAAAGTCTCTGATTTTTTTAGCTTACCTGAGCCGAAAGCTCAAGTGAGCTTTAGTCCGTCGTCTGTCTGTCCGTCCGTCCGTCTGTAAACTTTTTTATGATTTTAACTTCTTTTCTAAAACCGTTTGGCCAATTTCAACAAATTCTTATTGAAAGGTGAATATAAATTGCAAAAAAGGCCAGTTTTTATTCAAAGCGGAGAAAACGTCGAAACTATTAAAAGGGGGTGTATTTTTAAAAATCTTCGTCTTAAGAACCACTGGGTCAAAATTAACGTTAATTAGCATAAATAATCCTTATAGAAAGGACAATATAAATTGTTAAAATAAGGGGCTAATTATGTTCCAAATTTGAGCTAATTACGAAAATAATAAATGGGGAGGGGGGTTGAATCAGTTTATAAGTCCATATCTCGAAAACAGGCTCTTTGTTTGAAGATGCCAATTTGAACGCATGTTACAGAAGACAATCTGACAAAGATCAATTTGTTTGTTGTGCAACAGTTCACGTGCGAAGTTTATCTTTGAAACATGCAAGATATATTGGTGCCGATTTTGTGAAGTAAATTGAGGTTAAATATTTCAATGCGTTGACATTTTCACCTATGACGGTGGTGTGTTTGTATCTTAATCTTGTTATCTTACTGTGCAAATACGTGCAAAAACTGCAGGAAATAATATACCGGTGTTATATATAATTTATATATCGCAATTTATTTTCACCCCCACCCCTCTATAAAATATTGAATCTTGCATCAGAAAATTATGGTACTTAACTTTGCTAAACATTATTTTTTTCTATTTTGAATATTCAAAGTATTTTAAGTCATAGTAGTTTCATAGTAGTTAGCCATTGTTGCTCAGGTGAGCGATGTGGCCCATGGGACCCTTGTTTTATTTGATAAAAATTTGGTTGTTTTATAATTTGTGTTGCTACATAACAACTGCGATTTGTTATTTCGCGAAATTCCGTGTTACTTAGATATCATATGCTTCCTTAACACATCTAGGTAATACAAACCCACTATAAATATTGTGAACCTGTGCCGGAAAAAAAAAGAAATATCTACAGTATTATATGGATGTGAGGTTTTGGACATTTTTTTGAAAAAACCATATCCCCAAGTTCTAAATAACCATCAGCATTTTGTGATGAGATATATTTATGGTCTTAGAAGGACTATATTTGGTATTGTCAAAAATCTGCCTCCAATTTTAACCGATTTTTAAATAGTATCGTATCAAAATCAAATCTTCATTTAACATTAAACAGAGGATGCCTATTGATATTAGTCATCATTGTCTAATAGCTGTTCATCTAAGACGTTACAAAAATGGGCTAATTTCCGCAATTTCGCAAACAAATAAAAATATTGTCAATTTTTCTTCACATTTTGCCTTTCATAGTATAGAGCGCAGGTCTGCTAAAGTGCGATTTGTTCATATTTTTTTTTGCGATATTTGTTCTTATAATTATACCCATTATAGTTAAAAATGGTACTTGAGCAATCATGCGCTTGATGTTTCCCATTCGAAAAACCGTCGGAAAACACCCATATTTAGCTCCAAAACATCAATTTATCAAAAAAGACAATCTTCATGACGTCTTTATACACTATGAGGTCTCTGGGGTGATCACTTTTTACATACTTATTTTTATTATGATTTTAACTATCTTCAACCTTATTTTTAAAGTTTCCTATTGAAGTCTAATTTTGGGGACTAGAAATGCATAATACTTTACATAGTCCTTTCAACCAGATCCAATATGTGCGAGAGTATGCTTGGCATTCATCCCATTATCTTTAAAATTTATAATTAATAAAAGAATATATGTTACATTATTTTGTTACGTTATGGAAACAAACATGCTGTAATTTCGCTTTCGATTATCAAAAGCTTGTCAAATAAATGCGCGATAATAAGATTCAAAGATACCAAAGACAAGGCATATGCATTATAACAAAAGTTGAACATACCAAATGCAAAAATTGGACATATTCCTGCAGCATATAAAAAATATTGATATAAATGCATTTTCTAATCTGACACTCAATACGCTTTACGTCTCAATAAAAAAAAAACAGGAACACTTACAATGACCTTTAAATACATCCATATGGTGCGCAAAACTTGACATTAAATTGTTGTTTGCATGTTAACCTTTTTTGTATAAGAACTAGATGATAGTTCGCGCAAGCGCGGGGAATAACATTGTACATATTAATGGGCTTTGTACATATGTTTGTTGAACCAGATGTTTTATACAAATGTACATATTTTTTGGTAATATTGTGTCCAATTTCTTATTTTTTCTCTAAACCATTTTCCGGAACCCCCCCCCCCCCCCTCTTCCATACTCTCCGATTCTTCCTCTAGAATCCTCGCATGTTCTAAATAAGTTGTGTAAGTGTAAATTTAGATAAAAACCTGTTTTGAAAAAAAAAGGGAGGGAACAAGCCTTGTATGTATCGAAAAGTGCATGTATATTAATTGGTATATTTTAAACGAAACTTGTCCGATCCAAAGTATCTGCCCGATTCATGATGAACTCGCCCTACACTTTCCGCCATGATGTTAATTAGTCAGCACGCGTTCTTGGTTACACACGAATTATTTATTCCAATTCAAAACCTTTAGTTTGGCCCAAAATGAGACCATTCTAGCAAATACATTAATATAGAGAGGGTAACGACCAGTTTCTCCATAAACCATATTTATTATAAAGTAACATTGGTTACCTGTATAATATGAATGAACCTGTATGCAAATAGTTGAGGTGTCATGTGTCATTAACACAGTGTTAGGTCAAAAACTGTACATTGGCTAAATGTCTCTTGATTTAAAACACTGATAAAATCGAAATGCTATTAAAGATGTCTTGATTTAACGCTGTTAATTACAAATTTCCATCGTCATTTTATAATAAACAATCATTTTGACTGACTTCAATTTTGACTTGAGTCTAAAATTATTTCATGATGCTGGTGTCTAAGAATGTAAACTTTTTTTTAATTTTCAATTGTTTTAGGTAAAATATAAATTGAGATACATTACCTACAGATATAAACTTCCAAATTTCCCAAAGAACCATATCATGTTGTTGATTTAATAGTTTCTAATAATCAGTTTTCAATTATTTGTTTTTACAAAAAGCGCAAAAAAAAATCTAATTTTGGTGTTATCATGACACTATTCTATATTCCAATGGTATGCTCTTCTGTTCAAATGCGTTGCATGAGGTCCAAATGTTATACTGCATTTAATATAAGGAAGTGTTTTAGCATTTGACACATCTAAACCAGTAAACGGGTATTTATTCTTTATGCATACCTTTTTTATCAAAGCAAACTTTATACAAGGAAGTAAAATAGACACCAACAGGATATTTTCTACAAATAAAAACTTACACGCATTTTATTTTACACACTGGTAGATATAAAGCAATTGTGTATTAAAGAAAATTACTTTGAATAGAATACACAATGTTTAATCATAATAAACAAGTTTAAAGGGACATGGTGACGCAGAAAACCATGATTTAGCAAATATTGAATTTTTACACGATTTCCACATATTTTATACATCATATGAAAAGATGAACTTTTGAAAAATTACGGTGTTCAATAGTAAATAAATCAAATTAAAGAGAGAAAAATAGAATTAAGCGTTGGGCCAATACGAAAATATTGAGTTTTCCTTCCGCTTCATAGCCACGCAAGCGCAAGGGAATGTAAATACTGCAGCGTGGCATACATCATGAGCCAGAAGCCTCTCATTGAAACATGATGTCTTCAAGAACTATATATTTATTAAGATGCATTCTCTATTAATGCATATTTCTTACCACAGACATCGAATAGCCTCAAATTCAAATTCTTTTTTCAGTGTGTCAATCCCACTGTAACTATTTTTAGACAGAAATCGCAATCACGTGACACTAAACCAATGTCCAAAACAACTCGGTTTGTTTACGTGTGCAATTTCCGGATGAGCTTTAATGACTTGTAAATTGATAGGTGATGACTTATGATGCGTGAAACCTTCCGTATGATAAAATTCAAAGTAGCTCTTCTTATATCCGTTGTCATAATCGAAAAGTAAAACATCTATTTTGAGTCACCGTGCCACTTTAAATGGATTGACGACGCCGAGTTTGACCGTGCATGGCTTTCTGCACTGTTTAATATTTATACATTGTACTGTCGTGGGTGTGAGGTGTTGACCTTCTTAACCGAAAATGGACACTTTGCACAAGGACATACACCTAACAAGTCATTATCAGCTCTTTATCATTGATTAACTGAAAGTTAAAGTTATGTAATTTTGTTTTCTCTAAGCACCACAATTTGTAAGTAAGGAATTGTTTAAAACTTTGCAAAAAAGTAACCTACTGCTAGCTTTAAATACTGGTATTTGGTTTGGATCTTTTTTGGAGAGCAATAAATTTTATATTTGTCTAATCTGCTTTATGTTATGTATAAATCTTGAGGATGTTTTTTGTGAACGCAATACTAAAAGGTATGTTTTACTTTCCTGATATAAAGACTTTGTATAACCTGTTTACATTCCCAATACAAGAGATGCGTTTTTTAATTAAAGAAAATATCGGCATGTAAAAATCTTAAATTCCAAAGGGGAAAACACGTAAATTCAATTAATAGTTATTTCCCTTTTCAGTAACTCTTTTGTATTTGAAAAGAGATAAAGTTTATGATATGTGACATCTACCAAGAACTATAACTCCTACTATTTCATAATATATATTTTCTACAATTACTGGCATCTACCCAAATTGTTAGATTTGTGGTTGGAATATTTTGATAGAGATACAATTTTAAATGCTGCAATGAAAATCATATACACTCTGAACACATATAAAACCCTCACCTCTATATAAACATTAATGTATCGTGTTTTTTTAATTTTCTTTATGAAAATTAACTTTGTTACAAAACAGTTTTCCAAAAACCTGTCATTATGCGAATGTGTAGACTTATACTGTTTTCATCAAGGAAAATGACTTTCGGGAATAACTGTTTTGGTTTTAATAAATCCCAAGTGTGATTTTTATTGATGACCTAAATATTGAAGCAGAACAAATAAGAGGGCTTCGAAAGGGGTGTGTTGCTGATCCATATCAACCCTGCACATCTTCATCAGCCATGCAGGATCTGTATTGACCCTGGGTTCTGTTTCATATATCGTAAAACAAATTCAGTATCGCGTAACCTATACCCTGTATTTACTTCAAAATAGGTAATAAAAAGGTATTGTGTTAACGTTAAGATATATTTAGTTTTACCTGTTAAAAGAATTTTTTCTCCTTTGATTTTGTACTGTGTCGTTCATTCCGATTAAAAACCAACTTTGTTAATTTTTGATCAGTTATTTTGCCAATCGTTGCTGCTAAATGAATTTTTTATGAATGTAGATGAGCTTCGAGACAACGGATAAATGTTCAAATCTAGTACATTTTGTTTTCTCATTTTGAGGGGGGGGGGGGTAATTTAAATACTTCCATTTTTGTTATTTTTTAATTTGTTTTTTTTTTTAAACATGATTACCTATATGTACCGAATAAATCGCATTGCATAGAAAGGTTATATTTTCGCATTTATTTAAGGTGTATATGTTTGTTTCTTTCTTGATTAAACCTTTCATGAAATGAATTTGAAAAACATATAAAACCTTAACCCCATTAGCCTTTTTTTTTTCAAAAAACACAAAAAAAAAACACAAAAAAAAAACAACAACAAAAAACCAAGAAGGTACTGTAATTATGCTATTATAACAAAAAACAGATCCCAAACAAAATAACGGAAATCAATCTTCTTAATTCCAAATGATAAAAACTATTTGTTAAGCACGTTTAAAACAAGAATACTTTTATTACTTGATTAGTTATTATATTCCAATTACCCACCCTTACATTCATTATAAAGATAAACTGTCATACTTTCTTTATTAATTTCAGTGTGGTGCTGTGTTATTGATGCTCTGACTAATGTACAGGTACAGTGATTTCTTGGAAAGTTGAAGGTTCCTCACTTGTAACATGTTGGTAAAACTCGGACTTCTTCCAACAAAGGTTACCGGAAATAGATCCTATTGTTTCGTTTTTCCCTCTAAAATGAATTTCATAAAAAAAAAACTTATTTGAGCTTGTAACCTATCAAAAAACTGGCCGTTATAGATGTGCATAAAATTGCATGATCATATAAAAATTTACGTATCCAGCTATAATGCTTGGTGCATTACATTTAATGGTTTCTTTGGTTAATGTGCACTGAATGTATGGTGACGTGTGAATGATGTGTATGAGAAATTACTACTCTTCTTTACTTTCTGTGGAATGTTCATTTGTTTTCATCTATTGAAATTTAAAATACTGGGGGGAAATGCGTTTTGAAGCTTTCTGTTAAAAGTCAAATCTGAAAAGAAATGTCCTTGAGTCGGAGTAAGACATACTTTGTTTATACAATATGAATAAATTTGTATGGTTATTAGTAACTTTTTTTCATTTTAAAAGACGTTTAATTTATAGCACTCTTGAGCTTAGATCCTAGGAAAAACTTTACAAAGTCATATGTTACTTTTAGCATGAAATATCATAATCAGAATTACAATATCGTATTTTCCCAAGCATATGATTGGTCGATTGCTGTCACATGACCGTGCTATTAATTCCGTTATAGCCTTACTCTACTCAAATTAGAAAATGTATAAACCTCACTATACTAAAAATAGATTTTCATGACAAAATACTGGTTTTGGCATATGCGACACTGTGTCGTCACAATAGCGAAACAAATGCCTGTACATTATGAAGGAAATGTTTAACTGTTATACTCTTGAAGAGAAGTGGTTCTTGATTAATTATAATAAAACAATTTTAGCCTTTTGATATGTGTACACATTTGGTTTTATAGACCAGGTGAGAGTATATCAACCTCGGACTTCGTCCTCGGTCGATAAACTCTCATCCGGTCTATAAAACCATGCATTGACCTCATCAAAAGGCTATAATTGTATAGTATATTTTACTAGACAAAAAGTTCGTGATATCATAGTGAGGAGTTTAACAGTTTTATCTACTTTTGTTGAAGTAATAATAAAAAATAGTTTTTTATTAGTCACTTGAATAATTGCCTAATTTTAATCTTTGCTTGCAGCATAACTTGGTTGGCTTAGATATACAACTATAAAAAGAGATTCCGTTCGTCTTATGTGTCGTAAGTAATTATGGCATCATTTTGTGGTAAACTCACACGACATTTGACGCCATGGTACATGTAAAGGTTAAGTGTGTACATATTGATTAAACATGAACTATAATAAACTCTTAAAACTAGTAGCAAGACGGGCAATAAACAATACAAAAGACAACATGTCTGTTAAATATCAAATTAATTATCAAAACCCAAATTTCAACGTGTTAGTTACATGTTCATTTACTAAATTTCGACTTTTAACGGCTACGCATAAATTTGATTTTTATATAATTCTCAGATTGTTCGTCCTTCTCACCGACTTATCCCTCTCCACGACTCGCTCCAAGTCCTATTTTAGCTTTCTTTCTATTCTCCTCTCTCTCTTCATCATCCACAACGCCATGCGGCAAAGGGACATAAGTTATTGTTTAAAGTATCAATTTGTGGCTTAACCGCTCTTTTTAAATCAAAATCTGGGACTACTAACCTTAAGAAATAAAAAGAAACTATATCAGAGACGTTTTTATTAGTAAATGCTTAATTTTGTTAGTGATTTGGCTGAGTTTAAGACCAAAGTAATTTGTGGGATTGCTAGCGTCCATAGAAGGCGAGACAAGGCAGTGACTGAAAACTTTTTTAGACGGCAAAGTGGCGGAAGTAACGTCTCTTTATAAAATTAAACATTGACCTAAACGGCCCACCATACCTATAATTGACAGTCCTTAAACATTAAGAGTAGCCCCTTTTACATGATGTATTGTTTACATTGAGAAGAGTAATGTCCACCAGAGAGGGGAGATTTGCACAAAAGACGGAAGAAGAACGTAAACTGAAGCTATAAAAGCTGAATTTCAAAAAAATAAATTTACGAGTAAATAATAAGCAGCAAAAATAACTGAAGAATATTTGCTAAATGTAGAAACAGAGTATCCGCTCATTATGAGACATAACACTATGTTGGACTGAATTAATGCCTTGAACGTTTTTGCATGCAGCTTCGGGAGGTTGATGAAATCGCCATGGAATTAATCGACATTGGTCCCCGACAAAACGAAACACATTTTCTCCATTCTTTCTCTCTCTCTCTCTCTCTTTCCAGTAATGAGCGGTTCTGGTTTAACTCCGCTCTCTACTAATTGAACACAGGTCAGTCAAAACATTTCGTATAAACATTTCTGGAGTTAACGTCTATTGAAGGCTTCTACGTAGTTTATTATATCATGACAAATTGTCAATTTATTTTAATATTCCGGCTGTTGAATGTTATTATATGTTATTGAATGCTAAAAGGGATATCATGGCATTAACTGTTCATTGGTTTGTCGACACACAAATAAGATGTTGTATTTCCACAGCAACATCTAAGACAAACTATAAGGAATGTAATAGCAAAATGAAACCTATTTTAATACATACATGTAGAACATAACAAAACAATCACAAATAGACAAACTAATAGTCATATTTTTAAAGAATATATATATATATATATATATATATATATATATATATATATATATA
>WFKH01011926.1:74132521-74155346 GCA_016163765.1 Magallana hongkongensis
AACCAGTGTTCAAGTTTTGTGAAATTTATTTTTGTCTCGGTATTTTCAGTATTCATGTTACATTGTAGGCCATACCAAATGTGCAGTATAAAACTAGAGCCGAGGTCGTTGCAAGCAACGAGGAGGTCTTCCGTTACAGCTTCCAGTCAAGAAAGGATTGTCAATCAGTCTTAATAAAACCATCCCCCTTCTCCTTACAATTGTCAGGGTCTGACAGGTATTGATAGGAGGTCATCTTCACACGACCTTAACTTCTGACCAATCAGGGCTTTAGAAAATTAATTTGAACTCTTCAAAAGGAGACAGAAAAATTAATTCATGCCTATTTTCTATGTATCAATGCAAAATCCAGACTGCAGAGTATTGAAGATTTATAAAACATAAAGTCATAAAACAGATAAAGGCACGTCTGTGATAAGTTAGGGGTATATTTAGATTGTATGCAAATGTAGAGGTCATGGGAAGATGACCTCTTATCGATACCTATCAGACCCTGGTGAGTGTAAGGAGAAGGTGGTGGTTTTCATTAAACTGGATTGTCAATATGATAATAGTAAGTTCAGAAAATCGAAAACGAGGCTCACTTTCAAAGTATTATTGTCATACTAGCCAAATTCTACGTTTAACTTACTTCACGGTTATATCAATTTGTGATAACTTAAAAAAGCACATCTTATATGTACATGTATTTAATTATTCCAACCAGAAAATCAAAACGATAAATACGTTTATGTACAACTGATGACAGGATACAAACTACCGGTATGCCTATATCATAGTGTAATAAACACAAAATCCACTGCACTGCTGCATGGAAAACAGTTTCATGTTTCATAAACATTTCGATTCCCTGTACTCATACTTTTTTATTTATTTAAAGGTATATGTGGCGGTTTTTTTAGTGAATAACAATAATAAGATCTGATTATTTGCTTCATATCTTTACTTAAAGATAGGACTTTCACACAAATTACGCTTTAAAAGTCAATCGCATAACAAAGTTACAAGAAATCAAAAAAAATATTTTTACCGGCACAGTAAAAAATACAAAAGATTTGAATAACCCCGCCTTAAACCGGTCACGTGACATCTATCTTGGTCTATCAACAACAATGGCGACGACGAGAAAGATAGGTATACCGTTAAGTTTGACAGAATTGGCAATGAAAGAAAAAAGAGACAGACTGACAAGGATAGGAACAAAGGGAAGATTGTCATCGGAGACCATGTAGATTGATGGAATAGGAATTAAAGCCGAATTAAACTTATGTTTCCATCATGGAGTTGTAGGGGTCGTGCTCGATGTGTGCCGTGTCTTTACTTTATAAGTGATAAACCACAAGTGGAATTTTGTTTAGAGGATTTTTTTAATGAAGAATAAATAAACACTCTCAGTACATGCATCCCTCAGGAAGAGGGGTATTTACTCTGTTTACTGTGTCGATGATGCTAAAATCTTGTTTCATCTTCATTACACATAATTAAGAATTTCTATCGTTCTACATTAATGAATATCGGAATAATACTGCTTCGAGTATCATCTGATATAAGAATCATCTAATTTAAGACATGAAAACGTGATTCTAATTTGTAAACAACCTATTCTTCCATCGTGCTTTCAATGCTAGGTTTTCCCGCACTCATGCGCAGTGGCGTTATCAATGGCGGATCACATTAATATTCATCAGACGTGTAGCAAAGTTTAGGGACAAATAACTAAAGACAGAACATGTTTTATGGGCCTAGAGTTTGTGAAACGTCTAATTTTAAGAAGCATGAGGTATATTTTTACTCAAACTCATGTCAACAATTTTACTCCATATACGCCACATATTCCTTAAATAAAAATACATTTATTTATGCATACATGTATTAATTCTTTAGATTGACGTGTAAACCTAAACATTATCAATTTTGTTCAGTCGTTTAATTGAGTAATAGAAAGGCATAAACCAGCGTTTTATCCAGAGCACTGTGTACATTGTACATTGTTAATATGTAAACCAAACCGGAATAGATGGTGTGACGTCAAAATAATTAGTTTTTTTTAAATACGATAGAGATCTACATAAGGTCAGTCTCCAGTAAATATAAATTTCTCTAACTTAAACATGTAGCAATATATAAAAACACTTGAAGAACACATATCTTTATCACGTAATTGTAACTTTGAGAAGTACATCTATTTTTGGGAGGCAAATGTGTCGCTACTCTGTCGTAAGTCAACTGAATTATTTTCCAAGGTCTTTTAAAGAAATAAGAAAACTGTCGACACTTGCAGGACTCTGATGATTTATATGGTCACCGACTGAATTGCATAACGTATTTCATAACTTCTAAACATGAGAACAAATAATAATTATTTAAGATCTTTGACTTAAAACTTTAGACTTATATTCAACGTTTTAAAAAAGTAACATACAAAACCAACATGAATAAATTCCGGATCACTGGTGAGGATTTACAAATCCCGGAATAATATGAACATAGTCAAATACACAACATCCTCCCTGACTGGTTAAAGAGTTACCATTTTAACAAAAGTGAAAAATGCAATAGCACCAAATAGTTCAATGAAACACAATCACAACTGCTACAAAATAACCGAATATTAAGCATTGGTTCATCTTGGTAAATTAACATGACTATGCCAAGTTACGAACAAATCACAAGTTTAACTTGTCCGGTTTGTTTCGGACTCGCGGTGGATTTCGACGTGGTGTTGGTGTACTGCTCGCGGTGTCCTTCACGCATTCCTTGGTTTTTGTCAGGAGGACATGGTACATTCACTGATGACTCAAACGGAATATCAGCAGTGATGTCCACTGGAGTTGGGTAGGCAGCTTGATCTTTTGACGTTCAAACTATCTGGCCAACGTGCTTTCTCCATACCGTTCCATTGACGTCCACCTTGTAAGACAGGTGTCCAGTTCGAAAATGGATTCGTCGATTTGCCCACTTGTCTGAGTTACAGCGGTAATCCCGTGTGTTTACTGGGTCACCCTCAGAGAACTCCCGAATCTCATTTCTGCAGTGTTTTGCCTTTGAACAATATTGTTTACAGAGTACTGTAGTAGCCAAGTCTGGTTTCATGATGTCTAAACGGGTACGAAAATTTCGGCCATACATCAGCATGGAAGGTGATTCGTTTGTGGTTCCTTGTGGGGTGATTCTGTACTTGCAAAGAAATGAGTTAAGTTTCTTGTTGATGCATGCAGAATCTCCTGATGCTGATTTGATCGCCTTCTTAAACGACTGAACAAACCTCTCGGCTTGACCATTCGTCCGCGGATGGAACGGTGAGGAGGTTATGTGTCGGATAGCTTTAGAATCCATGAATTGGCGGAATTCCTCTGACCGAAACTGAGGTCCATTATCGGACACTACTTCTACAGGTATCCCTTGATGTGCAAATAGTGTCCGTAATATGTTAATTGTAGCAAATCTCTGGCCATTTTGAATGCGCGTCTACAACAGTGAGGAACATGGCGTTCTGGAACGGTCCGGCAAAATCTATGTGTAACCGATGCCATGCCTTTGGTGGGAAATTTCATTGGTGCACTGGTGCAGCAGAAGGTGTGTTCTGGACACATCTACAATCAGAACAAACCTTGCAGACTTCTTCAATTGCTTCGTCAAGCTTGTGCCACCATACATAGGATATAGCTGCAGCCTTTATCTTGACAATACCAATGTGGCCAGAATGAAGTTCTGTCATTACTTTCTTGCGTAAAATGTTTGGTATGATCACACGATTTCCCCAGGTCACACATCCTTGATAGACATTGAGTTCATCTCTGCGATTGAAGTAGGGTTTTAGCTCCTCATCACAACCCTGAGGAAAATGTCCTTTTACCACATAATCCAAAACATGACTAAGAAGTGGGTCACGTTGTGTTTCTCTACGAATCTGCACACAAGTTACAGGTAAGTCATCAAAATGCTTGTTGTAGAACGAATCAATAGGGTCCTTCTCATCCTGTGGTTGATCGACACTGTGTAGAAGTACACGGGAAAGTGAGTCTGCATTACCATGCAACTTTGGTTCACTAAACTCAATGTCATACTGGTATCCTGATAAGAATACCGCATAACGCTGAAGACGTGCCGCTGTCATCACCGGAAGGGATTTTTTTGGATTGAAAATACTAAGCAGTGGTTTGTGGTCTGTCACTAGAATAAACTTGTGGCCATAAAGGTATGAATCACACCCCAATACAGAGCAAGGGCTTCTTTGTCTATTTGTGAATAAGACTTCTCTGCCTGCACTACTAAGTCAAAAAAGTACTAACATTCCCATTTTTTAATGATAAACTTTTACTGACAATGTACTGACATTACTGATAAACTTAGTACTGACGTTTTTACTGACGGTACTGAAAAACTTAGAAAAGTACTGAAAAACTTAGACAGTACCGATAAACTTAGAGAAGTACTGACATTTTTTACTGACGGTACTGAAAAACTTAAAGAAGTACTGACAAGTACTGACACCATTGTTCTTACTCTTACTGAATGAAATTTTACCTGATCTTTTTTATGTTGTCATTTTTTTAATTAATTAAGCTACCTAGATATAGTGTAAAGTTTATATAGACCGATATTAATTTTGAAGTATTAACTGGGTCTGTTATATTTATTTTGTTTAATGTTAACAAAAAAATATGATTTAAAAAATTGTCATAATTAAAAAAAGTGTAATAAGGATCTTTATTTGTTACACATAAAATTGTGTTGTATAAATAGAAGGAGCAGGAATTGGAGTTGGATGTTTGCAAATGACTCAGAATGCCACGTTTTTTATGTTCAATTTTAGACGTAAAACATCTTAATGTTTAATTCAATATGTTTTGCCATATGCAGCTAATCACATGTTAAAAAAAAATCATTGGTATATAAAAGTTGATGCGGGATACGACGTAAGGCTAACCGGTTGTTAGACCTACCGCGCTAAAAAAAAAGAAAGATCAACTATTACAAGATGACATGGTGTAGTCGTGTTAACTTTATTTAACATTGAGACAGTTTGTCGGACAGGAGAGAGAGAGAGAGAGAGAGAGAGAGAGAGAGAGAGAGAGAGAGAGGAGAGAGAGAGAGAGAGAGAGTTTGCATTGATTTTGAATTAAATTTACTAATAGTTTACCCCGGGATTTATTTCCTAATAAGTTAACTTGCAATCCTAATTTCATTACAAATTCTTTATCATTCCGCTGCCCTGGTAAGAACATACACGACATATATGTAAATGTGTAATGCCATATGCAGCTAATCACATGTAAAAACAAGAGGCCCAGGGGCCACATCGCTCACCTGAGGAACAATAGCCTTAACTCTGGTCAAATTAGCATTACAGTATCAAAATCAAAATATCTTGACAACTAAGTACAGTAGATATTGCTCAAAAAATTTAAAATATCTGCCGATTTTTATCCACATATTTTTATGGTGACCAAGCCTCTTTTGTTGTTGTACCTGTAAGATTTTTCTCTATGCCTATATACCCCTCCCCCCTCTTTGTGGCCCCACTTTTCTCTAGGGAATCATGGTTTGATCAAACTTTAATCTGCACAACCCGTGCTTTCACACAAGTTCCTACTTTTTGGACTGAAAACTTTCCCAGAATATTTTTAAAGATTTTCTCTATATATTTCTATGTAAAAATTCATCTCTCCATTTCGGCCCCGCCCTACCCCCGGGGACCATGATTTAAACAAACTTAAATCTACACTATCTGAGGATGATTCCACACAAGTTTGAGATTTTCTGGCCAAATAGTTTTTAAGAAGAAGATTTTTATAGATTTTCTCTATATATTCCTATGTAAAAATTCACCCCCCCCCCATTGAGGCCCCACCCTACCCCATGGGGACCATGATTTAAACAAACTTGAATCTCCACTATCTGTGGATGCTTCCACTCCACTTTGAGTTTTTTTTGACTAATAGTTTTTGAGAAGAAGATTTTTAAAGATTTTCTCTATATATTCCAATGTAAAAATTCATCCCCTATTGTGGCCCCACCCTACCCCTGGGGACCACGATTTAACCAAATTGAAGAGAGAGAGAGAGAGAGTGAGTGAGTGAGTGAGTGAGTGAGTGAATTTGCATTGATTTTGAATTAAAAGTTACTAATAGTTTACCCGGAAATTGATTGCTAAATAAGTTAACATGCAATCCTAATTAATTTTCATAACTTACAATGTATAAATATTTAAATTACTTTGAGCGGCCAATTTTATTTTTTATCCTTCAATGGTTAATTTTTACACCAGATCAAATGATCAAGAACCTGAAAACACATGTTTAACAACTGGTTGATTGAAGTTAAAGTTTTCAAAGGAGAGAGAGGTTGTTGACATTTTTTTTCACTCGGTCAGTGGTTATATAATAGCTACTGTACACAGCCCTTCTTGACAATTTGCAGTGCACGGTAGCGAGATTTGGAACAATAATTAAGGTGACAGACACAAGTGTACATGTATATATACACACACTTCCTTAGATCTGAATGACCATTGAGTGATTATATAATAGCTACTGTACACAGCCTATCTTTACAATTTGCAGTGAACGGTAGCGAGATTGGGAACAATGAGGTGACAGACACACGTGTACTTGTATATACACACACGTCCTCAGGTCTGAATGTTTGGTCATGCTACACAATAATGCAATAAGTTGTTTTAACACCCCGTAATACTTTTTCCCCAGTTTGTCAAGTAAAGAAAACATAATTTGAAAATTTTGATTGATCAGTTCTTAGAATTTCAAACATGAAAAGGAAGAGTTTTAAATTCGGAACATCATTTAACACAGTGATATGAATTAAAAGTTAATTGCTATCTTATATTTCATTTTTCAAATAAAATTTAAATAAATGTATGATATTTTTTCTAATCTTAAACCCGAAACATTGTTTTAAAATCATGCATTTACGTTACCCGTTACCGGCATTTGTATACATGCATTAAATCATTTATGAACTGTATCATTGCTTTATATGTACATGTATGAAGACAATTCTATACAATAATGCAAATGAATTACTGAACTGGACAATGCACACTGTGGAAAGTTAAAAGTGTGAAAGAACCGGACTAATTCCGCCTTCCGAAAAAATCAACTCTCTCTCTCTCTCTTCTCTCTCTCTCTCTCTCTACTATGTAAAATGCGCGGACCCCAAAATCATTTCAAAAGAGTAGATATGTTGTTTATGTTTTCCCGGGAAGGGGGGTCTGAGCCATATGTGTTTGAACAGATCCTTATGCGAGTCAAGTAGATCCTTCAGTGATGACTGGTAAATTAAATTCATTGCGTGCAGAGTCTTGATCTCCTGCCAGTTGAGTTGTAGCTTTCCAAGCCAGTCTCTTCCGAGTAAAGCCGGTCCACCATGTGGTACAACAAGTCAATGTTAGCTGTTTGGGAGTTGAGTTTCACATTCACTTTTATCTTGCCCAAGGGTTGAATTGTGTCTCCTGAATAAGCTCGCAGTACTTCACTGGATGGTTCAAGATTAACCATGACGAAGTTTGCACTGTAATCACTTTCTGAGATCACTGAAACAGCTGTCCCTGTGTCGACTTCCATCTTGATGACCTTGCCCTCAATAACTGGGTGCACTGTTATTGGTGGTTCTCGATGTGACTTCAGTGACATATGGAAAGTGCTAGTAATGTGTAAAAGTGGTTCTCCTTCACCCTCCTGGTAGTGTTCTTCCTCAGAATCAAATTCCTCCTCTTCATTGTAGAATAGGGAAGTGTTACTCCCTTGTTTCTGTTGCGCTTTTTCTTCATGCATGCTCGCTCAAAGGGTCCATCTGTCTGACAGTAAGAACAGCTGAGGTTGACGCAGTTTGGGTTGTGTGCTAATCTTGTGAACTGTCTCAGTTTTCACCCCCTTACTTCAGCTGCATCTCTCGCTGCTGTTTCCATAGCAACTGCTAAGTTGATTGCTTTCTCCAGATCGAGATCAATCTCTGAAAGTAGTCTCTTTTGAATGGACTCTTGACGAAGACCTACCACTAGGCGGTCGCGTAATGTGTCGTTGAAAGCTGCCTCAAATTGGCAATGAGTTGCCAAGTTGCGTAGTTCGGCAATATATGCAAGCACAGATTCATCAGGCCATTGGTTGCGCTTGTAGAATCGGAATAGCTCGGCTATCACCGAGGGTTTTGGGCTCAAGTGTTCACGCAATGCCTTAAGGAGATCCTTAATATTTTTATCGTTGCTTTGGCCGGAGCAATTCAGTTTCCCAAAAGTGTGTACGTTTAAGGACCAATTAAACTGATCAAGGCATGCACCTTATGAGCATTGTCTATGTCATTAGCGTGAAAAAATGCCTGTAATCTCTCTTCGTAGGATTCCCACGATTCAACTGAATCGTCAAATTGTTCGATTTTACCGATGTGTGGCATGGTGAACAAAAGATAGTAGGCTCGTACTTACACCTCCGCCATTATGTAATATTGTTTAATGTATACGAATGTACATGGTATGAGTTACCTAAGTGTGTCGCGGTACGACTTATCTGGGATTTGCACGTTGTTGTGATTGCACGTGTGTGTAGTGTTCATTAAAGGTTTGATCTTGTTCACTGCTGCATGTGTTTTCCATATTGGCGTGGTGGCAGCGGTACATCGGTCCGTAACTTTCGAAGATTGGAATATTCATAAACGTTGCAAATGTGAGTAAAAATAAGCATCAAAGCGAAAGTGCGGTAAACAACTCAGTTACAAACGAACTGTGTACGTCATAATCTTTAACAAAATACACATTATACTAACTATGGCTGTAACACGTGCGCCAAAACAATGGCCCCTAACAAAGAATGAAACCATAACGTCATTTGAGACATGGCGTTAAAACCTACAGTATACTCTTTCGTTGAACGCAAACTTCGCACCATTACTAGTTGATGGTTTCACATGGTAAAAGAAAACTCCCGCCACGAGGCTACGAGGACTACAAAATGACGTTGAAGACGTTGCAGAGAATATTAGACGCACAGCAGAGCAAAAGGTCACTCATCTTGAGTTATTGCTTGGCCAAATCGCCAACGTCTGTCCTGTGGTGTCAAGGAACACTATTGTGAAGAATTCTACTTCGGTCAATTCCATATGGCAATCTATCGGGCAGCACTACGGATTTCAGTCCAGTGGAAGCCATTTTCTGGATTTCGACAATATTCACCTGGAAGCTGGGGAAAGACCTGAAAATTTATTCCAGCGTCTCATGAGTTTCGTGGAAGATAATCTTCTAACCCTAAATGGATACATCAGTCACCATGGTGAAATACCAGAAAATGAAGAGGAGCTTTCTCCCACACTGTAAAACCTAGTTATACTCACCTTGCAGATACGCTCACCTGGGACAGAACTTCGCTCTAAAACACTTGCTTCCATTAAACCAGAAATATCGCAGGATCTTGACAGTCTTCTAGATGAAATACATGCGTCCCATGAATCCAAGGTCTTGCGAACAGCGTTTGTGAAACAACCAAAACTGTCAACAAGAAAGCCACCTGCCTCGACCCCAAAACGAGAGTGTCCACTGTGTAAACTACTTTAGTATGTGCAAATACCTGCCGGAGGAGGACAAACGTTTCATGACCAAGTCAATACGCCTAGTGCAGGAGGCAGAGTCAGATAGCGAGTTGTTCGTATCAACCCTCTACGAACTTCCAACACAAGAAGATGAAGACTCATCAACTATCTACTCGTCGAGTGAGCACCATCAAGTCTGCCAAAATTCAAGCTTTCTATGAACATCATCCAGTTTATTTGACTATTGACTCAGATGCAGAGATCAACATGAAAAGAACTGCATTTGCAGAGAGTATTGGTGCCCCAATTAGACAGACTACCCAGCACGCTCTTCAAGCAGATGGTATGACCCCTCTTCATAGCGTCGGAGAAGTACATCTCACCTTATTACACGATTATAAATTTCTCCACCTTGATGCCCTGGTTGTTAACGATTTGGGTGTGGACATCTTGGCAGGAATGCCCTTCATGAAGCGCAATGATGTCGGCATACGTCCCTCCAAACACCAATTTACAATTGGAGATGGTACCATAATTCAGTACACTCTTGACACGGTCAAAGCAGTCAGAGCCACAGACCACCACTCTAGTACTGTTAGCATTGACTCAGACAATATCCTGACTTCAGCTGATCAGAAATTTTGCCATCTACTCACAAAACATGATTCCATATTTGATCCACATTTCCTAGGATATAATGGACCGGCTGGGAAATTTGAATGTCGGATAAACATGGGCCAGTTCAATCCCCACAGCGGAAAGGAAGACTACCACAGTACTCCAGAACCCAATTGCAAGAACTCCAATAAAAATGTGATGATCTTGAAGCCATGGGTATTCTCAGGAAACCAGAAGATGTAGACATATCTGTCGAGTATCTAAACCCGTCATTCCTTGTCAAAAAACCAAACGGCGGTCACAGACTTGTCACAGCATTCGAAGACGTCGGACGTTACAGTAAGCCTCAGCCTTCATTCATGCCAGACGCAGATTCGACTCTTCGCAACATAGGTCGTTGGAAGTACATAATTTTCTCGGACTTAACAAGAGCATTTCATCAGATTCCTCTATCAAAACAGTCATTAAAGTACTGTGTCATAGTCACACCATACAGGGGAATACGTGTGTACACCAGATGCGCAATGGGCATGCCTTGCTCTGAAACCGCCCTAGAGGAACTAATGTGCAGGGTGTTGGGAGATTGCATACAAGATGGATATGTAGCTAAGCTAGCTGATGAACCATATTGTGGAGGACAAACAGTAGACGAACTTCTTCACAACTGGGAATGTGTACTCAAAGCCCTAGCAAAATGCGGACTTCATTTATCTGCTACCAAAACTATCATATGCCCACAATCAACTACAATTCTAGGTTGGAACTGCATCGAAGGTAAACTCTCTGCCAGCAAACACAAAGTATCAACAGTATCCTCATGTGAAATTCCTGAAACAGTAAAAGGACTTGGGTCGTTTCTTGGAGCCTACAAAGTCCTTGGAAGGGTGATCCCTAACTGCTCTGATATCCTATATCCGTTGGAAAGTTCAATTGGAGGATTACAATCTAAAAACAGGATTCAATGGACAAAGGAGTTACGCCAACACTTCCTCAATGCCCAAAGCATGTTGTTGTCAAACAAAACCATTACTTTACCAATTCCGTCTGATGAACTTTGGATCGTTACAGATGGTTCCGTAAGTCAACGGGGACTAGGCGCCACAATGTATGCTATGAGCGAAGGAAAGTTGAATCTTGCTGGGTTCTTCTGAAGACCCGAGTGAAGCCATAGGCTTACCCTTTGTTGCAGATGTCCTCAAAAGAAACTGCCATGTAACAACCGTTAATGATACAACGCCGCTAAATGATATAAATAGCATTAAGCGTTGCAATTGCAACGCTTAATGCAATAAATTCTTGCATAAACAGTTGACAGGTTCAACTGTTAATGATAAATGATAGAACTATTTCATTAAGCGGCATAAATGCACAGCAGCCTTAACGCTTAATGAAACAAGCAAATATCGACACCCTCAACCGCTAATGATACCAACTTTATATCATTAAGCGTTGCAGTCGCAACCGTTAATGATACAAAATTGTAAAAATGAATGGAATTAAATCTTTTTATTTTCTTCAATTTGCTCAATAATCCTAATTTTAAGTTTTTTTAAAGATCAATTCTATGTAGAAATCAAAATTGTATATAGGAGTTCCGGCACGCATAGTCACTAATTATCTTTATATTGCATACAATGATACATATTGATGTATTCAGTAGCTAGATAATCGCCGCTTAATGATGAATAGTAATAAATGACTTAGTTGTGTATCCATACTGTATTCATACTGGTATAAGAAAATTATGTATGTAGACAAAGTTTAATCTAATCATTTTACGTAATGGATTTAAACAAGAATGGTTCAATGATTCAACAAACATTTCTCTTAAATTTACATGAAAATACTAATTATGATGTAAGCTGAAATACTAGTACCCTTATTAATTAATCCATATTTTAAACATATTTTTTACAAATTGTTTGATAAAATTTATACCATGTACATTGAACAAAATTTTGAATGAAAAAAGCAGATGATACTGTGACCAAATAACAAGCGAATGCATACACACTTCACATGATTGTCTTTATACACAAGTATATTAGCGCATAAAACCTTGAATATGTAGATTGTTTGAAACAACTACATGATTGCCTAGGAGACCGGCTGCTTAAAGGAAGCGGGATGAAAAGTGCTACAGACAGGGCTTTCCTCGTCATATAACTCACGGACTGATTAGTATTCTATTATTTATAAACTAAAGAACTAGAGGGAAGGGGTGGGGTTCTACTCGTAATGCTATACGGACTTATTATGATTTTCTATATCATTAAAATAACCATAAAGTTTTGTTTCATATTGTAAATTTTGAAATTACTTTAGGCGAGTTTAAATTGAAAATTATCATATAATAACTGGACACAAATTTAATTCAAACAAAGAGTAAGGTATTTTGTGTGTGTGGGTGGGTGGGTGGGGGGGTGGGGGGGGGTAATTACGCGGCTTTTTTAATCCGGTAAGGTAGAAAATTACAATTTATTTGTTCGATGTATGAATAAAATTTATGTATGAAGATAGGTACATGTATTGTATATGACGATGATGAATTGTATTGTACATGTACATATATACATGTGTGCGATGTAGACAATGTTTGGAAATTTCGTAAGAATAGTTCTGTATACATGCCGCCAACAGTTAAAAAAGACTAAATTGAACCCCCTTTAATTTTTATACTATATTTTTATTATTGTTTGCATGTAATGATGATCATGCAAGGTTATACACTGTACATGCAATAGACATATATTATTGGGAATAGGCTTTAGAGAGAAGAAATACTTCAACACAATTATTTTGAATAATTGTTTAATTGTAACAGATAAATATATATTTTTTTCGGCGTTCATACTGGCTTTAGTATTAATGATCATTGCAACAAGTATTCCAGAAAATAGTACACTACTGCGGGTCAAAATCATTTGACAATGTATATTTACGGTTTCTAAAGTAGATATTTTATTTGATTCCTCATTAACCATAAATGATGGTAATCTTGAAGAAAAACACGTGTATAGCGAATTCACTAGACTTATCATTATGAAAATTCGTTATACGAATGTTACGAAGTAAATCCACTGGTCCTGATACTTTGCTATAACCGAGTTTTTCTGGTGTATTATTATGTAGGTATTATCGGCATGTATATTTTCATTATAAAATCACCTGTATTTTTTTTAAGGACGATGTCATTTAATGACACAATAAACAAATATTTTTCCTCTCATAACACCTTTGTATTCATACCTACTGATCCTGTTTATTCTTTTTATTAGATATGTCGTTTTGTTTCCCAACTGTGGATCAAAATTCGGTAAATGTATTTAAGGTCTATAAAATTACTATATTAGATTAAATAGGAAGGTTTGAAATCTTGTTTGAAAAATGTGATACACACACTTTTAACTTGTCTAGCTTTCAGTGCGCTCAATATTTTGTTCAATTATATTTGTAGGTTGCAATGTGACTAAGCATTCAATCGCGTAATTGGTTTGGTTAAATGACATAAAGCGTTCAGCGTACATGTATATGCTAACCGCTTAAAAAGCGAGAGATTTATATTTCCGGTGATGCATAAACTGTAAACCAACGTTTATTCGCGTGCGAGATATTTTCTTGAGGTCATGAGAGCTTCGTAATCGCGAATATTTCAAGCCACGAACGATTCCTTGTCGTGTGATTGTTACATGTATAACAACAGAGGTAAGGATAAGGCTTGGACGCGAACATTAGTCGTCGCGAAACAGTTTATCGGTAAATTAAGTCCCCGCGTCTATGATCACGTGGATTCGCAAAGCCTGAAACGAGACGCGAAGCGAATCAAAGTTACTTGTATTGCCACCACTCTCTGAAGCTAATAACGTGGTACACAATAAATATTATTACTTGCGTTTTTAAAGTGTTTATTTGGAATAATTTGTGTTCAATAAATATAATGGCTTTGTTTGTTTTTTTGTGTGGAAAAAAAAATAAATATATTTTGATAAAGGATCATGATGTAAAGAATCAGAATGCATCACGTTGCATGCCATGACAAAGATCATTACATCAAACTCCATGCCACGCATTACTTCTGATCTGATGATCTGCACCTGGTAACTCCAAGTAATCCGGCCCTTTTGAACAAGTTACCGAAAATTAAAAAAATAAATAATTAGTTTGATTTTGGTCATTAAATAAGTGTTTGGCATTAAAAAAGAAAATGCCTCTTTTATATACATGATTATATTACGGCGGCATTGAAGGGCCAGATAAAAAAAAAAAATAATTTGTTCGGATCGGCCAGATGAATTAGTACGGCCGCGTGGATGGCCAAATAAAAACATATATAATCTTATTTGTTCGGACGAATAATGATTTGTTGGGAAGAATTAAGATTTGTTCGAGGAATTAGGATTTGTTCGGACGAACAAATTATTTGCTAATATATATGAGAAGTAATTTAGACATTGGCAATGATGTAGATGAAGTGAAAGGGGGGGGGGGGTCTCTGATCAAGCAACTCCTTTTCTTCAAATAATAAATTGCTACTCGTAAATGTTATATTGAATGACATTTATACAATATCTGGCATATTTTGCTGTCATGCTCAATTCTCAAAATCTATCATAATTTTGCAATTTTTTTTTATCGAAAGTAATATCATTATTACAGAGCTTGACGTGCAGAAACATTACAGATACATGCAGTAAATTAAGATATTTTGTCTATAAATATCAAAAATCGGTGGTTATACATAGTCACCGATTTTCCTTATGTTCTTATTTTAATACCTTAGTATTGGTATAATTATATAAAAATGCAAGACAACCTTGAACTGTTGCCATGGAGACCGGTTGTCATGGTAACAGAGGCACAAGATTGTAAATGGCCGTTTTACGCTTTTTTGGAGACAAATAGCATTGATGATTTGAATGATTAAACATGTTCTCAACATTCATGTAATTATCAGTTGAAGCTGCATTTTAGCAAAATAAATGGCCGTTGCATTGACGTTTTGAACAATTAAATATTTCTGCATTATTTTTTTACTTTATACATTTTTCCTTAGCAAGGTCAATTTAACGATGCTCAATGATGCTTGAATATATTTGATAAATAAGTAAACTTGTTTACCACAAATGGCAACAAAGAATGGTTAGTAACATGTTTTATTTTTTATATGACGTGCATATTTTAGTTACAGCTATTCATCTATGAGTTTGGTTTAATAATCACTTCTTTGGTATTTAAAAAATAGGAAAATATATTTTCAAAATAATGGAAACATTCTTTAGAAGTTGATTTGCCCACCAATATTTTTATATAATTTGAAAATTGATCAATAGTTAATTCAAAATTTTATATTTCATAACTTTGATAAGCTGAAATTACTTTCTATATTGCTTTAAAGATGATAAGATTTGCCATTTCTGTATCTTTGGTCTCAGGTACCATGGCAACGGTAGTCCTTAGCAAAACAAATTTATGTTATCTAGCTACTGATTACATCAATATGTATCATTGTATGCAATATAAAGATAATTAGTGACTATGCGTGCCGGAACTCCTACATACAATTTTGATTTCTACATAGAATTGATCTTTAAAACTAAAATGAGGATTATTGAGCAAAGTGAAAAAAATGAAAAGATTTAATTCCATTCACTTTTACAATTTTGTATCATTAACGGTTGCGACTACAACGCTTAATGATATAAAGTTGGTATCATTAGCGGTTGAGGGTGTCGATATTTGCTTGTTTCATTAAGCGTTAAGCTGCTGTGCAGTTGTGCCGCTTAATGATACAATTCTATCATTAAGCGGCGATTTATCATTAACAGTTGAACATGTCAACTGTTAATGCAAGAATTTATTGCGTTGCAATTGCAACGCTTAATGCTATTTATATCATTAAGCGGCGTTGTATCATTAACGGTTGTTACACTGCCAGCTCATCTTTGTACTGAGAGAATGTTTATCCTCATATACAGTTGCCTGCCTCATAATTGATGAAAGAAGGGACACCTTACGCGATGCTATCATCCGCCTTGTTCTCGAATTGCGCCCTCTGGATGGACCTTCTGCCATAATCCGTGTGGATCCCGCCCCATGTTTTATAGGACTCCGTGAGGATGATACCTTATTGAAGGACAAAGTTACCCTAGAAATTGGCCGAGTTAAAAACACCAATAAGAACCCAGTTGCTGAGAAGGCCATAGGCGACCTTGAAGAAGAAATCTTACGACAAGAACCAGGTGGAGGACATGTTTCTGACTTAAAGTTACCATTGCTGTTGCCAGACTCAACTCACGTATTCGATTTACTGGACTTTCAGCTCGTGAGTTGTGGACCCATCAGAGTCAGTACACCAATGAACAAATACCAGTGTCAGACCTAGAGGCCATTTCTTCCAAACATACCCATCGTGAGAGCAATCACCGGTCGAGCGCCATTTCAAAGTGGAAAAGCCTTAAAACTCAACAACAACAAGCACTGCAGATCGGGAACCTAGTATACCTTTACTGTGACCGGGACAAATCTAAAGCAAGGAGCCGCTACATCATAACAGCTATTGATACATCAAAAAGTTTACGGGTCGCCAAATACGTGCCAGTTCTTACAAGGTGAAACCAAAATTTTATCGAGTTCCTTGTGTGATACAGGATCCAAAACCTCATTCAAGCCTTACCGATGATGAAGATTCCAAAGATCCCTCTTCTATCCCAGAAAACTCAACATGAGCCAACGGGACCAACGCTAAGACCAAGCCGTGAGCGTCGTCCTCCCAAGTACCTGCAGGACTACGTGCTTTCGTAACTTTTTTGTTTACGACCACACTAATAAAGTTGAATTCCAGTGTTCTTTAACATGTCATGCACTGCTTTATTTTTTTTTTTCTGTTTGAAGAGATAAAAGGAAGCTGCGCCATTATGTAATGTTGTTTAATGTTTACGAATGTGTATGGTATGAGTTACCTACGTGTGTCGCGGTACGACTTATCTGGGATTTGCACGTTGTTGTGATTGCACGAGTGTGTAGGGTTCATTAAAGGTTTGATCTTGTTTACTGATGCATGTGTTTTCCATATTGGCGCTCGTCGCCAGTTGTTAGGTCTCTGTGTGGCTAAGTTATGTGAGAAATATCAGGAGATATATGGAAACACGTGTTTTCGTTTTAACAACGTTTTAAAAAAAGTAACATACAAAACGAACATGAATAAATTCCGGTTCACTGATGCGGATTAACAAATCCCGGAATAAGATGAACATAGCCAAATACACAACTAAAGCGACACGAGATTTTCGGTTGCACGGGGTGATTGAACTAACACAGGCTGGGCGAATAAACAAACAGATTGCAAAGTGAAACACATTAGGAGGAACTTTAACAAAAAAGGAGTGACCAAAAATTGCCGACTTCTGTTCGCCAATTTTGAAAAAAAACAAACAACATTCAGCTCAAGCACTGGGGTGGGGGGTGGGAGAACAGCGATGAGTTAGTTTTTCCAATGAAACAAACGACAATACAGAAGAACAAGTGACCCCTAGAATCAAAACAAAACTTGTTCAAAAATTTATGTGAATATTCTTAAAAATAATCACTGAATCCCTCAACTCCGCACAATTCTTTTATCGTGCCAGTACCTACCTCATACATGTAATATTGTAACACGGAACTTTGATTTGATTTTTAAACCGCCTTGGACGCTTGGGGAATGTATGATTTTTACTATGTTAATCCTGATAACATTTTGTACAACTCTTAAGAAAACTTCCTTTAATTTCTACACTATTTAATTTTTGTGTTGTGTTGCTCGAATATTAATTACCACATCAGTATATACATGCACGCATAGACTAGTTGGCCAGGTAAAGATTAAATATTTTCTCAAAAGTGTTGAAGTCTGTAAAAAGTATAAGCATTAATTAACGGAAATAATCATGAGTAACTACGGTATATTCATCGTCGGAACCCACGGGTTTTCTATCCGTTACACTGCTTGAAATCAGTGTAACGAGAGATTCAGGCGGTAGTGATTACCCGTGGTACGCCCTAGCTATATGTCCTACTCAAGAGGTAAACCCTCAGCAGAGGCATTCACTGTGTTAACGCCTTACGCAGGACGGACAGTGAACTAACTCTAACTAAAGGCGTCCCCCTTCCCTAATACTACTTTAGAGTATCAGCGACGACTAACTTAGGCTAGCCTCCAAGAGGACAGCCTCTATTGAACCGACTAGTGGCCGGCCTCCAAACACGATTGGTCCTATAAGTATCAATGTGGTAAGCCTCTCTCTCAAGGCAACCCACCTACCAAATCGTACTTTATTCTCGCAATTCCTCTCCGTTGGAACTCTGCTAGGGAAGAGAACGCTGCGACTGCGACGCGCTCTCTTATATACCCTCTGTGGGTCACGTGACAATCTCCGCTGGTTGCTAGGCGACAATACACACACAGTCGTCATGTGCCGTACGCATGATTCAACATTATATAACATAAAATCGTTACAATAAATACAATTGGCCTTGCATATTTAGAATCAGAATGATAGATTACTTTTATTCAATTGATGGCATGTTTTTTATCTGATTTTTTTAGCACTAAATCAACTTTGCAAGTTATATAAATTTATCTTTTCATCTTAAACTAACATAAATGAAAATAAAATAAACAAATAGTTGTGTTCGTACAAAATATCAATAAACATACACGTGTTATAAGGTACATGTAGAAGAACACGAACTTCAAGCTACCGCGGATAACTTGTCCACTCGCGCGCGATCTCCTCGACCATGTGCGAGAGTGCGAGGGATGATCATTATATAAAGGTTTAATCTCTGTGGTTTTTTGTTGTTGATCTAAAACATTATTACATGTAATACAGTTTTTAGAACATTTTAGACCTACAAACCCGCCATTGATTTATGTCTGACGATGTTTTTGATTTGGAATAATATCGCTTTTATTAATTTTCACAACGACTTCTTAGCAAATTTTTATAACATAAAATTAAAACAGTTCTTGTATTTGCGGCTATAAAAACTTAAACAAGTACATGATAGACGCGAGTCTTGTGTATTAGATAACCGCTGACCGCTTGGTAGTGCACCCGCGGCCGATCTCCTCGGCCATCGGCCGCGGGCGAGGGATATGTTACGTAAAGGTACAACACAGCTCAGAACCCAGGAGGATTTTAAATATTCGCAGTAATGACTAAAATCTATCCAATAGAAGTTATTTTTTTTACTTGAAACCCACAATTGATCTTTGACAGATATTACTTCAGATTGAGAAAGACATTGCTTTTATTAATTAACAGAACGATTTCTTAATTGACACTCTATCGTTTAATTCAACTTGAGAAGAATAAACTTTTATGTGTAATCAAAATAAAAACAAATCTTGTGCTTGCGGCTAAATGAACTCTAAATGAGAGACGCGACTCCTGTGTATTAGATAACCGCTGACCGCTAGGTAGTCCAGCAGCGACCATGGCGACCGATTTTCTCGGCCGCAAGCGAGGGATAGCATACGTAATGGCACACACACACAGCTCTGCTTCCAGATAAATTTTAAATGCATGCAGTGTGATAACTCAAATGTATTACATATATTTTTTTTAATCCGTATTTTGTGTTTTACTAGAAAAGAATAAGAATGTTTATATTTTCTGTTCTCGTTTTTTAAGGATTGTGCACTATAAGAACTTAACAAAAAATGACTTAAACTCCTCAGATAAAAGCATGTATACTAAAACAAACCCCATTTTTCTTATGAATTAAAGCCTCCTTTATAAGTCTGTGTAATTTTATGTCAGTTGTACGCACAAAGACTTTCGTTAACTTGCCAAATTAAAACAGGTACATGTTAACATGTAAAGCTTTTTACACTCATAATACACAAAACACTAACAACATCACATTGTAACGACATTTATAAGATCCCAACAAACAACTTTTCTAGCGACAGGCATATCGAAATCCTAACCTTTTGGGGGTTATTAAGCAAAAACTTTCAAGGGTTATTGGCCCTTATTCCTAGGGGCCAGCACTATTTTATTGATGTTAAATGAAAGCCCTTAACATTCTGCACAACTTTTAATATACATGTTTTAACAAAATATTTTTCGTTTAAAAGATACAAGGAAAAATATGTTTAAATTTTCTCACTTTTTGGAATCCTGTTTTTGATACTTTTGATAATTCCTTCGCAATTAAATAAGCGTAAACTGCTCCAAGTTATGTTATATCGTGTAACATAGGCTTGCAGTTACGTAAAAAAATAATAATGCTATTTAGAATTATAAAGATGGAAAATGGCTAAAAAATAAACATTATAAATATTTAAATTCATTTTAACGAGCCATTTGGAACATCAAGACAACTAATGTGTAAGAGGTTTAATTACTGATAATATATACTTATGACGAAAACGGCTCCACATATAAGCTACTTTAAAAGCCTGATTGAATTTATCGGGTTTAATGTTTGAAGTAATGTGGTAATGTGTGTCACATCACGAAGATGTTCCTATATCATTGTATGTTGTATGCATCAGGATTGTATCTAACATTTGCATTTGGTATGTTTAAATCTTAATATACTTTATAATTCCGTTTATTTTATTAACATAGTCTTTAAAGACTCTACCAAGTGTAATAGATACTCTTTGTGTACGTATCAATGATTAATGGGTTTTTTTAAAAAAATAAAACAAATTAATTAATACATAGCTGGTATACAGAAAGATAAAATAATGTAAATACAAGTAATTACTGAATAATCTAACCATTGGATAAATATCTTGCTATGATAAATTATTGAAAAAAAATGGGCTGATTTAGGCCTCACAAACAACCTGATTGTATATTCTAAGTATGCATTGGCATCTGTCAACTGAGTTTCACTACAAACATTTATAGATACCTTGTAGTACATTTACGCGGGGTCCTACTCGAATTATATCATCACTAGTAATACTATTGAAAGTGCATTAATAATATGTTCATTATTGGAGAATCACAAAGTTATTGTTAAAATCTTGTCATATTGATTTTGTATCAGATGAAGTGCAATGCGTATTTTTTCATGTTTAATTTGAAAGTGTTTTATTTGTAAATTGTTACATTGTACTTTATATACGCAATGCTCAAACAGAAATCAAACATTTTATTTGAGGCTTATTTACGAAAAAATAAAACTGCCATTTATTTAGATAAACCAATTGACTGAGCTATTATCGACATAAATATGTCTTTTCTAAAACTTTTTACACTAGGCGAAATTGAAAGGGCGGAAAGGATGATTACATATTATTAAGGGAATTAATAAAAATGTGATAAGTATTCTGTTCATGTCAAGGAATATGAAAAATACATTTCATAAGTTAAAAGAGCCCATCAACTACGCAATTACGAATTCGTGTGAAAGTATTTAAAACATTGCTATAATTTAGATTTTTTAATTGGTATTAATTTCCTATTGTTTAATAATGAAAATGACAAGTATGTTATATTATGATAATTGTTTAAAAAAATAAAGTTAGTTGTTTTTAAAACTTTCAAATATTGAATCATGAATATAACATTACATGAAAAAAGGTATTTGAATTGAGGAAACTTTATTCGTAAATTAAGAGGTAATGATGCATCATAATGGTTTTTTTTCTTTTGATTGCCATATATGTCATCCTTATTATTTTGATCGAAAAAACGACATTACCTGTAACCAATCATCGTTGCATTAGGGCCAATTCTTTAGTCGCATTTTGTTTTCATTCGAGGTAACATTTTGTTTGAAACGTTTTATAAATACCTTACTCTAGTACCATTTATTTCGTCAATATTTATATAACGTGCTACTTCACTTCAGTTATTAATTTCGGGAAGTTGTGTAGTTTAGCGTAAGGAAAGTAATAGCTCCGGAAATTTATAAATTTTGACGAACCTTTCCCCCCCCAACCCCCCCCCCCCCCAAAAAAAAAAAAAAACAAAAAAAACAAACAAACCCAAAACAACATAAAAAACCCGACAACAAACAAAAACAAAACAAAAAAACTCCATGCCATGACCCCTATGCTTTTCAAAAGCCCCAGAATAAACAATTAATTAGATAAGTGTTAAATAAAATCGTTAAACATAGAACGGTTTTTATTCATTTTGTCAGTTTTCATGGGAAAGGTCCATCATATTGAATTGTGTTGCATTTTACCACATTTAATTTATATCCTAATAGATAAACGGAAACGAATAGCAATAGGAAAGGTATAATATTTTCAAATATTTTACGGATAAAAACCTCTAAAATTTGCCTCATATGTTTTGTATTTGGAATAATATATTAACCTCTGGTGCAATTCTTTTAAAAAAAATGATACAAGTCGCAAAAGTAACTTTATCGTACATCCGAAGTAACCGATTGCATAAAAGAGGTTACTTATATTTAATAATCATCTCAAAAAATGAGTTAAATACAGTGATCGTTATAATATCTCTTGTTTCGTTCTAGTCAATTTAATAATTGAAATGATTATCCTGCCAAACGCAAAAAAACTGTTAAAAGGATTTGATACATTTTTTTGTAAAATCCTGAAAATATTAATTAAAAACCCACTGGTACTATAATATGATAACTTTAAATGGAAACGTAAAACTATGCTATTTATTACGTTATAATATATATA